>VZDJ01000116.1:21204926-21504055 GCA_008694505.1 Cyanoderma ruficeps | reverse complement strand
AAAAAAAAAAAAAAAAAGAGAGCATTTTTTCCTGCATCACTTTTCCCCCATTAAAAATAGCAGTATTATAAATCACGTAATTGCAAAAGGTCAAATGCCTCCAGCTTTTTCCACCACAAACCCACCAGGGCGAGGACACAAGTGAAAACAAACTGAATACAATGTGGAGTTAGCCTCTAGAGAAAAGAAGCCAGTCTAATGCTCAGCCACAGTCAGGCAGACAAATATCGTATCTGAAGTTATTAGAAAAGTAATAGAAGAAAACAAACAGTACCTCTGAAAGGGGCAGTTTGAGTAGAATGTAGAGGAGTGATTACTTATCTCAAGAAGGTGACAGTATCTAAAAATCGCACTGAAGGAACTTTTGTTCACAATATGCTTTTTAAAAATTAGATTGTCAAAGTACATGGCCAGATAATTCAAATTCTTTCTTCTGAAACTTAGTTCAATTTTGTGTGCATTAAAACAAATCTTCCACAGCCCATTTAAAAGAGCTGCACTATTCACATAGTGAAAACTAATCTGATTTCAGAAGTTTGAAATGTGTCAACAGATCAGGTTTCACTAAAGGCACCTGTACCTGCCCAGGCAAGGCCCCTGTGCATACATGACCTTTTGGCATGACGGATTCCCTCTTTTTAAGAACGCTGTTGGGATACAACAATTAAGATACACACATACAATTAAGATACACACATAGCAGTCTCACACATGGCTCACAATTTTCTAAGTACAAAACATGGTTGCACTATTTGCTTTATAAATCAAAATAACCCAGCAACAACAGCTGAGTCTCTAAGTTTTAGTTCAAACTGGAGACCCAGCGAAGACTGGCCATAAAGATACAGCCAGCAACTTGTCATTTAACAAATGGTGTTCATTAAGCTTACAGCCATATGATTATTTGTCTGGGTAGGTGACTGAACCTGAAACGGGGGTAGTGGTATTTGCAAAAAAACAGCCAGAACACAACAGACACACCTGTATGAGTTGTTCAGGTGAGCCTCTGGACTCAGGTGATATTTGAGAGTCGTACAAGAGAGCTAACTTTATCCAATGAAATTCCATTGGTTATCTCCTTGAATGCTTTTAAAGCTTAACAGCAGCTGAAATTTTACCCATGATCTTAAACAGAACCTGCAGGAGGTACAAATTGTAAATACATATCTCACTATTGACTGAAGCTATTGTTAAATGCCAAAAATGTTTAAATGTTTACTCAAGTTTTGTACAATGTATGTATCTGCAAATTTGCCCCACCACCCCTCTTTTTTTTTCTTTTAAAGGTTATTCTGAAAGTCAGAATTACAAAAATCAGTACCAGTTCTGAGGATTTAAAAGGAATACTCACTATCTCCTGAACTGATAACAAATGTTACTTGCAGGATTTACCTCTGTGCTGCTGACAGAATAGGAACAGTTCCTACGTTGCCTCCTTTATTTGAAGGGTATTTCTTCTTTCTCAATATGCTCATCTCATTTTCAACACTGATTGTACAATATTCATTTTGTTACACGAATATTACTGTATAATGTGGTCTTACAAGGTTTTTATATTCCCTCATCTATTTGAATGTCTTATATGTCAGCAGTAAGCTTTTCAGGAAAATAAATGCCCGCCTTTGCTTTTTTCTGTGTTATGGTGCCCTGACATTGAGCCAGGACATGGAACCCTGGGGATGGATACAAATGCTAGGAAATATCCACATATTTGCTAGGTTTATAGAGTCACATTTTCACATGACCTGGGATAGATTTAGCTCAAAGTAATGTTCACAAAATCTGGAAGCCTTTTACCACCGTATATACCAACTATTTAAAGGGAACTGTCTACTTTTAGGTAACAATCAACATAAAATGCTTTATTAGTATCAATAAACACCTATAGTCCATATACTTAAAATACTGCTTTTTGCCATCAGAACTTACATCAAGCAGGAAGTAACTTACATCTGAAATAGCCAGAAGAAAAAAAATTTACAAGTTAAAACCGTATAATGGTGCATCAGTAGATGCAGGAAAAAAGATTTCGGATAGGAAGATTGTTCCAAGCCTCGGGAACTCTTTTGCAGGCGGTCCCAAGCCGTGGAGCAGCCCGGAAAGCACAAGGCTGTGATGTGCAACTCCACTCGGGGCCACAAGATAGAGCCAGCAGCTCGTTCAGGGCTCCGCAGCCCGGCCGAGCCCCGCAGGTCCCGTGCTATGCTTCCTGAGTACGTTTAATGACAAAATTGCCCTATTCTTTTTTTCATTATCACCATTTCCCTCCAAGAGAGAGCTAAGATGGGAGAAGGTGGGGTTTTTTTTCTCCTTGGATATGATTTAATGCAATTAGTGTGTTACCAACTATGCATGTGCAATACAGTGCATGGGGTAGACGCCTTTGCCTTCACACACTCCTGGAGAGCAGGGCACTGACACCTAACTGCAAGTCTCAAACCAACAAGGATTACCAGTGAGAGGAAATAAATCTCTTGTTTGCAAT
The DNA here is from genome assembly GCA_008694505.1 of Cyanoderma ruficeps. Classification (NCBI taxonomy): domain Eukaryota; kingdom Metazoa; phylum Chordata; class Aves; order Passeriformes; family Timaliidae; genus Cyanoderma; species Cyanoderma ruficeps. The sequence continues at coordinate 21,501,570 of VZDJ01000116.1, read as the reverse complement.
TTTTTCCTATTTGATTACCAAGTTAGAGATGAAAAGCCATGTTTGGAGTAACTTTTCTAAGTACTCACCAGTTACATATTAAATGTCAAAAATAAACTTTAATGTTGTCCATCCTGCCAGTAAAGAATGGACAAGTGAACAGTCCACAAAACTCCTGTTTCCTCCTCCTAGCTATAAACATGTTGCTATGCTGCTGTTTTCCATAACGGTTTGGGTGAGAGCAAATTTTCAGATGCTAGAAGGCATTCAAATACTGACAAGATCAATTCTCATGTTGTCAATGAATATAAAATAAAACTACTAGTGCTGATTCTGCACTCACTTTACATCTGAAATACAGAACTTAATGAAAAAGACTGCACACTGAGGTATGTAAATTTTGCAATTAATTTTGTTCTGTAGTTTCCAACAAGTTGCTGTTTGCCTGGATAATAATCCAAAAAGAGTCTTAAATCATTACGTACAAACTAGAAAAATATTAGTACTTAGAAACTGGAACTACATAAGGCATTTAGTTGTAACACCACTATTTGCTATATAAGGGAGATTTTTTCAAGCACAGTTGTTTTCTTCCAGGACTTTGCTCCATCCTTCACATCATTTTCTTTCCTTGATCTTCTGCTGAAGATCCTTGGGTTTGGAGCTGTTTTTTCTACCCATTATTACAATCTGTACTTTCCTCTTTCTCATGTTGTTTGTGCTTCTTCACTCTAAGCACAAACTTATGTTCTTGTGATCAAGTAACTCCCAGTGCTATGATGCATTTCCTTGCACTCGTTTCTCCTCTTCCATATCGTGTTCAGTTCTGAACTCTCTCATTTTCACTTGCCTGGGAATATGAAAATATGAATTCCACCATCTACCTACATATAGAAATAGGCCAGGAACAAATACATGCTGACAGCAAATTCTCACACATCTGAGAAGATAAACAGCATTCACAATTGATCCAGAAATTGCTCTCTCTGGGAAGTCACTGTTTGGCCACACGCAATTCCTACAGGGGAACAGATGAGACTGCCTCAAAATTTTGATGCAAGTCTTTTAATTCTAACATTCCTCAAACTTTACAACCGGCAACCATCTTCTCATGCATTTTTGTGCAACTGCTCAACTTGGCATAAGCACAGAGGAGTGACAGTCAGCTGGATTTCTTGGCTGCAGGTATAAACATTGACTCCCCTTCCCTGAAGGATTAAACTGCTGCCAGCAACCTGAGGAAATTCACAGTTCTCCAGTGAATGGAAAATACTGCCACTAGTTATTTCTTTCTCCCTACCCCGGAGGAACTGAGCTGCTGCCAATTAACATAGCATTTTCCTACACTTTGCAATCCCTTTGAACTTTTTCAGGATTTTACAGGAAACAGTTTTGTCTCTATGTAAATCTATTCAGTGCAAATCCCAGTCACAAAAAAAAAAGGACTGATAACTGTAGCAGAAGCCCGTAGACAAGGGAATCTTGTTAGTCTGCATCCATTACTCAAAAAAAATGTAGTATTTATAACCAATTTGTACAAAGGCCAAGAAGAATCTAAGTGCAACGGAAAAGAAAATACAGTGACTAACAAATGAAGTGCACATGAGATAAACTACATTCAAAAATTCTAAGGACTGGAGATTATACTGCTTTTCATGTTACTGCCCACATTACTACAAGCTGTCATTCCTTGAGAAATAGGATTAAAAGCTGACTATTTTGCATACATCATGAACAATCACAATGTTTAATGACAGAGAAACAACAGAATTCCAGGGTAAAGGAACAGGTGGCTAGGAACTGGAATATTGTATGGGACTGCTGCTGAAAGAAAAGCTTCTCTCCCCCAGTTTGGTTTTCCTCTGTCCACATGCATAGCAAGACACACACAGAACTCATTTATCACACTAGTCAAAAATATCCTCTCATTTGAGGAATAACTGCATTGTTTTGTTTTAAAAATTCTTAGAGATGCCTTCTTTATGTAATATGTTAAAAACTCACAAAATCAGCTTCAAGTTTTCCCATTTCTTGTTTGTAGCTTCTCATTCGACTGCTGTACATCCCTCGGCTTTGAGGTGGGATCTCTCGAACTTCAAGTTCCATCTGCTCAAGCTGACAAGTAAAAACAAAGAGGAGGTATATAAACCAAAAGGCTAACCAAAGCAAGAACAAAGTTACCTAAGTTCAAGAAATATATCTAAGTTCAAGAAATATTCCTTCTTTATAAGGAAAAACGTTGTTTATTCTGCAATTTGCAAACAGTTTATCAAAATCTTTGCAGATTTATCAAACTCTTTGCAGACTTTACAGTTTAAAGTCAAGAAACAAGTGACAATACTAGTATTATTAACACTTGGAAGGAATGATTTGAGCCAAACACTTCTGGATTTCAATTCCAACTGCGAGGAATACATCTTACTACCAAGACACAGTAAAATTTAAGATAGTTCCTGCAAATGGGCATAGCTCAGAAGAAAGCCTACCTCCACCTAGCTGTGCAGTTTTGGAAACCATTGGCTGAAAATGGTATTTTACTTATTTTTATTTTTTTACATATGTATATATTTATATATATGTTTAAGGTTTTATTTACCACCAGTCTGCATGTTTAATAAAGTAATTCTTATGTTTAATAAACTAATTCTTTTTTCTTTAAACATTGCTAACTCAGCAGAATTACATAACCTGAACTGGCTACATAAATAAATCTATGTCCCAAATCTATATGTAAGTATATTAAATAGCTGTAAGTGAATTAAATAGCTGGGTTTAATGACAATGCTATTGAAGAACTTGTATACAGTCAAATGGGTTAAAAAATTAGAGACATATTCTATCTTTCAAAAGCTTTTTTTTATTTATTCTTGCCATGTAGAATTCTAAATGGCCTGAAATACAAGAATATGGCACAGGGGTAGAGCAAATCAAAAGTTGTAAATAAGGGCTGTTATTACCTGGCCACTGGGTCTTGGAGCCTGCTTTATATGGTGCTGTCTGTTCAGGAATTCTGTTTTGAATGGCAGAAGAATGCCACATCTGCCTTTTAAAATCTTTCTAATTTACTTTAAAAGTATGAAAAAATAACTCTCCTTAGTTGCTGTAGGCACCTAAAAAAAAATTTACTCACCTCCTACTGATCTTGGTTGAGCAATATGGCATAGGAGCAGAAATGCTTTTCAATTAGAGTCACAGGCTACCAGTTGCAGGTCTTCACAAGGGACTGCGAGAATTTATTCCTATGTAATCACTCGCTTACGCTTTGAAATTTCATCCTCATATCATAAGAAAAGCATCTGAATTTAATCAATGGAATTGCCAGATACTCAAAAGTCATTTTGCCTGATCTACTCTGATTATACAAAATGATATTCAATAATAAACTATAAAGCAGACTTTAATTAAATAGTCAGTAATGAATTGAAACACACAAAGTAATTTCTAATTCTACCCAGTTCTTTAGCTCAGGCTTAACTTTCCAAAGGGGTATTATAAATTAAACCAATAGCTGGAATTAATAGCTTATTTCTTATCAATTTCATCTTAATATATTTGATCTCAAATGTTCTATAAACATTCCTCTCACATATATATATATGTGTGAGGTTGGGAAATTTTAATGAAGTCTCAATTCTTATCTATTTTATAAAATAAAAATATCTACCAGTAAATCCAGAATTTGTACCAACAATCAGACTGTGGTCCATGAATCTAAAATGTTCATTCCAAAGAGTCAATATTAGAGAGTGTAACGTCCAAAGAACAACAATGAAGCATGTTTAGGCTGACCAAGATTTACCAATGTTTTTTTCATCATGAGATTAAATGGGTGCATTTCATGGCTGGGCTGAGAAATTTCCTTGAGAAGCCATGCAGAAGACAGTGGTCCAAGTAAGTGTGAACCTAAATGCAACCTAATTTCATGCATCTCCATTTTCAGAACTCATATCATTGGTCATAAAATCATATTTTTCATAACAAACAAAAGCAGAGCAGCCTTTCGTACTTCCATTCAAAAATACAATGAAGTAGTCTGGCTGATAGTGTCCACTCCAAAATAAGTCTCTCCCTCTCACAGCAACTTCTCCATATCAATCTGCTCTGGTCTCCAGAAACAGCTGATAGCATTTTAAGAAACTTGTAAGCTTCACTATTTTATTCTGATTCCAAAGCCCTACAACTAAAATAGAGATCTAAACTTAAAAACGCAAGACAAGAATAACCCAGCATTTGCAACGCAACAATTGTGTGATCCATCCTTCATCAAAGATAAAGGCAAATAATAGAGAGTACTGTCTTCTTAAAAGTAGAATTTCACTCAAAATTCACAATTCTTCTAGCACATGCTAGATTTTATACTCAATTTCCCCAAGGTTAGCTGAACAATCACCTTTCTTAACAACCTCATAAAAATAACAATCAGATAATACACATGGGATGTAGAATAGGATTTCTCTCCAGAGATTTCTCACAACTCTGGGTTGAGAAGGAAGCCCTGGAGTCTGAAAGTTTTCATGTCAGTTCTGCACATACATCAAATCAATTACACCAGTGATTTTACCCAAACAAAGCAGACAGTGTTTTAAAACCATGACTGGTTAGTGAATACAATTAAATTATCTCTATAATAATATTTATAATTCATGAGAGTGTTATTTCCTAGCCAAGTAGGAAATAAACCAAAATCAGCTAATCCCAGCTTTGACTACACATGACAACGAAACAAACCAATGTATGAAAATTATCAGCAGCACGGAATTAGGTTTATTTTGATTTTCTACTGTAGCCTCTATTTTAAAAGAGGATCTTCTTAATCAGGTCTGTTATTAGCAGGTTTGTTCAAATTGATTTCTAAACCCAAGTCTTGACATTAATCACAAACATGTTGGGTAATTGCTTAAAGCCAATAATTGAATCTAAAGATCTAAAACAAAAGTGTGAAAGAAAAGCCAGTACATTAAATAAAGATCATCATTAGGATAAAAATACAGATACTGGATTTATTTTTTAACCTTGCAATAAATACAAATTTAGATTATCTTTTTCTGACATAAGGAGAGAAGTAAGAAGGCCTTAACTCAATTTCTGCTCCTTCCAATCTACTTGGAGTAGAAAACCAAATTTGAATGATCACCCACACTGGAGCCTCTCTGTACTGCTCTGTCTTTCACAACTTGTAGTGAAATCGAGCTGAAAAACATTTCTAGATTTCTACTTTTTGCAGCTGTTTGAATATGGAAGTGCCTAAAAGGCCTTAATGTATCTTCAGAACATCCTCGTGAGATGAGACAGTTATTTTACCACGTTTCTCACCGGGAATACCAAATCAGACAGGTTAGATGCCTTGTCATCCTCACAAGGCAAAACTGCAGGAAGTCATCCCAAGATCCAGCTTTACTGGAGCTATTTCAATACTCTGGTCTACAAGACTAACTCTATTTTTAAACCAAAAGCACCATGTACGCCTACAAAGAGTCGAGAGACTTTTTTATTCCTATGCCACTTGAAAAAATTCATTTTATTGTTTAGTTAGTAGCCAAATAATTGATTTAAGTTCTTTCATTATAAGAAATTCTAGGGTAAAAAAGGTAATTTCCTTCCCTATCCTAACATTCAGATCACATTTGTGACATTAGGTAAACCAAATCCATTTGCAAGCAACAAAAAAGAGCAACTTCAAATAAGGAACTATTGGCCATGTGGAAAAAGACGATCTCAGCTGTCACCAACCCCTCTGCTCAGTTACTCCACATCTATAAAACTTTACTCTTACACTCCTCCCAGATGCAAGACATGACAGGCTGTAATGGAAACAAAATAAACAAGAGTCACAGTTGCTTAACACGTTGCTCATCACATACTGGGTTTTTTTTGTCAGTGTGAACCACAAACTAATGTTTGGTTAACACCTACACTCTTCTTGGACCGGTGACCCACACTGCCATGGCCCCCTTGTCCTCACCTTTATGAATCACTTGCTAAAATGGAAAAAAAGATCTATTGCTCTACAAGACTTTCTGATAGGTGAAATTAAGTAGGTGCTTGGGTCATACAAGCCAAAAATAAAGTCATGGTGCCAAATATTTAATTCCATTCCTAAAGTAAAAGACCTAATCCACAACTCTAAGTAACTTTTTACTGAGTTATAGCAATAGCATAAACCTTGCATCATTTGACACAGGATTAAAAAAAGATACACTCTTCTTGTATTTCATATCCTCAAATAAGAACTATTTCAAGAAGATTATTTCATTTTCTAATGCATGGGTGTTAAATGTTGCTATCAATGATCCTATTATTTTTGTTAGGAATTTGCAGTTAACATATGAAAAGCCAGAACATACCAGTTCCCTCGCCTCTTCAAGCTGTTTCTCAACATTTGCAACCATCTGCTTCTTCTCATCTGAAACAGAATTGTGAAAATACCAATATGATTGTGCTCTTACCGTGAAAGAAAAATACACCATTTCAAAAGACTGTATGTATCAGCTACAACAGACTCGAGATTTATTCTGTGTGACATCCTCACACATGCTGATATGCACATTAGTAATTTAAAAAAAAAAAAGACTGAAGAATCCTTGAAGTCTTCTGCCCTGTTATGCAGCATTTGCTAGTTGGGAAAGCACTTACAGCTCCTTCAGCTGTAGGAATTATGCCTCAGCAGGCACTTGCTGGTGTGTACAAATCCATGAGAAGGCACATACATACACTAAGTGGAAAAAAAGTATCATTTAAGAACAAAGGTTTAACACATTCATTTGCAAAATATGAGATGCAAAAACCAAGCATCCCAATTAAAATTAATTCAGGTTCTGAAGAAAAATTATGTTTCTATTCCCCTACTCCTATGCTGGGCCTAGAATTGTTTCTTTTGCTTCAACAGATATAAAAGGAAATGCCACAAGAACTACAAGAGCACCACTGTCTTCTAGTAGCAGTAAAAATGGAAATTAGTAATAAAACATGATTTTTTTTTTTTAAACTCAAGTAATTTTTAAGCTATACATAACAATCACCACCTGTCAAGTCCCCCAGCAGGGCTATATCCCAGCTACAGAGACTGACTTTTGACCAGCATCTAACTATCCATTCTCAGGCAGAGAATCCAGTCTGAACTGAGATTCAGCTCACATCATCACAAACATTTCAACTGTTTCACAACTTGGTTTGTTACGGCATGAAAGGGGACTGAGAAATATTCAGACACTGGATAATAAAATGTCCCCACACTGCTTCATTACTGTGGGTATTCCAGGGTTTCAATCCTATCATCACATCTTCCAGCTCTCAGACTCTAAATCCACCCACTGTGTCAATGAAGTTGACAACAAAACTCTGAACACACAAATGGTTTGTCTGAAACCAGGAGTATCATGAGACATCTGTACTGGTGGTTTGCTTGATGAAGCAGGTACAAAGTGAAAGTCACCAAATTGTCAATGAAGTCACAATGGATAAGTTTATCTTGGCACAAGAGTTAATCATGTATCTCTAAACTTGAGAGCTTGGTTTTTAAGTCTGAATCCCCTTGCTTCTCTTCCACATGATCTCTTGGTATCCTGGAACTGACACAGTAAAGACCAAAATGGAGATCTAATGATCTCCTTCCATCCTCTGCACTCCACAAGCCACTGAATTTCATGAGGGGGCAACTTTAATAATGGAACATAATTCAGCTTCTCACAGGCCGAAATGCCTATCCATCTATCTTCTCATTCACCTAAAACACTCCACACTCTCATTCAAGGACACAGGAACATCACAATCTGCCCTTCCTCAGTTACATATACTGGAGCTCTGCCTGCAGAGAGGATCAGGCTTGGGACCATCTTTGCTGCAAATCTGGAATTCACACTGCCACGTCTGGTGGATTCTAACACAGCAGAAGATGCAGGAAATATTTTCTCTGTAGCACTTTTAGTTTTCTGCAAGCAATGTCTTCCTTTAATTCCCCACCAGGTTCTCATGATGGCACCCAGGCCAGAAAATTCAGCACTGTGTCTTCCTAACATAAAAAAACCCAAAAGAAACCGGCCCCTTTCCCCACCCCCCCATACATTTCTATTCTCATATCCCAAAACTCCTCTGTTCTTTCTTTCATTTGGAAGTTAGCAAGATGACAATGGACGAAAATAAAAACAATGGAAGGTATGAAACACACGACATCCTTTTATTGAAGCTGAAATAAAATTTTAAAATATAGCAGCAGAGAATAAATGTACTACAGCATTTTCGGTATTTCCCTGAGTTGTACTGGATCACAATTTTCATACACATTTAGTAACCTGAAATTTAGGGATAGAAAGTTGGGGGGTTTTGGAAGGTATTTCATGCTGAGCAAATTGTGTTTGTACTTGTGATTACAAGAACTACTCAGCACTCCACTGGCCAGTAAAATATTACTGACCCACAGAGAAATTTAGCTACAGACCTTTTGTATGGAAAACTCATTAGTACAGAAGGAGGTCTGGCTAAAACTACTCCCATAAAATTAGGAGGAGAGAGTATTCAAATGATCCCCAATGGTTTAGTTAATTAAATTTTAACCCAACTCCAGATTTTAACACTGGTCCAGGTACATAATCACCCAGATGGTGCCCAGGACAACTGCCTTTGTTTTTCCTTCAAATACAGCTATGTGAGCAGGCACATGGCAACATCCCAGCACTGCAGCTCTGGAGCAGGATCTTCACAGACTTCCAGGAGAGCAGCTAAACTTGCTGCAACTGCTGATCCTCTAGAGCACACAATACCATGTAAAAATGGTTTTCAAAGCGTTTCTTTTCAGTTTCACTTTTACTTCAATGGTTAAGCCAAGGAAACAACTTATTTCACAGCCAGAATCCTCACAGGAAGGGGGGCACAATACTCACAGGATGACTTACACAGAGACTGAAAGTGAGATCCAAGAGAGCTCCTCTGGGTAAAAGTTTGCCACTAATCAAGTAGATCAGGACAAACAAGTTACAGTCCAATTAAAGATTCTCACATTACTATCTGCATTACCCCACTGTGACTTACCAGTTTTCAACCTGCCCTACTCAATCACTTCCTTAAATACACTTCCACAGGAAGTGAAGAAAAAACTGTTTTATAACTTTTTGTTTTGATTGAGAATTCAAATCCATTAGAGAAAATAAAAAACAATGCTTCATCAAATATGTCTCAATGTAATTTTTTCCCTACATAGCTGGGCAGGATGTCCCAAACAAAATATTCCACACAGTTTATATAATTTAAGTGGTGAAAACGACAAAATATGGATAAAGGCTGGAAACAAAAGGGGTTTTCCTCTGTGTAGGATTGCAAAGAAATCCGTTCTCTGTTTGTACACGAGGTTGTATTAAGGTGAATCAAAGGTTATTCCTTTTCTTAAAGGGAACAAGCTTCACTATATTGTCCCCAGTTCCTCCAGCTTTGCCCTGGCATTGGACACTTTCATTGTCTCCCAAAACACAGCAATTACAGAAAGGTGGGAATCTGTCCACAAGGTTGGAAAAATAACACAGCATTGGTTTGATCTCAAAGTCAACAAAGAGATAAAAACCCCTGGAACAAGACTGAGTAGTCCCACTGCTTGTGGAATTGCTTCTTTCCATTGGTACATGTTGAGGAAGAGACTGAGTAACAAAGGGCTTCAGCTCACAGGCCACTGGCAGATGTTGCTGTGCTCGCTCAGGTGGTTACATGTTCACCACTGCCAGAAGTTACTGTCCAGCAGCAGAGATAAATGGAACAATACATGCATTTCTCTCTTTGAGTTACAAAACTGGGTTCAAGAGGCATAACATAATGAGCCAGACCCGAAACTGAGACAGTAAACTTCAGCACAGGAGTACAACAGAAAATTAAAGGTGAGGCTTTCTTCAGCTAAACCTGTTAGCAACTGAAATGCAGCACTTTGATTGCCCAGTAGAAAATGCCAGTACCAAGTATCAGAAGAATGGCAGCACTCCATTCCAAAGCCATCACAACCCAGAGGATGCTGTGCTGAGAACAGACTTAAGCACCACCACTTGTGCTGATAAAACTCTCTTTCATATCAAGCAATCAAAATTTATATGAATTTTTGGTCAAATCACAAGACAGATGTTTCTCTGAAACACCAAGGAGCATTAATGAAATACATCAGTCAATGATCTTCATTCTTCAAAGACCTGCAGCAGCATCACAGAAAATCTATTTAAAAGGCACTTCTCTATTTATAACTTTCTTTATTCCTCCAGATGATGTCTGCCACAACAACAGAAGACATTTCTTCCCGAGACGTTCTATTGTCCCTGCTGCTTATTGTTTCTGTGGTATCAGAGAGCCTTTGTTACATTTCTTGCTGAACTATTTATGCATCTGTGACAACAGGATTGTCTGCTGAGCCATCATCCTCCTAGAACACAAGACAGCATCATGTCCTGACAACACAGAATGCAGGGATGTTGCAAAACCAATTAACCAGCATTTCTCCATTACAGCGGGTCCATCTTGGGCAGCAGAGGGAAATAACCAGTCACTAGAGTTCAGGAGATCTCTCTTTATTATGCAGAGTGGCACAAGTCCTTACACCTTTCATCCTGCTTCTTCCAGTCGGGGGGAAGAAGGCCATCATCTCTCTCAAATCACTGCTGCTGAAAACTGTCACCTCATGTTCCCCTCCCACCTCATAATCCTCTTTTTGAGGCTCTCCCAGCCATCGCCACAAGAACTAACTGGAACTTCTGGTGATGAAGAAGCAAAGATCTTGCAAATATTCCTAGTAAGAAACAAGGGAAAAATGTGTATTTAAAATATTTCTGATAAAGTGTTCAGCATAAGCAGAGATTTGTTTTTTCCAGGTGGTCAAATGTCTCTGTTAGCTAAGACTGCAGTTTGTTTTGAAGTCATGGAAAATGTTTTTCCTGATGAAAGACAGAATAGCCCTGAAAACAGAAGCAATGCCTAAGCCATAGATGTACAGTGCAAGAAGCAGCTAAAATGCAAGTCAGCCCAAACCGTGTATGACCAACCTCAAATATAACATGGAAAAAAAAAATGAACTTTTGTCTTATCTTGACTCCATTTAGCCCAGTACCACATTACTGGTCCTGCAGGGAACAGGCATTCTGTCTCCTTTGAAAGGCTGGCAAATTCTATTAAAAAAATAACCTTCTAATGGTCTCATGAAAGAGTGATGATTTCAAAGCCTGCTGCTTCTAGGCTATGTCACTGCTTAAGCCAATACTCTTTAAACATCTTTTATTTAAGCTCCAAAATCTCCCTAAGTGAATAAGGGAGACTGATTTAAGGAGAGGATTATGGAAATGCGCAACTATTATTCAGAATAGTCTTCCTACTATTGAACAGATTCTGATGACTTCCAAAATCTATACAATTAGGAACTCAAATCTCTATTCTTTACAATTAGGGAATTAAATCTCTCTTTTCCTATAAATCAGTCTAGCACTATTGATTGTCAGAGGATGAGCCAGTAGTGTATTTATGATGTCTCCCTGTTCCTACCAGAGGTCCTTAAATTTACTGTTCAAAAGTTAAGAAGCCTTTGTGAAGGATTCTCTGCATCCTCTCAGTAAATGGTTCCAGTGCCCATTTACAGAGTTAATATAATTTCTGAGCAGATTAAATCACACCAGTTCTAAAATTCGATCACAGGAACTCTGATTCTCTCTCTTGTTCTTTTTTTAAGTTTCCATTAGAAAACAGACAAATTTTTCCTCAGCAGCAGCTTCTGACTGAATTATCTCCCTGTGTCCTTGCTGTTAAGATCAAGAGCAAAACATCTTTCTTAAGCCAAGGAAAAGGCACAGCTTCCTTTAACCATGGAACTCAACCCTATTTTTTCAGAAAACTTTCTAACTTGCTAAGATTAGAATCGGACATAACCTTCCAGAATCAAGAAGATTTTTTATTCAAAATCCCCTGAGATCACACATTTTAGTTGACCACCTGCCTCAAATCCTGTTTAGAGTCACTAGTTCATCACCTCATGATGCATTTCCCACTCTAAAAGTAGGATGATAATAAATAACCAAAGTTATTCTTTGGTCCTGGATGCATGATGCCTTTTCCTTTAGTCATATGGAAAAGTACACCAGTATGTGTTTGTTTTCTTCTTACACAGTTCCAGTCCTAAGGGTCCCAAACTTTTGGGCAATATGCATAAGAAGCAGAGGCAGAAGTATTAAATGAGCTTCAAATGAAAGTATTAAGCTGAGCTACAAGAGGAACAGATGAGAAAAAGAGGCGTGTCAGCTTCCCTCCATCTCCCACTCGGAGCCCCGTATTGGGGCACTGATTCCTGTGTGCTGCAAGATTCAGCTGGGCTGATTAATGAGATCATAATTTTCATCTTTCTACTCTTACAGACAGTATTGACTCTACTGCAGGGATGGATACATCATGAATTAGACCATGAACGCTGCAGGCTACTGACAAACACACTAAAGTAAATGAACACTGATTTCTTTGAATCTGCTCCTGCATGTGAGTCACCACGGCCAATTATCCAAATCAAACGTATGAACAGTAGACAGCAAAAATACCGATTCAGATTAAGTCATGCACAAAATCGGCCTGTGCCACAGGAAAAAGACTTGATTTCCATCAGTGATGTTGTGGCATGATCACAATAAAGAAGATTCAGCAGCAATGCTGGTACAGGGAACATCCCCCACCAGCTCTGCTCAGCCCTTCAGGTGAAGGGGCAGAAGGGAAGAGCTGATCCTCACAGGTGACCAACAAACAAATATTCCGTCAGAGCATCCTCAACATCTCCAGAGACAACTCGCAGCTGGGACAGACCCGGAGCAGGGAGGTGGCTGTGCTGTGTGAGGAGGAGACACATTCGGCTGAGGGAACGCTGAGACCTCACTACAACCACGCCGGCACCTCCCGCCACCGCCCTGCGCGCCCATCGCTGGAAGCTGGAGCGGCTCGTACAGACGAGCCAGCCGGGCCTGCGGAGCGAGGGCCGCGGGGGCGGAGAGCAGCCGCTCACCTCCTACCAGCTTCGGCACCTTCCCGATGCGGCCGGTGATCTCTGCCGTGAGCACGGCGAAGTCCTGCTCGTAGCTCTCGAAGTCGGAGGACATCGCGGCGATGGCGCTGCCGGTGCCGGGGACGCCGCTCCGGACCGCCGCGCTTCCGCGTTCTGCCACCCCAAAACGCGTCCCCCAAGTAGCCCCCGGGCGCCTCGCCACACGTTCCGGAGAAACTCAGGAGCTTTAACCGGCAGACCCAGCCCCTCTCCTCCGTCCCGACAACTCCTGTGCGGCCTTGGCGCGCGGGATCGCGCTGCACCGCAGACACCGAGGAGAGTCGGCGGCGACGGGTCACTCCCGCCCCGTCTCGTAACTTGCAGGGGGAGAGGAACGCGGCTGCGAAGCTGCAGCTGTTTCCAGGGGGGATGTATTGCAAGCGGACCACGGGCGGGCGGTGGCAGCGCCGTCCCCGCTCCCGCCCCCGCCCCTCCCCTTCCCTCCCCTCCCTCCCCACTCCCTTCCCTCCCTTCCTCTTCCCACTCCCTTCCCTTTTCCCTTCCCGCCCTCGCCGTCGGCAGCCGGCGGGAGCCATGCACGGCGGCGGCGGGGCGCCGGCGGTCGGGCGGCGGTAGCGGCGATGATGGGGCCGGGCGCGCTGCAGCGGGCGCGGCGCCTGTGCCACTGGGGCCCGGCGGTGGCGCTGGCCGTGGTGGCCGTGTGCTCCGCCACCGCCATGGCCGACGCCGCGCTCTGGTACTGGCCCCTGGACACGGCCGGGGGAAGCGTCAACTTCGTGATGCTGCTCAACTGGACCGTCATGATCCTCTACAACTACTTCAGCGCCATGTTTGTGGGCCCCGGGTACGTCCCGCTGGGGTGGACGCCGGTAAGCGCTGCCTTGCGACCGCCTCGTCCCGGGGCCTCGCGGGGGACCGGCGGGCAGCCCTGGGGCCGGGCCGGCCGCCGCCGCGGTCAGGACAGGAGAAACCGCGTGTCTTTCGATGCCGCCGTTTCTCCTCTATCCCCCAAGAACGCTCCCCCAAGAAGCTCTCAGGCCGCTCCTTCCTCTTTATCTTGTGCCGAAATCTTTGTTTTGCCTCTCCCCGCTTTGCTCCTGCCGTCCCCAGAGTTTCTAGTGCAACCCAGCTTCCTCCCGATACCGAAATCGGACAGATAGAAACTTTCTAACACAGTTTTGAGTATTAGAAAGCAGCTCGCTGGACACTTGAAATGCCCTTCCACTAACCGGGTGTGCCGAGCGTTGGATAAACAGAGTTTTTATCGCCCACACTGATTACACATTCATTAGCTATCCCCGCTCGCTTAATGTGTATACAATGTATATGTAATGCTTTACTTTACGTAGTCACATTCCTTATCGGAAGTCCTTATGTGGCCTTTTGGGGGTCTCCTTTGGTGGTCTTCAGTGGCCAGTTTTGGAATATTTCAGGTGGCCGTTCCTTGACCCCAGCTCTTGAGCAGGCACAGCACTTGATTTCCGTGACTCCTGCTTCGCGGAGCCGAGCCGGCTTCCTGCTCGCCTAAATTACATCCTTTAACTGCTCCTCCAAGGCTCCGTTCTGTTCTGCCCTTCTCCATCCCCTCCCTGTGCTGGCAGGGCTCTGGTAATGCTGCTTGGCTGGCAGCAGTTGCTGTGTTTTATAGGGGCTTCTCAAAGCAAAGCAGCAGGAAACAAGCCCTGTTAGCTGGGAATGAGAACCTTGAGGTTATCTGCATGCTCCTGCAGACACCTGTTCTGGAGGTTTTGCTGCTAGCAGTAACAATTAGAAGTAATTAATTTAGAAAATGTCTTTTTTACTTTATGCAAGCCAGGAAATGACACGGTTACCTTCTGCTTAATAGAGTACAAGATAGACATTTGCATGTCCTGTGCTTTAGCAATCTCTTGGAGGAGTTGTGGCCAAAAATGATACGAGTTCAGTATCTCAAGGCCCAGAGTTTGTGTTCCTGTGGCGTGATGCAAAGTTTAGTGCTGGTCACCTTTCTAATTGTGGAATATTACCAAAGACACAGTCTAGGCAGAAGAGGATCCTGCTAATCATCTTAGCAGGACAACTGGGTACTCCACTTCCAGAGTGGAAGATTTTGGCCACTACTTGCTGTCTACAAGTGTCTCTTGTCTCTCATCTTGCTGTAGGTGGGGTGTGTGTGTGTAGAAGAGATTTTAAGAGAGTTGAACGTTAGTGTTTACCAATGCTGTATCTTAGTAGTAAGCTGAGAGTGATATAAAATGAAGAGAAAATGTGCTCAGGATTTTTTTTTATTAGAATAGTCCCATGCTGACTTTTACTCTCAGGACTTCACTATGAAACCCTGTTTGTACAGCTGCTCTTCCTGACAGAGGAACTGTTTATTTCTTCTAGCAGCCAGCACTTTCAACAGTGGGAGATGGCTGTGTTGATAGCCAAGAGATTAGCTAGGAGATTATTTTATTTTGTTTTTCTTCTCCTTGATGCCTATCATTAAATAGGGTTGGACTGTGAAACACACCCTGTCAGAAGAAATCAAAGGTGTTTGGATTAGGAAAATGTCAAGATAAACATTGCCAGTGGAGTTGTGCATACATCTAACACTTCTATTCTTCTGTTTAAAGGAAAAATCTCAGGATTGCATGTATCTCCAATACTGTAAAGTGTGTCAGTCTTACAAGGCACCTCGTTCACACCACTGTCGAAAGTGTAACAGGTACTGTTTCTCTTTAATTTGTTTCAAATCCATATTAGAGCAGCTTCAACTCTAATGATGGGCTATTATCATAATTTATGCTTCCAGCACTTGATTGTGCTTTTTTAAAAAGGTTTCATATGAACACTATAACCCTTTCAAATATTTTCACTTTCTAGTTGTATGATATCTATACAGTTTTGCTGTGTTTTAGTTTAAAAATTGACTTTCTTTAACATTTTCTTTATAGTTTGAAGTTAGTTTCCATTAAGAACTTCTTGACGATACTAACATAACATTCAGGGATGTGAGTCTGTGTAAATACCTAAAAATCATCTGAAATCCTTTTTAAATTCTGAGTGCAAATATTGACCTGCTTAGAGAGTAGAAATATCTATATTCTGTCATCTTTCCAAGTGGGAATTAAATGTTGATTTGAGTGGAAATTTTGGACTGTTTTTTTTACTCTTTAGCAAAGCAGGGTTTTGAGGGGAGTTGGCATGCTAAGTGAAGTAACAAACCTTTTGGGTCAACTTAAGAACTTTGCACCTTGTTGTCTTCCAACACACTTGTTCTGATACAAAGGATACTTTATTATAAATAGCTAATAGCTGTCACTAGAATTTAGTGCATCTTGAAAAAATCGAGGCACTGGAGCTGTCTGCAGTCCAGGCAGGTCATCCTCTGAAGGACTCTGAAGAGGATGTGGTCAAAAGATACTGCAACATACACATTTGTTTATTTCTATAAACCCAAGGTGTGAGGTCAGCGTGTTTTAGGAAACAGAAACTGAAACTCCAGAGCAGTGCTGTAGTTTGGCTACATCACCCCCAGATTTAAAATTAATGACTCTTTTCCTTGAGTGACAGTCATTACACTGAGGATTAATCACCTGGGTGGTCACATAGACTTTTACACCTGTCAAGGTAATTTGGAATGTGAACAAATCTTTAATTGGGTGGGGTTTTTTTTCATCTGTAAGCTACACCAAAATAACCAGCTTTATATTGAATACAAGAGTGTCTCTAGGGTGTTTGCACTTGTTAAATGTATTTTGAAAAGGATTTGCAATGGTGTGAATACAATAGCAATTGAGAAAGCTTTCAAAGGGCTTACCACTGAAAAGAAAGTCACTGTCACACTTCTGTCTTTATCTCTTTCTTTAAATACTCTTTCTACAAGTAGTTCACAGAGAATTTGATATTTCCTTTATTTTCCTGGTATTTTGATTTTTAAGAACTGGCATTAACAGTAGTGCTTAATTATTGTGATCATAGTTCTTACAAGTCCCATTCTATGGCTCTGTATCCAGGCTCTTACTATGGTGTTCATTAGCAACTACTTAGTTTGAGTAAAGGGGAGGACACATAACTAGGGAGGGTAGGACCTGGAAGCACTTTTTGTTTACCTTTTTAAATTCTACAACATGGAAATATAATACTGAATAGCAACCAAAAAAAAACCTGCAGTGTTGGTCTGTCAGAAATTGGTGGGTTTAAATGAAAGAATGGAGGGTGAAAGTCAGCCATCCTTGGAGTTTTTTGAGAAACGTGTCCTTTACATTGATCAATATTTATTATTCACAGATGTGTGATGAAGATGGATCATCACTGTCCTTGGATCAACAACTGTTGTGGATACCAGAATCATGCATCTTTCACTCTGTTTCTCCTCTTAGCTCCACTGGGATGCATTCACGCTTCTTTCATATTTATTATGACAATGTACACTCAGCTTTACAACAGAGTAAGAATGCTTTTTTCCCCCCCTGTTGCTTCTCATAGTCACAGGGAGTTTCCCATTGCTTTACATTGACTGAAGACAGTTTCTGAGTAGCACTTCATGTGGGGACAGACAGGGTGTATTTTGGCTGGCAGAGAAACCAGGTGCTATTTATTTCCAATGCACAAGTTAGATTCTATTTATTTTCTTTTACTGACCATTTTTTTTTAGAATCGTGTCTATTTCTTTGATAAAAAAAAAAGTACATTATTTTTGGGACTGAAAATAAGTATGTTAGCCGTGGGGGTTTTAACTGGAAAACTTCAACAGTGAGCAAAGCTTGTTCTGGAATACACCCTTTATTTTGGATGCATGGTTAAGATTATGAGCTTTGATTTCAGCCTTTGTGGCTGTAGTGAAGAGCTTGATAGCATCAGCTGAGTGTAACAGATGAAGTTGCATTTGTAGGAGCTGAGTTGTGTTTGCAGGGTGATAATGTTGAGAATTGCTGTCTGCAAAGCTTTCAGAGAAAAACCTGCAGCATTTCCACAGAAAATGGGGACTGTTCTATGCAAACCTTGTCCCTCTGACACTGATGGATGTGTTTTTGTTAACATACCAGAGTCTAGATTTTTTTGCTGATTTTTGGGCCTGTGGAGCTTGCCAGATGGTGATTTTGGTTTCATTTTCCATCTAGCAACAAACTTCTGAAGATAAAAGAAAAGTCTTTTGAATTTTTTTTTAGTTACTCTGATTGCATTATAAACCTGTCAGATGTTGGAGACTTACTTTCAAAGCCAGATTTCTTTGGCTAACTTGCATTGTTTCAGCAGTTGGAAAGTTCTAGAGCTGAATGGAATTCTTTTCTTTGTAGATATCTTTTGGGTGGAGTTCTGTGAAGATTGACATGAGTGCAGCCAAAAGAGACCCTCGTCCCATTATACCCTTTGGACTGTCTGCATTTGCTGCATCTTTATTTGCCTTAGGACTGGCATTAGGAACAACTATTGCTGTTGGTATGCTGTTTATCATCCAGGTGAGTCTATGGATCTGGTACAAAGAAGTTAAAAGCTGTAAGTTTTGCATGCTTGTGGAGCAGAAACAGAATTCAGGATTGAGATAAGACCAGTTGTTCAGAGCTTATGTTGTTTTATAACCTTTCCAGGGATTTATGTAGCTTTGTCCCAGTTTTTCTGTTACCACAGTTTTGGGTTGTTTTCATTATTTTTTTGTGGGAGGACTTGGATGTGAAAATCTATAATGAACTAAGAAAACATGAGATGGATTTTCTAAACTCCCTGAAAAAGGCAAAATACTTGCCCTGTCTCTGCAAACAGGTGTAAATATGCCTGATATATTTCTTAAAATGTTGGAGGTCTTTAGAAGGAAACAAAAAGACACATTTTAAGCATGAAATGCAATACTGTGGGATACTGTCTTAAGTGTGTAATTCTGGAGTGTGTATCTCTGCTGATGGTTAGCTTCTAACAAGTGTTTCAGTTAAGTCTATAAAAGTTGCTTTGTTCTTTAAAACAAATTTAGTTTGTTGAATGAAGCTTTCTTTGTATATCTGACATATTCCTGCAGAAAATAAATCCTAATTTCATCCAATGCTTTTATTTCAGATGAAAGTAATTTTGACAAATAAAACTTCAATCGAATCCTGGATTGAAGAAAAGGTATGCTTTTATTACAGTATTCTTGTTACAAAGTCTGTTTTCCATATTTATAATTATTTTTGTTTCACCTCTGGGTTAAACCCAAAGTGTTATTTCAGTTCACCTCTGACCTAACACAACAAGTATTTCCTTTACTGTCTCTGAAATTCACTGAAAGAAATGAGAAATCATTTAAATGCATAGATTTTTCCTTTGTTTTGGAGGAATTTTTTGAACATAGAAGTAATATTTGCTTTGAAAAGACTTTGCTTATCTACCTGAAATGTGTGGATTTCATCTGAAACTTGAGCTTTGTCATTACACCTGCCTGTACCTTTAATTGTCCACCTCACTGGCCCATTCAAAGTGGCATCTTTTGACTCATGGTTTTGCCCATTTCTTACTTTGGATTGTAAGGGAGGATTTTCCTTGATTTGAGAATATTTTCCTTGTTTTTAAAGAAGTACTAGAAACTACCTAGTCTTCTGTCCTTTAAATTTCTCCTGGATTTCCTTATCTTTATAGAGGTTTTCACAAAATTTTTCAGGAGAAATATAGTCAAGCAATAGAAGCAAAGTTTACAGGAAGCAAAACTGTCTCAGTATTTAGAAATTAGTTTGGTTTTACCTGGGTTTTTTTGTGTAAGTCCACAAACATTTCATAATGTTTTGTTGTCTTTCTTTTATTTTGTGTGCTAAATTAGCATGAGAACCTTGACTGTGTCTAAGTACTTAAAGTATTGCAATGTCAACTCTTTACACGGGATATGGCTGGATCCAAGTCCTGTCAGACCCCTGAATAATGGGATAATGGAACATAAGTGAAAGAAATCCCTGTTATCACTATATTGTAGGATTTGGAGTAATATGTTGAAATTTTTACTGTAAAACACTGGCTGCTAATATGTCCCTGTTGAAAGCTGAGCACAGATAGTAATACATAAATATTGAATAAAATGGCATTATTACAACAGAGAACACTACTCTCTGGCTGCTCCACTAGATGTCATCAGAACTGTGAGAATGTAAAGCTCGTGACTATGGAATGTGGGCAGTTCAGATCATGCCTGTGTGTGCATTCTTGGAGGAGGAATTGGCACTTCCAGTGTTGAGTCATGTTTGTGATCATTAATCAAAGTATTCTGAGCTGTGGAAGCTTTTGTATGTAACTGAGAAATAGTCAGGCATTGGTCCCTTGAAAAAAGCAGTAAAGTAAGATCAGAGTGTGGAGGGAATTATCAGGGTAGTCAGTGGACTCTTGTTAAAGAGTAAATGGGGGTGACAGGGATGGGGACACCCAACCCAGACATCCTTCTGGATGCTGTGATGGGCTTAAGTAGTTTTTAAAGCGTGGGTTGTTATAGCAGGAGCTCACTGCTCTTGCCTGAAAATATTTGCCTTTAGGTCCCATGGACTCACACAGGGCTAATGACCCAGCCTTCTTAATATTTGCTGCTTGACTGGGGTTTGTAGGGTGTTCTTATGTACTGCATTTCTTAATTATTTTCTAGGCCAAAGACAGAATCCAGTACTACCAAACGGGTGAGACCTTTATCTTCCCCTATGATATGGGAAGTAAATGGAAGAACTTCAGGCAAGTGTTTACATGGTCTGGGATTCCTGAGGGAGATGGCCTGGACTGGCCAGTTAGAGATGGATGCCACCAATACAGTTTGACGGTAACTGGTCTTCAATGGTATCTCAAGTTGATTGTCCCCACTATCCAATGGTCTGCTTGCCTTTGCAAAAATAGGCCAGCTTTATTAATAACTGAAATAGGCTTGAAACCCATGTACAGGAGTTCTGTTAAATGTTCTCCCATTTTTGATGCACTAAAAAGTTATGCTTTTGTGAGTGCTTCAAACTGCTTTCCTGTGTTTGTTGAATGATTTCAATACTTGGCTTCATTTTATGTTGAATGCTGCCTAAATTTCTATTTATAATCATTTATAGATAGAGCAACTGAAACAGAAAGCAGACAAGCGAGTAAGAAGTGTAAGTATTTGTGAAGTTTGGTCTAAAATTTCTTTGAAATAGCAGTATAAATAAATGTCATTAATCAACACAAACAATGTATGGCAATCTCTGCTTAATTAATCTTTGCATTTAGCCTTTGCATTCACTTCTTAGTTTTCAGATGGGAAACATGATACATGATAATAAAGAGGATGATAATGAAACATGAAATATGATAATAAGGGGAGTGTGCTTCATTGTTAAGCAGTAATTTAGATTTTAGAGTCCCTTTGACAGCCACTGTCATTATGTTTAAATCTGTGGCATGCTCAAATTGATTTTTTAGTGTGAAACTTATCAGTGGGGCCTTGAAATAACAAATGGCTGTGTTCTGTTCCAATCTGTAGGTGCGGTATAGAGCCATAGAGGATTACAGTGGTGTCTGCTGCCCTGTGACTAAGGGGGTTAAAACATTCTTCACAACACCGTGCACTGAAGAACCTAGAATTGCACTGAGTAAAGGGGATCTGATTTTAGCCACCAGAGGCTTAAAGTTAGTGGCTCCACACCTTCATGTTTGGTTAAAAGAAATACTGTGTTGCATTCTGGCATCTAATTACTTGTTATGCTTCCTTCCCCAGACACTGGATGTATGGTGAGAAGATTCTCATCTCAGCTGCTGATGGTATGGAGCAGTTAATTTCACTTTTTCTGTTGAAAGTTGCAAATCAGGTTTATAGTTATCTAGAAATGTGGCCAATATTGTATGTTCACTTCTCAAAACATAGAATGATAACTGGCACCAGCTTCTCTCCACTCTCCACAGTTTTTATTCTTTACATCTAATAGACTTCCCAGTTTTGATAAACATTAAATGACACTGTCAGACTGGCAGAACACTCATTTAGTAGTTTTTTCAAAGTTGAGTGGGAAGGGGGACACATCATATTCTAAGAAAAAGTTAGACTTGTAGCCTATAAAGAGGTTAAGGGTGATTCTTTTTTTTTTTTTTTTTTTGATNCATCCAGGCTCCCTACATACACACCTGTAGAGATTAATCTTTGTGTATCTTAAAAACTAGAAGACATTATGTCTTTGGTTTGGAATAGTTTCTAGAGACTTTAATATGCAATTATAAAACTAACTGTGGGTGCTGAAGATATTAAAGACTTCTGCTGATCTGCAGAGGATCAGCATGACAGCCACCTGCATCGAAGCTTTCACATTTTTCACTTCAGACCTCTTGCTTTGGACTGAGCTAAAATTTTACCTGCCAGAATGTGTGTTGGATTCTGTTGTTCCTTCAATTGTTAATTCATTGCATGTGCATTTCATATTTGCACGAGTGAGGCTGCCAGCAGTCACTACACTGGAAGAGTCCATGCTTTTTGTGGGAGATCTGAAACCTTCATGGGCTGGAAGTGCCCTGGCAGCTCAGTCCAATAAACACAAACATCAGATACAGATAAACATGACAATTGTATTGCATTGCTTATTGTGAAGATTAGCAGGACATGTCTCCTCTATTGAATGCTGGGTTTTTTAAATCAGCTAAAATGTGGTGTGGATGGAGAACTTGGTGAACACTGAGAGGCTGGATCAGACTAGACTTCAAAAATAGGGTGAGTTTTGTTAGGAATGTATAGCAAAATGCTATATAAATAAGCAGGAATAAAAAGTTGCACTACAGCAAGATGGCAAAATGAATGATTAAGTAGCAGTTCTTCTGTGGAAAAAAGACCAGTGATAAACTTAAGATGAGTCAACATTTTCAGAAAAGAAAAAGCATACAGCTTCCCAGATGCTGAAGTAAACCTTCCATCCTCAGCGTTGGCAAACTCTGCTGAAATACTCCTACAAGTACAAGCAGTTATTGCCCCTGGTGTGTAGAAAAAGGAGCTGTAAACCTGATTTATAGACAGAATGATTCAGATAGGGTATAAAGATGAATTTTCTCAAGGAAGGTAGAGCACTGCAAAACTTTGGAGATGTCTGAAAACATTTTAGATAGTTGGAGAAAATCTGTGCATCCCCAAGCAGTGATGTTAGAAATGACTTAGATGTTCTGTCTTGTAGAAGAAGATAACTTAGGTAAGTGCTTGATGTCTCTTCCAGTCCTGTGTTTTTCTTCAGTAGTGGGCCATGTTTTGTTCTAAGTTAATGCAACTTTTCATGTCTTAAGGTGGAGTAAGAGAACGAGGCTGGTTCCCTAGGAAGTGTGTGGAAAAATACCAGTATGACTCTGAAACGGATCAACCAGTGGATGGAGAGAAGAAAAGCAAATAGCCTTCTAATTTTTTTTAAATATAAAATGGAATTTTTACTTCAGACCACAATCCTTTACTTGAAATTTTCTGTATATTACTTTAGATTTATGCAATGAATATGTTAGGATGAGGTTTTCTTTTCCTCACAGCTGAAAGGGTTGTAAATGCTTGTGCCATGGTTTGCATACTTTTTAAACAATAAATAATCGAAGAAGCCATTCAGTGGATTGCCTTCAAGATGCATCTTTTTCATCACAAGTCAGGATTGGTTTTCTTCTGTTTAAATTGCATTCTGAGCGTTAAGATTTTAGGTTTTTTTTCCTCAGCCGCATCTGATTGTTATGCGTGCTGCTTATCTTTTGTATTTCTCTGAAGCTGCCCCTGAAAATAAACACCTGATTCAAATTCCAGATAAAATTTGTTACCTGTGACTTTTAATGATGTGAATTGTCCACCTCAAATAAATGATCCATTCATATTCACTTGTGGGTTCAACTGTTCTTAGACCTAGAAGAACTAGTTTAAAGGTGTGGGAATGTGAACTGGCTGGGAAGTAAAGATTTAACCTTGTAAGTTGCTTTTCAAGGTTAAAAAGGCTTCAGTTGTTGCAATAGGAATATTTTTTACTTTTAGTGGCACTGTCTGTTCCCTCTGAAATCTGAGCTAGTACCCGAGAGATCTTGATCCATTTTAGAATGAAAGGAAGCAGTATCCAAGAACAAAAAGTTTTGTGAGTCTTGTTCCTACTAATGATTAACAGCCTTCTTTGCTGTTTTTCATTTAGCATCTAGTATGGATTATTAGGAGGAAGACCTTAAATTGGAGTAACTTGTACCAGCTCAAGGCTTTTTAAATGTCTCCAAAATGCAGCAAGTATTTACTCATAGTGTAGTTACATGTCAGCTTGAGAGGTTTTGAAATCAGTTCATGTGGCAGAAGTGGCACACAGGAGACCAATGTAAGACCAATTTACACTTGAATTGCTATATATGTTTTATTGTTGAGGCAGTGCCATTCACCTCCAAGCATATCTGTGCAGGGAACTATCACTGTTTATTGTATCAACTAAAGTACTTTCCAGACACTGCAGCAGGTGGCATCACAGGATTCAGCCCCGAGTTTCTTCAGATCTCAGTTGCACTGGATTTGCTCTCCCCAACTAACTTGCTCTTTTTTGTATCCAAAACCAGTTCTGGGATATATTTCTTCTTCCCTGGTTTGTTGGTTTTTTTGGGTTTTTTTCCCCAGTCTCACCTGGGGAAAAAGATGAAGCCACTACTGACTTTCATGTCGCATTGCTTTTTGGGGAAAGCACGGGAAAGATAAGCAACATCGTTGCTTATTGAAACATGCAGTTTCAGGGACTTACAGCCTTTATGGCCTCACATTTCTGACAAGCACAGTAAGTGACACAATGGTTACCTGAAGATGTCAATGTCTTTGGGCCCAGACTAGAAACAGAATTGGGTCAGTTTTTACTAGTCAAAGCTAGAGCTGCCTAACAGCAAGGGGGGGAACCTTTTGATAAATCTTGCTTTCATTTTGGGATAGCTCACCAAGAGCATTAAAGAGGGTGAAGAAAAGCCACTAGCTGTCTGAACAAGACAGGGAAGACAATTCTTGTCTGCAGGCAAAGAGAATTGGCCTAGGAAAGCTACAGATAGACCTTCCCTATGTTGCATCCTTGTTAGCACTGCCTTTTGAACTGCTAGAGCCAGCTACTGCAGGGACAGGGAGGAGCTCTCAGCAGAGGCAGCACAGACTGATGGAAGACATAAGGAAGTTTTCATCTTGCTTAAATTATTTTCTAAAGCAGCAGCTTAACACAAGAAAATCTCACATCTTATTTCATGTGGTAAATTCATTGTTTCAGTTCAGCCTAAGCTGAAGGCAAGGAAAAGAAAGTTGGGTAGAGGAGCAACTAGACTGTAGGAGCAAATCTGGGCTACACTGTGTTACTGCCTCATGGCTGGAGCTGTGGCTGACCAGTGACAGCATGGGGAACACGTTCATGTTCTGCAGCAGTTGTGTTCTAGCTGCAGCCATACAGAGCCAGGCAGCTGACAATGTGGCTGCAGCAAAGCCACAAGTAATTCACACAGGCTTTAGTTTGATTGTGCCGTCTCAATTTATTGCATCCTATATCCTTAGGATTGACAGCTAAAGTTTTACACTTATTAGGCTCAACTTGATAAGTGTAAAGGCTTCAACACTGCCATTTCATTTGAAAATGTGCAAAAACTGATCCAGTGCCTCCTAAAGAATAAACAGTGTTTGCTGTAGACAAATGTATTTTGCAAACCAGTTGATGCCAGATTACTCATTTTCATTATGAACAACTTATACCATGTGGTCCAGGACTAGGAACAGGAAATTCACTTGTGTGTTTGCTAAACAGATGTTAGCATGAATTCATACTGAGTTCAGTCTGATTGCAGATCAATCCACAACAGGTCACAGTGGAGTTCATAGTTTCAGCAGGAAAACAAGGTTTGCTTTTAACAAGTGAGAAGTGCATACAGCTGTCTTTTAAAGGCTGAGGTCTTGCATGTTTTTGCATTTCAGTCACAGTCCAAGAAAGATGAAAGTTCTGGCTTTGCCTAGACAATCGCTGCTCAGTCCCACAGGATGTTAACACTGCTAGTTGTCAGTTATACTAGAGCCATCTTCATCCACAAGTCATTTTTCTCAGGTACTAGAAACAAATAAATTTAAGTTCCTGTTGCCCTCCACTCAAGCCTGTCTTCACCATAGGCCATGTAGTGTCACAGATTTAACTAGTCCATGCAGTTCTAATTAAACTGGCCATTTATTCCTGAGAAGATGAATAGAGGGCCTCAATCTCCTTCTGGAAGAATTTAGCAAGGTCTCCTCGCTTCGCCTTCAGTGTTGGTGTCAAGAGTCCATTTTCTACAGAAAACAACTCTGTGTGGATGTACAGGTCTTTAACCTATTAAAAGAAAACAATTTAGTGCATGATGCACAATTAGAAGACAACAGTTCTTCCCAGCTTCCTTGGGCAAGAATTCTGTCCCAGGAGATCCAGTAACTAAATTCTCTTTTTTTTTTGGCTGACACAGCAAGAGGGTGGAATTCCAGAACAGTCCCTACAGCCTGTTGTGAGCCTCCCTTCCATCTCTTGGCAATTGCTAGTTTTGCCCTTCAGAGCCCCTTGGTGCAGGCAGCCAATCTTTCACTGACTGCTTCAATCAGGTGTCTGGGGCAGCTGCCTCAGGGCCCCTCCTGGCACAGTTTAGCAGGAATGAAGACTTCCCAGCCACTGTGTTAGCCATACAGGTGTAGAGACAAGCAGGATTTGAAAGTACTCACTTGTTCAAAGGATTTAAGGCCAGCCTCTCTTCCCAGCCTGATCAAGTCATCTAAAATAGCTTTCTTCACTGCCTAGAAGAAACACAGCAGAAGCAGAGTGGGTAAAGCTGTCATTCTGTAATGGCAGCTCAAAACCATAACCATTTGCTCAGTCAGGGAGAACTGAGGAAGGCAAGAATACATATTTCAACAATCAAGATTTCTCATATTAAGGCCACTACAAAGTCATGTCTGTCTTCTCACTGGAAAAGAAGCAGCAATAGCCCTTGAAATGGGACACCTATACTCAGTTCCAGTTTTTGCTGTAAGGCTGCTTGCATGACTCACCCAACATTAAACCAGTTCAAATTACTGAAAGAGGTGGATAGAACAAAGTCAGAGCAGTGTAGGATTGGACTTAGAATTAAATTCTGTCTCTAACCCACTAAACACAAAGCCACTTACAGGGGTTTTGCAGAGCTCTTCAAAGGAACCTTTTACTCCCAGTTTTGCTGCAAATTCGGGAAGCATTTCAGCATCAGGAACCACTATACCTATTAGAAAAGACTGAAAACAGGTGGAAATAGTCAGGCTGAGACCAAGATAAGGCATACTAAATGTCTTTGTGAGCTTGCTTGTGGACAGTAATTGTATGACAAGTCACATGTACATCTCCATGCATTTTCAGAGCTTCAAAGGTAGTTGTGAGGATTTCCAAGTCACTGAGGGTTGTGACAGCAGTAATTGAAGTAACTACGCAGTTTGTTATCTGTGCTGAATGATCCAGCAGTTACTTTTGGCTAGTTTACAGATTGAAGACTGGCCTCTGCTAGCATAGGTAACACCTTCCTGGCAAAGAAATGGAGAAGCACTTTTGCTGTGCAGAAAGGCTGAGAGAATTGGGGTTGTTCAGCCTGAAGAGAAGGCTCCAGGAAGACTTTTGTGGCCTTTCAAAATTAAAAGGGAGCTTGCAAGAAAAATGGGGACAAATTTTTAGTAGGGCTTGTGGCAATAAGGCAAGAGGTAATAAACTATAAGATAGTAAATTTATATTAAATACAAGGAATTTTTGAAAGTGTGAGGGTGGTGAAATAATGGCAGAGGTTGCCCAGAGAGGTGGCAAATGCCCCATCCCTAGAAATATTCAAGGTCAGGCTGAATGGGGTTCTGAACAACCTAATCTAGTTGAAGATATCTCTGCTTATTGCAGGGGGAACTATTCTATGAATCTAAACTGCACAGGGCTGACCTGACATACAAGGATGTAATTAGCCTTTGTAATTAGACTCAGCTTGCACCAATGCCAGTTGTCACTTGGGAAGTGTATAGGTCTGAGAACATCTTCCTACAAACACGGCTCTCTCAGGAACAGATTTTGTTCATGGGCTCTTGTACGTGCACACGTTTGTGCCCTGATCATCCAGAACTTGTTGTGGGAGGAAATCTTGCAGGATACTCACTCCTAATATCACTTACCCTCAGACTTTCCCCATGTACAAAGACCTGGGCTACAGCAGCACTTCTAATATAGACATTTTCTATCTTCTCTGGAGCAATGTATTCTCCTTGTGCAAGTTTAAATATATTCTTCTTTCTATCAATGATCTTCAGTGTTCCATTCTGGAAGTTAAAAGTGGAGGTCATTAGTTCCAAGTCACTGTCTTGCTTATATAAGAGAAGATAAACAGGCTTTGTTTTGTTGTATGAAAGGCACATCTGGAACTTGAATAGGAACCACATTGGTCTTTGCTTTCTACAGAGAGAAGGGTTTGTCCAATTTTTCCAGTTAACTCAGGACATGATTAGACAGCTCCTTTATTCTCCTCTGACAGAAACCAAGATGCCTTGTTGTATCACTTCTACAGTGAAGAATAGTCTTAACTATGGGCCTAGCAGGTGTTTTTTCATATCTTGTGATCTCACTGGTCTTTGGAGCTTTTCCTGGAGTTAACCTAATGAATCTACTATGTAGAGACTTTTATCCTAGAATTCCATCTTTAGAGATTACTGTGGAGTAACAGGAATTCACATGCAAGAGATGGTTTGTGTTCAGCAACTACTCACTGGCAGCCATTTCCCTATGTCTCCGGTGTGGAGCCAGCCATCTTTATCAATTGCTTCTGCTGTCTTCTCAGGGTCTTTCAGATAACCCTTGAACACATTTGGTCCTTTAATGCAGACCTATAGCAAGCAGAGAACACTGTTAGTCACCAAGTCTTATGTTTCCGTATTTCCTGACATGCACAGGAGACGGTACCTACCTCGCCTTCATTGTTAGAAGCAAAGTAGCTCATTTCTTCCACGTCATCTAGTTTTATGATATTACAAGCCAGAGGGGCTCCAACATGACCTAAGAGAAAAATAAAATAAAATAAATTAATAATAATAAAAAAGACTGCAGTGATAGCAGATACTTACTGGGTTTCTTCACTGCTTTAATAAGAACCAGTATTGTTTAAAGGAGTCTGGCATCAAGTGTTCAAGCAAGTTGTTGCAATGCCATTTTCAGACAGTTAATGCAGGACAAATAGCAGGTAAGTCTCGATACTTAGAGCATTATTGGTGTAATCAACCACTCCAGCCACAAACCACTCATACCTCCTCAGGACCTCCTCTCATAGATCCTGGTATTCATTTGCATTTCATCCTCATTATGCTCTGCAGTTACTCTGTTCACAAAGATGGTGACTTGAGTCTGAATTTAGAATATCCAGTACTGCTAAGATAAAAGCTAAATCTTCAAGGTCCTTCAGGAAAATAGTCAAGTATCATGTCTAATATTTTTCTGTAAAACATGTAATTTAGGAGACTAAGCTAGTTTCTTAAGGCCGTTTGGGAAGTCCCTATCCAGTTTGCTCAGCTCTCTCTATCCCTTTCCTGTATTCTAGGACAAAATCTAAACTGACTTATGACACTTTACACTGAGGTTCCTCATCTGGTTGAGTCAAGAATTTTAGTGCCTATTAAGCAGACAGATGACTGTTGCTACCAAGAATCACTTTGAGTACCCATGATTAAATTTTCTTTAAACTAAAAGCATTAGAGCAGCTAGGCTTGAGCACCCCTTTATGTGGGCAGCTCTGGGAGACTGTACAAGTCTCAGTTCCCATACCTGTTGTCCAGTCTCCAGGCATTGAGAAAGTGGATCCAGCTGAGCATTCAGTCTGGCCATAAGCTTCAAAGATCTGTGCAAGAAAGGATGAGTATTCCTTGAACATCAAGCCCTTGGTGTGAAAGACCTCAGTTTCAACTGTGCCCATGCTGAAGTCTTCTTAGGAAGGGAGCCAAAACAACCTTTGCTTTTAAAATATCTTGACTTTATTGGTGTATGTTAAAGATGTTAAAGTTCACCTGTCCAAACTTTGCTTCAGTCACCTTGTTTTCTGTTCTCAAATGTGCTACACTGGGAGCTCATTGACTGTCAGAATAAGGCACAAAACTCAGAGGCAGCTGCCTGACTTTGAATGCTGCATGTTCCTATTTCTGCTGCTCTATTCCTCTTCTCAGAGCCTACAGCATAGTTTTTTGGTAGTGTACTTTGAAGTGGGCCCTGCGGAATTTTTTTCCTGTTACAGTTAACTCAGATGAAGCAGTCTGTAAATGCCCAAGACTGACAGCTTTTTCCCCAGGAACAAGCTGAGCTGGACCCCAGCTATATCACTGGTCACTCATTTGTGCATAGTCAAACAGGGCTTACCTTAAAAGAAAACTCAGCTTACCTGACAGCCTAATGCTGCTCTAAGAAATGTCAGGACGGAGGGAGATATAGGGGCTGCACCTGTCACCATGATACGCACTCTTCCACCCATGGTTTCCTACAAGTGAGAAAGAAGCCATCAGATCCTCCAATATTACATTGCTTAGCTCCCTTACACTTGGAATAACTTACCTGAACTTTTTTGAAGACTAGCTTATCCCAAAGGCTGTCATTTCGAATGATGCCCTGTTTTATTTCAGCCATCTTCATAAACACAGCAAAATTTAACAGGCAACGCTTTACTGGGGTGTTTGCACCACTCTGGATCTGCAAGAAGAACCAGTGACACTTGGGTTTAACTGACATCTGTACATCTCATTCTTGCCTTGTTAAGAGGCACCAAATCTTACTTCGGTGTTCTAGGATCTGTCTTCATCACTGCAGTGTCTAGGAGGTGACCCAAAAGGCAATATTGATTCATGTTACTGCTGAAACACTACAGCCACAGCTTTGAGGAACGGGGATCCTGTTAGCTTTGCACTTGATTCATTTGAATTACAAAAATAAACAAAGTTTTTGTCTCTTAACAGCAACAAACCTAGCCCAGTTGTGACTGGAAATGCTGTTCTTATACTCCCAGAACTCTTTCACCTCCATAGAAAGGATTCTAAAAAATCCTTCCTACTAAGGGGTAATTAACTAGTGGTGATATTATGACGTATTCAGTATTATTTTGCATTTGTATGCTTGTTTGGAAAAATGAACACAAAGAAAACATAGCTCAAATTGCTCACGTACCTTGTCATATACTCTATTGAGCAGTCTTGGTACAACTGGAAATAGCGTTGGCTTCAAGGTTTTCATGTCATCTGTTAGCAGCTTGATATCTCCTTGGAAGAAGCCTACTTTTGCTCCACAGCTGTATACCACGGCCTAAAAATCGACCAGAATAACCTTAGTCAAGAACAATTCCTAGCTTCACTAGCCATAATTATTAGTCTGTGAAAAGCAGCATGATTTCCAATGCCCAGTTGTTACAAAATAAAGTTATTGTGTGAATAGGTATTGAGGACATACAGATTGCTAACATGTCTTTTACTATAATTTAATTTATAAAAGCTTACATATGTATATCTGTACATACCTGTACAACTCTCTCAAACATGTGAGCCAAAGGAAGGTAGGAAATGGCAACATCTGAACTTGTACACTCAACTGTGTTCTAGAGGGAAAGGAAGCAGAAGTAGGTTAGCATTTTCTATGTCTGCTTGTGTTACTTTTAAGGAGAAAGTAAATAAAACGTGGATCAATTTGAGTACTTTGAGACAGACACTTCCAATGACTGAAGCAACTCAGGCTGAAGCTCATCCATCACCTCCTCAAGATTTTCAGCTGTCACTCAAAATTAGTTTTATGTTTTGGCAAGACTTGAAATAATTTAGTACTATTGTATTTAGGACTGACTCATTCTAGAATAATTTCTGTGTAGAAGTTCTTGTTCAATTCAAACCAAGTTTCTTGCCATAGTATTGTCTTATTGAAAAAGGGGCACTTAGGAAAGCATCAATTTCTGGGAGTGAACGGATTACAGAAAATGCCCACATTAAAGCTGGTTTCATGACTGAGGGACATATCCTGGACAGTAACTTACCTCTGTGCATCTAAGGAAGGCAGCAGCGTTTGAAACAACATTCTGATGTGTCAGCATGGCTCCTTTAGGGTTACCTTTGGAAAGATCAAGCAAGGTGAGCTGTGGCTCTGCTTCTGCTGGCAGTTTCCCATGTCTTGTTTGGCTCAGTTTGAACTATCTCAGTACTAGGCTCAGTCCCAGCAATTATTGTTGTAAGAGATCAAAAATATGCCTCATCTTGAGTGCTTTCAGCTATGGATATTACATAAAGGAGATGGCTACTGAAACAGCAGACAAACTGGGAGTAGCATAGAGAATGCTGAAACAAGATTTTTGTTTTAGCCCCTGTGGATTAAAATACACAGTTGAACAACCAATCTCTTGAAGATCAAGGCTGCATTTTCCATAGGGTAAGACAACATGAATTTGGCTTTTCTTGCCCCCAGTTCTAAGAAGCTTTATCATAGTGCACTTGATTTGTAGTGACAGTATCCAAAGTAAAACTGCAAGAGTGGTTTGACATTGCTCCAATTTACTGCTTTACTTCCATATTCTTAGTATTTCTTTATTTTTGTTCAGGGAAGCTGCATGGGGAGGGTCTTTCAACAGATAAATCACCACTTACCTGTGGTTCCGCTTGTAAAACACACAACAGAAAGATCTTCAGGCTTAGGAGGCTAGAGAGAAAAAGCCACATAAAGTCAGTGTGAGGATTATGATGGTTATCTGTAATTACATACAATTCCTAATTGTGATGAATCAGGAATTCTGGTTCACAAAAAAAAAACCTGCCAGCCTCCTCAACTAGCAGCACAGCAAGATGTCATTCCAGGACTAGTTTTACAAGTCTATAGGTGTTTCATAGAGATACTTACGACTGGTTCTCTGGTGTTGTTTCTTCCCAGCTCCTGTGTTACAGAAAAAACACAGCTTAACAGATGTGCGCAATAGATGAATAGTTAATTCCATTTCAAATGCAACACCTGTTTTACTACTTTGCCTCTTGATACTCTGTCTCATTCAAACAGAAACCTCTTCCTGAGTCCAATACACATAACTCTGAAAAACTGTCTGCTGCAAGTGTGCAGAGGACACATTCGAATATGTGGAAAGTGATCAGAACTACTTAAGGGATTTGGAAGTCCTGAGTGGAGAGGTTTCCTACATCAATTTACATGGATGCAAGCTTAAGCCTAGTATTGGGATATCTAAGCAGCCAGTAATTTGTACTTACAGTTCCAATTAGACTCAACTGCCAGCTTAGAAGCCTGATAAATCCTGTTGCAACAGTCTCATGAATTAAGCTAAGCAAGTCTTGGCTGTTCACAATACATGGGCACAACTTTAGTCAACGCTTTGAACTCTGCAACTCCCTTTAGCTGAAGATACCAAGTTTCAAGATGTCAGGTACAGGCATGACAACTGGGTAATTAACTTACATTAAAATGTCATTGCTACGACAGATCAAGATGTTTAGCTGGCAAGGTATTCCAGAAGCCTTTAGCCACCTACCTCAACCTCCTGGAATGACAGAATTTCAATTCCCACTTTATCTCCTCTGTCCTTGAGCTCTTTATCAAAGAGATCCATGAGAACAACAATCTTCAGACACGGGGTCTTTTTGTCCTCACAGTTCTTAAGCAAGACCTCTGCCTTTGCAGGCGTGTCACAGATCACCACACTTATATCAGCTACAGAAAAGAAATTACCAGAAATCTATTTAGAGGACATGAGGCCAGTGACAGCTCAGCAGCACATACTTTTAGAATATAATATTGGTTTGGTGCCATTTGAATTTGTTCATTTGGATTCGGTAGCTGTCTTACAGTGCTAAGGTTCCTCCTACCATACTATACTCAACTGATTGGGCAAACCTGATATTCTGGCAATATGAAGTGATGGCAAATTCTGAGAAGCTGAAGAGAAACATCTTTACTCACAGTCAAGATGGGCATTGAAACTTTCAGTATTGCTGTGATATTGTTTAGGTTTAGCCATCTGCCTTAAATCTAAAGAAATTAAGGCCCAATTGAAAGAGGTAGCTAAAATTCTTGAGTTAATACTTCAGCTTCCCTGTAGATGCAGTTACAAAAGCCTTTTCCTTTAAGTCAGCAGAGGAACTGGATTTGCCTGAGCCTGACAGTTCCCAGTTAGACTGGTAAATCACAGCTCTGTAATCCCAAGACAAGACCTGTTTCCAAGGTTCACCACCATAAGTGCTGAAGTGATTTTGCTTGGCAAATTCTATTTATGGGATGGATCCCAGATCAGTGTAACAATAGTGGATACTTATTTCCCTCATATCTCTCCTAAGACTGGGGAAAGAAAGTCTGAAGATTTATTTAACCTCCTTGCCAATTTCTTCCATGATGGCCTGCTAGATGTTATTTCTGTAGAACATGCCATAACCAGATAGATTAAACAGATTTAGGCATATCTTTACCCTTCCCTCCTCCACTCTTTTCACCCTACAACTTTAAATCAGACACACACATCTAGTCCTAATGTACATGCAAAGTCTGTCTGCATTGTCTGACTAGCAGTGTGGGAGTTCAAGATTGCAAAATCTCAAATAACAAATAGCTGAGCAGTCTGATTGCAGAATGGTCCACAGTATCTAGCAGATCCTTCAGTGGTCTTGCAATCAAGAGAGTAGGAGACATAGGAAGCCCAGTGGATTCTTGTAGGCATTGAACCATGTGCCCTGCAAAGCAACTTCACTAAGAAATTAAGTGCCTATAAAAGCAGTAAGGTTAAAGCTACTCTGATTTTTGCAAATTTATTTGAACTTAGCCCTCCCAAAACAAAGTTTCCTAGAAAAATCCTTATGAAAGAGTGGAAGTCAATATTTACCTTTGTTAACAATGTATACAATGGCCTCTGGTCCCAGAGTGTCATAGAGTGGAACAGCAACCATTGAGTAGGTGTAGCAGGCATACTCTGAAATGATCCACTGAAAAGAGAAAACAGCACAACTAAGGAAAACTAGGAGCCCTCAAGACAGGATTGCCTACAGACTTCATACAGTTAGACTAGCCCATGCACATGGCAGTGGGGGACTATGGAAGGAGCACGTCCATGAGAGTAAGAGTTGTGAGAGATCATTGTATTAGATGTTTAGAATGGTATATGCTCATCAGTAAAAAGGGAATTGGGAAGGAAAAATTTGTGATTTTTCCTCATGTGACCTGAAGCTATTTAAATACAGACTCTCACCGGAATAGTGTAGGAAAGAATACACAATTTGTTGCTTACCTCTGGCCTATTCTGAGCAAAAATGCCAATAAACTGGTTTGGTGATGGCTGGCATCCTTTCTGCAGAAGCCCTGATCCCAGGTACTTAGTTCTGTCCGAAACCTGAAAGATAGTTATTCCCCCACTTTAGTGTTACAAGGCAGCATCCCAAATTAATCCATCTGTCATTTACAATACTCACCTGTTTATATGTCAGCCACTGATAAGGTTGCTTGGGTTTCCTGTAGCCTAGGCAGTCACCATTTCCTAAACAAAGAGTTCAGAAAAGTAATTTCAGTACTGAAGTTGCATTACACTACAATAGAAATACTTGAAGTGGGAAATGTCTGTCAGACATTCAGGTAACTGCACGAAGAGCAGGCCAGTTCCAGCAGGTCCATAGTTAAGCACTTTGCCCAAACCAAGATTGCAAGACTCTTGGCTTTATCCTTACAAGCAATACTTCTAATATCTGGTGATATTTTTTCCATTGCACAACCCATGTGAGGTTGAAATAGCTTGCAAACCTTCACGTATTTCCATGCATAGGACTTGTGAAGCGAAATGTACAAATTCATATCTGCTGTAAACAATCAGTAATTTCACAGGAAAACTCACATCATAAGACAAAGGAGAGGTGTTCCCCCCCCCACCACCAATTCCTCTGATGCTTCACATCTGCTGATTTTTGACTGAACTCTACCATATTCAGCTTCTGATGTTTGTTCCTGCCCAGTCTGCCAAATAAGATTAATGGTAAACTGGGACAGGGAGAAATATGGGCACTTGTCTCTCCACCCCACAGAAGGCTAGAAGAGCTTTTGCTAGCCTGCATTATTACCACAGCAAAGACACAAGGAAAAGGATCTTGGAAAAATTTTGTCTACTTGTAATAGACAAGTACTAACTAGCAGATGCAAAACTTACCAGAAATATTCACTCCTCTCTGGAAAACTTCATACAGGGTTTTAGCATCTTCAAAGTAATAAGAAAGCAGGTTATTATCTGTCAAGAGTGCACCTCTTCTGGCTCCTCCCTAGGAACAGAGCATGGTTATGAAACAGTGCAGAACAGATGAAATGTCATTTGTTCCTCAGACATTCTCTTATCAATCCCCTTTAAAGCATTTCAGTAGCATTGCATTGTTAGGGAAGTCGTTTTCCCTTCCTGATTTTGATCTACTCAATCACATGCAGAGGAGTTTTCTAGATGGCCCACACTAACATTCAGTTACAGGTTATTGAAAGGCCTTGACTGAGTGCTACCACTTACATGAAGTCTAGCACCAGTTTCAAAGCTGATGCAGTGCATTGAAAATACAGGAAAAAGTCAGTGACAGCCAAAGCTATCTGGCAAAAATCCCACCTAACCCTAGTTGGAAGGAGCTGCTGTTTCTCATCTTAGTCTCTTAAGGCTTCCCTTCTCCCCACCACGCTCTTGAGTTGGACACCTGGGAGAGAAGGCTGTGCACATGGGACAGGAGTGTTCCCACTGACACCCAAGGTCAGAAAGGATCAGTATGCAGATTAAACTCCAAAACAGACCATGCCTACAAGCAGAGAAAGCATTACCTCGATTCCTATTGACTGCTTGTTCAAGTCAACAGGAGGTAAAAGGGGTTTTGGCCTGCTTATCACCCACAGGAAGAGGACAGCTCCAAATGCAATGAGACTGATCAGTGCTGGTGTTGGGAGCGGTGAGAACAACACTTGAAGTATCCAGATCATTGTGCTGGATCAGTGGAGCCAGAGTTGAACCTGAAACAAACAGGAGGTTTAGTAGATTTGAGGTAGAAGTTTTAATTACCTATGAGCCATGGTTACTTAAGTAGCTTGTTAAACAATACTGCAAATCATTTCAGCAGTTTGCCCCTGGAGAGTCCTGGTACAATAGTGAAGCACACTTATGCAATGTTTTAAGCCTCTTAAGAGATCTTAAGTCACCTGTCCCCATAAATCTTAATCTCTGCTGCATCCACCTCCACAAAAAGCTGAAGCCTGATGAAGTCAGACAAGGAACAGATTCTTTCCATCCTAAAGTAAAAAAATCTGCCTGGAGAAAACCAGTATATAATTTCCCAAATCTATCTCCCCAAGTATAACCAAAAAATGCCTATGGCTCAATGATGTGAATTGTGGAAGTAAGAAAATTCCTCAATATTGTAAGTGTTCAATAAGAAATGGTTTTGCTGAAATAGGAAGTGTACTGATAAATTACATGTTTGACACAACTACATATATGTCTGCAGGACAAACAGCATATTCATTGTCACCTACTTTCACCGGTCATGCTAGACAAATATTTCAGAGGGTGGCAGTGTGGTCAGCCAAAAAAAAACCAGCACAAATCAAAACTGTGAAAGTTGTTTTCCACTAGGAAGTGGTGACCGGGAAGTCAATGTGTGCAATGGAAGTCTAGCTGGGAAATACAGAAACAATCCTGCTGCTTGCATTCCCCGACTTATCTTCTGTTGAGGGCAGGGAAGCAAAATGTGAGAATGCAGACTTTCTTATAAGACACAGAGACCTGAGCTTGCTTTCTTAGAAACAAGTACTTTTATCTCCAAAATGTTCTGGTGTGTTTTACAATTGAATTACCAAGAAAAGGGACTGCTTTTTGTCTGAATCAATTCAGATCTCAGCATTATGTATTTGCTAATGTCTAATATCTATGCAGGACACAGCACCTCACACTTTGCAAGATGAATAACAATACTCTTTCAAAAGAATCCCAAAAGAATCCCAAAAGAATCAAAGGAAATCCATCAGTAGATAATATGCTAGCTATCAACTAAACCCCTGTACAAGAAGAATACCAGGAGTCCTGTCACAATGAGTTCCAGTTACCCTTTAACTATAATTCCAACGAAGTTGAAAGTATTTTAGAAACTGTTAGTAAGTTCAGCCAGGACCTGAAGTCAGAATTTGGGTCTCTGAGCCCAGACTGATCAGTTAGATAACCCGAATCTGTTTTACAGTTTTGTACTTTCCAGTGGCCGTGTTAATCACCAATGCTGGTGTGATCCCTAGTGATAAAAGGCATGCTTTGCCTGCTCAGGATCTGGATAAGAAATGGTACCTCAGAGGCTCTTCAGCAACTCCAAGCTGCCAGATGCAAATCACCTACATAACTGAGAAATAACCTAGCCCTCTTTTCTACTCTAAACCTTAGTTGCCACGTGCCCTTCAAACTCCTGACCTTGGCTTCATGTACTGAGAGTCCAAAAAGATTGTGCTACAGCCAGAAAGGCAGGAACTGCCCTTGGGACTCTACTGATGGGCAATTCCAGTCACTGGGCATATTAAACCTATGGGAGCACAAACCTGTTTGTAGCACAGCTTATCACCCATTTCCCCACCCTTCCTTTGGGCCTTTATCAATTGAGTCTGGATAAAAAAATATATATATATATAAAAAGCACAAGCTAAATCCAGGTCTGCTGATCAAGTTTACATTCAGGGCAAAGCTACTTAGCAGTTTAGGTTTAGCACTGCTCGGTTTGGAAGACTGAAGTTTATTAACAAAATGAATTTGGTAATCAGCTGCTTTTGACACTGTATATATCTGGCCCATTAATGGAGCAGTTAGCAAGCAGCTTTCTGCAGTGATTAGACTGCATCTGGTTTGTGGTTTGTACTTCCTCTTTCGTTAACATGAGCCAGACATTTTTTAATAGCATGAGCACTAGGGCAGGTAGGTAAAGGCATCTCAATTCTCCATCATGAAAGGTTGGATATACAAACTTTATTCCTTTAGCTCACAGCCCACGACTAAATCCAAGTGACAGAGCAAATCACATTTGCACCATGGAAGCTTTCTAGACTGACACATCTATTTTCACATCTTTTTAGAGTGATGCCAGAATACTCATGTTAGAACTCCCCTTAATATTAATTATTAGCAATCAGTTTGGGCACTTTCCCAGTCTTTTCCCATGCCCAGGTGGCCAGAAGGAGTTTTCACTCAGTGCATTTCACATGACTCTTCCCTGGTCAAGTTTTTCAATCAGCACTGAGAGACTAGAGCTATATGCAGGTTCCAGAGAGACCACAGGCCTGTACAGCTGCACCAGTTTTATTGGCTGAAGTGTGCTCTCGTCTGCTTATTTTAATAGTACTTTTAAGATGATTTCTCAGAAACCATGAATGATTGGGTGTTTTTAGAGTATCATGCAAGGGGTAAGAAACAAAACTATCTTATTTATGGCACCAAGTCCTCTTCTTTAACTTATTTATATGGCTTACTGTTAACACTGTCTGACTAGGTCAGACAGATCAGAGCAGTTGTCACAAATAACTCCTGTCTCTTACATGGACTTATTTGACAGAAAATTTACTGAAGACATTTGTCTGACCTTTTTGTGATAAGGATCAGAGAACCCAGTAACCCCAAATGCTCCATGCACCAGTAGATAAGTCACTGAAAATTTTTCCATCAGGTTATTTTCCTGTTCTCACTGACTCACATGCAAAGTAGTTTGTACCAAGACATCTAGGAGGACTGAAACATCACACCCTGAAGGATATGATTTTTTTTTTTTTTGGCTTGGAGCAAAGAACTCAAAGTCCAGAGTGAACACCTAATCAAGAAATGATCATTAAATGCAGCAAAACTTTTGCCTTCAGGTTCTGAATTGATTCCACAAGTCTCTTGCATAGAGAAAGAAAGGAAGGAAAGAAAGGAAAGGAAGGAAAGGAAAGAAGGAAGGAAGATCAGACAGTACCAGCATCCCTATAGCTGGTCAAGGATGATATTCAGTCATATTTGAATGAATTTTTAATTTAAAGAAAGACCTGTTGACAAGCTTCTCTAAAGTCTGGGAAGTATTATATGCTCATTAGCTTCTAGAGTTTGGTGGGTGTTTTTAGTAACTGTGTTCATTAGGCTACTTACAGCCCTGACTGAGACTACATATGTAGGACTTTGCATATACACCCTTTAAAGAGAGGTTCGTATTGTGTAAAAAAAAAGCACAGATGCACAAAAACACAGATCCAGGTAATACAAAACAAAATGCTTTTCATATCTGAAAAACTATTTTCAACTTCCTTACTTTATTAATAGAATATTGACAGTGGTTTTTTTTTATTTTTCAACACTGTTTCCACAAATGGGCTTCAGTCTCTTCTATCAAAGCACATTGGGTGTGTTATTCAAGCTGTGGCAAGAGATTATCAGCAAATTTGTCTCAATTCACAGAGTTAGGACAGTCGTTTCCTATGTCTAGAACTTTTAATTTGTCAAACCAAGTAGCTGCTAATTGATCACCTCTGGTATCATCCAAATGCCACTTAATCCTTCTGCCCTCAAAGCAGAAAAGCCAGAGAGGACAGGAATCTGTACTCGACAGACCTTGCTGTCCCTGGTAAGAGAACAGCTGCAGCCTAGACCTGTGTTATGGAACAGCAACAACCAGAGTTTAACCCACAAATCCAGGTGCCCCATGCATACATAATACCTGATCTATATCAACTTAGTGAAAACTCAGTGCAAAACAAGACAAAACCGGAGCATTTTGGACAGACACCAGCTTCCACTGCAGGGTAAGTCTGAGTACCAGCTGCTTTTTAAACATCAGAGGGGTCAGAGGTGGAGTGTCTGAAACCCCTGAGTTCTGAAGGCTCAACTCCCAGGGATACAAAATGCACAGGGTGTCTCAAACCACCTGTTAAGCCTCTTGTGCAATAAGATGCTGGACACTTGAAAGTGTACTTAAGTTGTCTGCCCTGATCAATGGTCAGGGATAAGATGCACTAAGCTCCAGAGTCAAAGGCTTCGTTTTTATCAGAAGAGATTACAGTGATACCATTTACAGCCTTGAGTTCAGGAGTACACATTCTCATTCCTACTGTACCTCCCCCTTTACAGCTATTCCTTTATCACCTAGAAGGAATTAAAGCTATTCTTAAGCTTTCCACGTGAGGAGATTCTCTCCACTGGAAAGAGGCTGATCTTTGTGTCTTCTCCATTGCAAGAGTTCATTATGGACAACAAAGCAACCTCTGATACTTGCACAATTTTGGAAGCAACAGTCTGCACAGCCTGGGAGTATGTCTTCTGGGGTTATGTACTTTGTATCAAGTTTGCCTAAGCCTTTGACGTGATCATGACATCTTTTTTTCTCAGCATTAGTAAGGTAACACTGTTTACAAGGAGGAAAAGCGGAGTACAGCCACCTACACTAATTAGTTACTTAACCACCAGTAGCTCACTCTTTCCATTTGCTTACACAGTGCAGCTCTTGCCTGGTGTCATTGTGCAGATGTGAGCCACTTTGCCAGTTCTTACTCCTTGGAAACCTTGTATTACATATTCCTCCTTGATGCACCTGAAGTCTTGTGTTCCACAGGGTTTAGGAACATCTAACTTTGAGCATCCAGACAGAAATTAAAGCACAAAAGCTCAGCAGTGACTTCTGAGCAGAGCCATGCAAAAAATGAAGCAAAATGCTCAGTAACCTGCAATAAACCCAGGATATGCTTCAGTGAGGCTTTGCTGTTGGAGTACCTCTTCAGAGTCAGAGCCAAACAGTTCAAGCACCCTTTGATCATAGCTGAGAAACACTCTGCTAGAGGGTGGGAAAGGACGAGGCTCAGTAACTTATTTTCAGGAAGTAGAGCGCTGTGGTTTCTGAGCCTTGCTGAAGAAACCTATTGAAATCAAGCTTTCAGTATATTTAAATAGAAAGTCCATTTTTTAATGTGTTGGACATTACTGCCTCTCCATCAGGAGGGCAACAACACCATGACCCTACTTAGTACTAAAAGTTATCTTCTCAGACAAATTGAATAGCCAAGCTTTCATATAGTCCTTATATCACATTTTCTCCTTGAAACTGCATACTCAGAAACACGCTCAACTGGCTCTTAGAAGTTTTGAAGAATTTAAAATATAGTCAGTACAGCAGGTTCTGTTAGTCTTTATCCTATTGGATAATGCAGGTTCACTTCTTGCAAAACATTCATGCATCAATACTATATTAATAGGAAATTTTCTCTAGTGACAGGGCATGGTATTAATAGCAAGGATTGGAGCTTGATTTGAAAATTCACACAGAACTCCTAAGAAAAGTAGAAATATTATCACTAGGCACCTTAGCCACACAGAGAAAAGGTAGCACTTA
This sequence comes from Cyanoderma ruficeps, assembly GCA_008694505.1. Lineage (NCBI taxonomy): Eukaryota > Metazoa > Chordata > Aves > Passeriformes > Timaliidae > Cyanoderma > Cyanoderma ruficeps. Next base: position 21,459,337 of record VZDJ01000116.1, on the reverse strand, counting down.
AAGTTTCTAGATATCAATGTCCATTATTTCATATTATCACAGCACTTCTATTATGAAGAACGAAGAACAAACACATATCAACTTAACTCAGCCCAAGGTCCACATTTAACTGATAGCACACTACCAGAGATTTCTTAGGAGGCTCCTGAAAATCTCATTATCTTGAACCCTGCATCTAATCACTGCACTTGCACCTTGGATTTAGTAAAGCCCATGTGAGTAACAACAAGCAAACTCATGAGCAATAAAACAAATACAGTAAAACTTCATTACTTACAGAGAAAATATGGCAGAGCACGTATAGAGATGAGAACTAGTGAGTCAAGGCACCTACCATTTCGAATATAGGGTAGGAAATCAACCTCTTCTCCTTAAGGAAAAGGGAGCCTTAGTAGCACAGTACAAAACCAACACCACTTAGGTAACACTCATGTTAAAAACTACAGCCAGTTTCCTGTCCCCAGTTTAAATAAATCAGCAAGCAGAAAAGCATGTTGGGAGGGGAGCTTTAAAGGGGAGGAACTTGCATGGGGGAACTGGAGTGATTAAAAAAAATAACAAAACAAAGAACCCCAACAACCCACCCACACAAGAGGAAGTCATTGAGCTTTTATGTTTGTTAATGAAAATAGCTTGTAGAAGATCTAAATTAATTGTAAACCCAAACATTTTGAAAATACATTTATAGTTTTTTTCTTTCTCATCTGCTATTATCTTCTCTATGTATAAAGTTGTATTCTCAAGAATAGCAATTTTCTCTCTATAGCTGCATATATGTGAAGGTCAGCAGAGCTTTGTAATACCAGCAAAAGGTTTTGACTACAGCATTTCTCATCTACTGCTGCAATGGACTTGCTGGTGGGCTGGATTTCTGCTGAAGGTTTTGTTTTATTTGGTTTTGGTGTTAGGTTTCTTGTTGGCTGTTGTTGGGTTTTTTCTTTTTTTTTTTGTCCCCAAAAGCTACCTAATTCTTTCTGTTCTGTTATAGACATACATAGGTGCAATTATTTGTACAAGGTAACAGTGGATCACGTTTCAAGCTGCAGTTTTGTTTCCTGCTATGATGAACTTCTTTTATGATTTCACAGTTTCATTTCTTTGTTTAAAAGTTTATAGCTGTTGCAGTTTCCCTTTTTCTCTTCAATGGTTGTCTAATATAACTGGAATTTTGCAGTAGATTTGGAGGTATGGGAAGACAGTAATTTCACCTTTTTCTCATCTTCATTGTCTTAACCTCAGATTTTAGAATTGTTTTCTCCACTTAGAAGTTTCCCCATCTTTCCTATGCTGCATGATTTCAGAATAATCTGCTTAGCTAGACAAGCCATAAAGCTGAGATGGAATTAACATTAAGCATATACTTGCATCCAAAATACAACCTGTACTGGACCTTGGCTTGCTAAAACACGTAGCCCCTACTAATGCAATTATGTTTTTATTGCTGCTGTAAACTTTACACTATTCGGGTAAAGCTAATTTACATGTAGTTGTGGCATTATTTAGCCACGTAGGTATCTTTTAGGGAAACTGAGGGTTGATTCACTGATTTACCTGTAAGAAATAGCTTTTTCTTCATGAAGCTCCTCTGCCTCTGGCTTTGCCTTCCCAGACCTGTTCCTGTGGCATTTCAGAGAAGCTATGAGCTTCGGCTTTAATAGTGCCTGTCAGGGGCTTACAGGAGACAAGGCCAGGCTTCCAGCCCAGCCAGTTCCATTATCACCTGCTCTGTGGAGCTCTCTTGGCATTCCCCCCCTTCAGATATCTGGCCTCAGGTTGTTATTTTTGCAGGAGCAAGAGAAGAAGCAGTGAGTTTGGCCTGTCTTTGGGCAGCAGTGCTGTGATCTCAGGTGCATTGGCTTTGCTGCAGGGTGGGAGAACATGCCCACAGCATGGTCCTACCTGGCCTGCCAGGAGCCCAGAATGTGATGCAGAACTCCATGAGCTGGTAAGGCTACACTCTATTGCCTGAGCTCATGTGGCTGTCACAATTCCAACAAAAATGGGATTAAAGGATGCACATAGGAAAGCTTCTCCTTAATGATCATTTCTGTTCAATGCTCATAAATTAGAATACAGCTGACACTCCTTCCCCTGATACACATAACAAGTGACATGCAAGTGTTGAGGCTTTTAATTTTTCATAACTGATCTGAATAAACTCCAGATTTTGGAAAGCCACAGATCTTTTTTTGCAAGTAATTTTCTGTCAAAATCAAAGCAGTTATGAATCTCAGCCTTTGCTTCTCTTTGTGCATGTATATAAAATTTACACCTGCATCCCTCATACCCATTAGTGACTTAAGATGAGCAGTAGGTAGCTTATGTATATGGGGAGTTCAGGTTGTTTCCTTTCTGTTGACACTGTCATAACAGTTTTGCATAGAGGATAAATCAGGTGAAGTTCTGTAACAAACCTTAAGGTCATGGCACAACATGAGCTTTTGTTTTCCAAAGATGCCAAAAGAACCTTTCTACATATAGCAAAGAGAAGAGGAATTAAATAAATAAAGGGAAAGCATTGGATCCATGTACCCTTTTCTCTGTTGTTGCTTCAAAACTTGGATTTAAATTTTGTGAGTCTGTGGGAGATGTGAACTCACTTTATTTGAATGATTTTTGAAATCCAGTTTGTTTTCTTAATGCTATAAACATAATTCTTTATTGCTCTGTTCTGCTTTTCAAGGGCTATGCCCAGCTTTGTAAAGCAGAATAACTCCAGTGGAACATAAATGATATTCTCAGAGCACAAGTGGGTTCCTCAGGAAAGGAGGTATGGATAGGAGATGGGCTTAGGACTTGGAAGAGCAGCATGCTTTTTGCCAGTTCTCTTGCTTGCAGCTTGATTTCAGGTTGATCTTTGTCTCCAGCATCTTCTCTGTACACAAGCAAGAGCTTGGAGAATGGAGAATGCTCCATCTCTACAGCTAGATCCAGTAGTAGTAGCAAGGCAATGGCAACAATCTGGTGTGCCATACCAGGCATTATAAGGCATTATGGCCAGCTTCTATGTTCTTAGTTAGGGATTTAGCTAGATTCTATTGTATTAAATGTTGCCAGTAAGTTTGTGCAGATAAATGATCTAGCATATTGCAACCTTTTACTGCTTGTGATGCTGTGGAAACAAATACTTTTATATTTTTGGAACCTGGTTTAAGCATTAGTCTGAATGGGAGCCTGGCACTGCTACTTTGTGCGCTGTATCTTTAAATAGGCATAACTAACAAAGTGATAAGAAAATGGCTTCAGCCTGGACTGTAGACAGGTTTCTACTTCCAGCCAGTCTATAGCAACAGGGAGTTCAGGCAGCTGCTCTCGTTCAAGCTGTGATTTCCCTGTATGCCACCCCGAGCCCAGACTTGCTGCTTTAATAACATGCAGTCAGTTATGCAGCTGTTGCCTTCAACAGCACACAGGGTGATAAGAAGGGTGCAATGGATCCAGGTATTGCAGCAAATTGAGGTTATTATCCCACTTGCAGTCCTACTCTGCAGGAGGAGGAAGCCCAGTACTCGGAAAACACGGGCTCTGACTAGGAGAGATTTGCTTACCTTCCTTCAGTGCTGGAGGAGGGTGGAGGGGCTGGTACAGCTTGCTTCCTTTGCTGCTTTACAACTCCCAAGGGGTGTTCTAGGGTTGGTGCTTCCCCAGCTCCAGTGGTGCTCCCCCAGCTCCTGTGGCGGGACTAAGCCCCGAATCATCAGAGTGTGGCTTTAATAAACAGGCGACACTGCACCCAGGTAACCTTTGAACCTGCCTTGCAACAGGTTCAAAGGTAAAAAAAAAAATTATTCCTGATCAAATATAAAGAGCAATTTTGGCTGGTTAGAAATGTTAAACATACAAGTCTTGCACAACAGCGTTAGAAGAGAGCAGCTCATTGTGAAAACTAACCCCAGCCCTGTGAAAGCTGCAGCCCTGTGTTTTTCATAGGGCTCTCGTTTACTCCAAGTATGCACAGGGCACTGAATAAGTCTTGCTTCCCTGAGAAAAGGTGCCTCTTAGATTGCATTTCGAGCAAGCAAACATATTCCAACATTTTTCACCAGATGTTTTGTGTAGAGTCCTGTCCTGAGCATGTCCAGCTGTTGAGGCATGGGTTTCCCTTGCAGCTCCAGGGGTCTGTGAAACAGCCTCTCCTTTGGGGTCAGGGCTTTCAGGGATGTACAAGAGGCTGCTGATCTCACCATGGTGCACCTTCCCTTTTGACGCTGTGCAAAAGTTAGTGCACTTGCTCAACTGCCAAGTAGGCCAAGCGTGTTCTGTGACAGATTTCTTGTGTTGATTCAAACAACTGTGGTTTTGGCTTGGTGTTTTTTTGCCTTCCTTTATTTCCAAAATGGGAATAAGAGAGTGCCTATGCTTGAGAAAGACAGTTGTGAGGTGAGGTATGCAGGCTGGGCTAGCAGGTGGAGCTTCCTGGCTTTGCTTCCAAAGGCTGTGGATATCATCTTTAGAAGACATTTTCTACACATGATCCAAGAGACAGGGCTACATAGCAAAGTCCTTTCAGCACTCACTTATTAGAGAGCATCCAGTGGGTAACAAAGATGGTAAAGGGCCTTGAGGGGAAGCCATATGAGGAGATGCTGAGGGCACTTGGTTTGTTCAGCCTGGAGATGAGGAGGCTGAGGGGGAGACCTTCCTTGTGAGGGGGAGGCAGGGGGGGCAGCTCTTCTCTGTGGTGGCCAGTGACAGGACCCAAGGGAATGGAAGCTGTGCCAGGAGAGGTTTAGCCTGGATATTAGAAAAAGATTCTTCATCCAGAGGGTGTTTGGGCACTGGAACAGTCTCCCCAGGGAAGTGGTCACAGCACCAGTCCTCATAGAGTCCAAAGAGGACAACGTTCTCAGGCACATGGTGTGACTTTTGGGAATGGTTCTGTGCAGGGTAAGGAGTTGGACTTGGTGATCCTCATGGATCCCTTCTAACTCAGAATATTCTGTGATTCTGTGACTGGTCAAGATAATAAAGCTTTTGTTGATCTAGGTCTGGTTTGTCTGGTGCTGGAATTTGACTCCTGTCTGAAGAGTAAACTAATACTAACACTTTTCACTTAGGACCTTAATTATTTTTAATTGGTGTAAGGGAATCTGACTGTATCAGTGGATATGACTAAAAGTGGAAGTACCTTGTGTGCCAACACAACATCCTAGACCTGGTTGCAACCTCCTCTTAGATTTTAGAAAATGCCAGTTTAAAGAGGATGGAAAGTGAATGGGAGAGTTTTCTAAACTTGGTGCAAAGAGGTGACCCCAAAGCTTCTGTCTGTGGGGCATCTTGCATATGGGAAACAAAGCAGTTGATTCAAGGTTTTTACATGGTGTGCAACAGATACTAATAATTAGTAGTTGGGCAGGTCCCCATTCAGCCTAAGTAGATATTGCATCATTCTCTCAAAAAAGCTGGAGTGACTGACACCATCTGTGGTTTTGGCTCCTAGATGTGTTTTATAAACCAATGGGGGTGGGGGAGGAAGGCGGGGAAGCACAGTAGAGTCACTTGAAAAGGAAACAAAGCCAATTACCTGAGCTAGCTGTATGTGTAAAGCTGTAACTGCTTTTCCTTCTCCACCCTTTCTCTCTGGTACATAAAGTCCATGGCATTTTACCTCATTTGAACAGCAAATTAATCCAAGTTGTGGTGTTTTATCACCTTTAACCTCTACAGTTTCTTCCTAACCAATTAAAACTATGGATTAGTTCACTGTTAAAAACTATGAACTGAGCTACTCCAATTCACAGTGAGGCTGTCCTTGAGTCTGGCAGGGGAGGCTCTTGGTCAGACGTCCTGCTGAACTGCCAATGCTGGTTAACCTTTTTTTCAGCTTGTTTTGAAAGCAGGTGTGAGAAAACACATTCACAAGCCCTGGAAGACAATGGACTACGTTCTGTGGTGCAGGCTTGTCTCTGTACATCATCTGTGTTCCTTGTTGTTTGCAAATACCTGATGCTGTAGTTTGTGATCTCAGCGACCAAAGCAGACAGCCAATGACATAAAATAACCTAGATCAGCTGTGCAAACATCACCTATGTCCCAGTTCTGAAAATGAGGAGCTGAAGGCAGACCCACAAACGCCAGGGGTTTTTTTTCGTAAGATTGGGAAAAAAAAATCAGGTAATGAAAATGATAGTTTTTCCCCTCAAGACTTAGTTATTAAGCACATGGATGACAAATGCCATGATGAATTGTCTGTAGGTTAGCAGGGGTTCTATTAATATTTCAGGCTAGTCATTTTTTGAAGTCTGAGCAGATTATGGCTCAATATTTATTCAAACTATTACTTTTTGACAGAAGTGTCTGCATGCATGGGGTTTTCAAGATGGTGAGAATATGATCTTTCCTTTGCTATTTTTTACAGGTGACAGAAAGTGCAATAGTTTCCCTTCTTTGTTTAGATCCCCTTTCTGTGCTGATTTAAAGTATCACTGTTCAGATTAACACATCTTTCACACGTAGCCATTTGCTCCTTGTGCAATCACTTGACTCTTGAATAATGAAGAAAGGGACCAAAAGGGAGCAAAAGAAATTAAAGAGTATGTCTTCCAGCCTTGTTCAAGCTCCATTACTGAATGTAGTATTCAGAGGTGTATTTTAGATAACTGCCAATGAACATATAACTGTAGGATATCCCTGAATGCTGCTTAAAAGTTATTCTTACTGAGGTTGTGCAACCAGTCTGAGCTGTGAAAGAGTGGAGCTAAAGGTCATTACCATGCAAAGCTGGAGTTTAATCACTTCTAGGTACCATATAAGAAGCCTTTTTTTTAATTGGTCTTGTGAAATCTACTCAAATGCAACAGGTTGTTGAATGATAAACACGAGATAAACTCTAATCCTTCAGCCTAAATAGTTGCCCTGACATAGTAAAATTTGGTGGCAGGATATTACAAGTAATTTTTATTGTATTAAAACATCTGTGCGAAAGGCACAGATGTGTCATTGAACTGTTTTAACAGTTAAGGAGGCTGCACGTGTATTTGCACTTGCTCTCTGGCACCCAAGAACAGCTGCACACTACTTTGCAGGATGTGGATGCTGCATAAAAGTGAAGAATCTGAGTGAATTTTCTGCTTCTGTGTTACCACTGACAATCTTGCAGTCTCCTCTCTTCATGCAAAGTTGTGTGTGCCTGTGTGTCTATGGTTTTGAAACCAGACAAAACAGAACGTTGAGATAACTGCAGGTGTTAAATACATATAAGTATGAACTGGTACTCTCTGCCTTGCAGGGAAAGAAAGTATCTGATTTCTATCTTGACCTGCTGACTCTAAGCATAACAACTGACAGGTAATTCTACTGATTTGACTGGAAACTTTTTAATATGTTATAGAGTGTATTTACATGGGTCTATTTGGGATCAGAATTTGTCCTCAAAAGACGAATTCTTCTGAGCTCTGACACAAAAGAAATATTTGGCATTGATCCCTTTTGTTCAATCTGGTAAGATGCATAGACGATCCAAAAACTGAAGCTACTGATTAATTTGCTCAGTAGTTTTCAAAGTCCAGTTCTCTTATTCCACTTACACATTTACTTGAATATTTTGCTGTACTTAGCCTCCCCTACTGCCAGGATAAAATGTGGGCAGCATAAACAGACATGAAAGTTTATGAACAGAGACTTTGACTATTGACCATTCAAATTGGAAGTAGGTAGATGGAGCAAATCTTTCCTAGTGACTTTAGACTTTGGATTTTCATACTAATAAAAGGAAAAAGCTGATGTTCAAAGTGAGCAATACCTGATGTGTAATATTTAGATGAGGAAAGTTTAAAGACCACTTGGATTGCTTCTTAGTGTTATCAGTGCTGTAATTTCATTAGGTGGCTAAATTCATATTGAAGCAACTGAATTCCAATTTTTGTTTTTAACAAGCTTTTGATCTTGCAGTGGTAAATAGAATGGTTTGCTAAGATGTCTGTTACAGTCCTCACCGTGCTGTGTCTTGGACCTCATCTGTCCACCTGTGCTTAACAGAAAGGATAAGCCTTGGAGTTTAGCTCTTTTTCTGATATTCTGAGGAGACTTGAGATCCACCTGTAATTGAGAAACTCTCTAATACAGGGGCTCTTTTTTTTCCTTTGAGGCTGAGATAATGCCATTGATGTAGATTACCAAGAATTATAAACCAGTTGAGATTCAGCCTTTAAAATATGGCAGATCTTCTACTTATAGATTGTTATAGAAACAATGCAGAGTGCCTGTAATTTCTGAAATCTTTCCCCTTGATCTGTGCTTCAGGTCAAGCCTTGACTGAGTCAGCTTTGCCCCAGTTAAAGAATAAGTTAAATATAAGAAGATATATATCTCACGTTGTGAGATGAGGCGTCCAGTGCTTTCGTGATTTAATTCTCTGATTTTCATTAGATACATAGATTCAAAAGACCAATGAATTATGCTGTTGCATCAGTACTGGCATGACCTTTAATTTCCACATATGTATTTCTTTAGAAATCTGTGTAAACAGACAACTGGAGCTAAATTTTAGAAGGTTTTTGAGATCACTGTCATGCAAGATCACAAAAAGAAGCATTGCTTTGAACTGAGAATTTAGATTTTAATTAAGCCTCTCTTGTTGAAGTTGCTTATGTAATGATTAAAGCACTTGTATTTTGGTGCCTAAAACTAGGTTCATAAATGCAGAGACTGTGTTTGAGGTATTATTAATAGCACATGTGGGTTTTCAGGGTTGTATTGATAGAGAATTTTCAAATTCAATTTTGTGCCAAGCGAAGCTACTGACTTTGAAAAAGCCAGTTGCTTGACTAAAAATACGTAGTTATATATTGCAGTTCAGGGGAATACACTGAGGAAAAAAGGTAGCGATATTCAAATTCAGGCAATCAGTACTTCCTGTGGCTAAATTGTAACCTCTGGGTCATGTTTAGTAAAGGTTTGGAGCAAGGTGAGTACATGACTTGGCATACCTGATTCAGTGCAGTGTGATTCAGAATCAGTGTGTGATGTACAGGGTTGTAAATGCTCCAATGCCCTTCTAAGGCATTTCCTCTGCAGTCACAGCAACAGACTTGCAAAAGGGAATAACCTGATGCTTTTTAGTTGAGCTACAGCAGATATGATTATCAAAAGGTACTCTGTGTAGGGAGTCATGACAAACCACTAATCAGATGTATCATGGTGAGCACTTAAGTACAGACATTTTAGTTGAACTTCCATTGCGTTCAGCGTGACTTCTCATGTGTTTTAAAACCAGCATGTTTCTCAGATTTGTTTGGACAGAAAGGACCTGCAATAAATATATAACAAGAACAGGGATTTCTCTTGGGTTAGGATGGCAGCAGAAGTATGTGCTTTTCTGTCCAGGAGGAGAATTTCTACCTGTGCTGTATAACACAGGATGTTACTTTTGATGTAGATGGAGGGAGATGAACAGCACTACCACTGAGGCAATCTTGCACTTCACTGCTAGTGGTACTTGCCTCATCCTCAATTACTCTTTTACTGTATCACATATACCCAGTTGTTTTCCTTCCAGCTGAAGTGTGATAAACAATATATGATAAGCTGTAAAATCTGATCTGCCCTGGGTCGCAATATATATAGCGTCCGAACTCAGGATGCCATTGAAACAATTAGATCAAAATGCTCTGATTAATTAAGATGTTTAATTAATATCTGGTGACACATAAAGAAGTCGGAGCCGGCAGAACAGAAAATGGAATAAGAGGGAATTACAGAGTCTGAGGTATGGCTGTGCTGCCACTTGGTGACAGCACATCTCATTGTGCCCTTCAGTGCCACTCCTGCTTGTCAGTGCTGCAATAGCTCTTGCTCTGGTGAACCTTGCCAACGCTTTGGTCAATGTGCCAGACACCTTCAAGCTTGTTATGGCATCTCAAGCACCTCAGAATGCTTTCTACCCACACTGCAGCCAGAAGCTGGGCTCAGCTCTCCAGATTGCTGTCAGCAGCTGTTTCCAACCAGTCGTCCTTGGGTAACTTTAGCCCAGCTTTTGTTTATTCTGACTGTGTTTGCAATGCCAGGGAGTCTTCTGATGCCTTCACCTGTCAGGTTCAGCAAGAGAATGTTTCAACCCTTTTGGACCAGGCTGCTCAAAGGCTGAGGTGGAGTATCTGTTTCTGTGGTTTGCTTGCTTCACCCTCCAAGTCCTGTGATTCTGGGGTTTGGGTCTTTGAGAACAGGGCTTGGACCAATGTCTCCCCAGTATCAGTGGGAAGTGCTGGCATGGGAGAAGGCTTTGTCTAATTTTTAACTCAGACTTGCATTCTGTCTTCTTTGGTAAAACCCACTTTGACTGCTGTTTTCCTACAGATGCTGTGTTCCATTTCCAAGCTTTTCTGGAGGAGTGCTCTGGCTTAAGACTATTGCTCTGAGGAGCCAGGAGGATTTTGTCAGGGGCTCTGTACCCTCTGGCATTGTTTCTTCTGTCTCTCAGCTCACAGGTTACTGCAGTGCATGCATCTCACTTTCTCCCTCAGTATAAAATTCTGAAATTCCTGTGATGACCCTGTGCTCCTGCCAGTAGTTGTTAAAATGACCTGAGACTTTGGACAACAAACTGGGAAATTGGGCATGGGGAGGAGATTGAAAATTGCTGCCTCTCTTTAAGTCTTTTGTGTAAGTTAACATAGTGTTAACACTGTTTTCCTGTGGCTTCTCATCTGCTTGTGGTGAGAACTTCCTTTGATACAGATTGCTTTGTGCCTGTGCCAGATCTGGGAGCATATTTCTTCTGCTATGAAGTTGGTACTTTCTGTTAGGAAATGGGATGGAAGGGGGTTTATTTGGTAATTATAACAAATGACAGAAGGGTAAGCACTTAACAGCAAACCCAGGCAAGTAATGCTCTTCAGCTGCTCTGAACTCTTGAGTCAGCTTTTTTTTGCAATCAATTCTATCATTTTCTCTTATGATAAGCTGATTTCTGTTCAGGCTGTTTCCCACTTTCTAGAAGACCTCAGAGCTATTTAGGAAGGAGTTTTATTGGGTCTTTAGCAGTTTCAGAAAGCTGAACCCTATTTTGCTTTGAGGATCTTTCAAGCTTTAAAAAGCAAGGGAACAGTTTTAGCTGAACAGAATTGCATTTTTTTTTTGGAAATGCTGAAACACAATATCTTCACTTAATTTCCAGCTGAGCTTGGATGTTTTGCAATATGATTTGCTGCAGCTGATAGCAGCCTTGAGAAATACTTTAACTAGTCAGAAACAGACTGCATTTTTAGCCCCAGTCTTGTACATCCTGGGGTGGCACTTCAGGCACTGGCTCAAGCTGCCTTGAGTACCTTTTAAGCCTGAGGCAGCACTGCCAGGATTAATCTCTGTACCAAGGGATGTTACTGTACTTGAGGTTGCTTGGAGCTACTGAGTGTCTCCTGTTCCTTGGCACACAGCCTGCTCCTTTCTCAACCTTTCAAACACAACACCCACATTGATATAGTTTGCCCCAAAACTGTGCTTTGAGCTTCTCTGGCAGTCTGCCCATAGCTTTAGCTCAATTTGCTGTGACTGCAATCACAGCATTTTGACTCACTCTGTAGCAATCCAAAGAAGGTGCTTCCTGGTAGAGGTATGCAATGCAAATGCTAGAAAATATTTCTGCAATACCACATCTCTGTTTATAACTTGGTAACATCCAACTTGAAATTTTCCTTGAGGAAATGATGGCATTTAAGCTGGGCTCATGTCTAGAGCACATAAGGAAATCTGTCTCTCTGCTGGCAGGAGCACGCAATAAATGCTGAAAATACTATAAATGTCAAATCAGCATCATCAGTGAGAAATGGATCATTAATTATATGTGCTTTAGGCAGCTGATTCTGAACAGCAGAGGAACACTTGAAGTGTTAAACTGTTCAGTCACTTTGTAAATACTAAAAACTGCTTGAATATATATAGAATATAGTATATCTGCTCCATATGCTGTGCATACACTCCACAAAAAAGACTTGTTCTGTGGTAACACCCCCTGTTCTCTTCTGGCTGCTGACATCCCGAGCTTACTCATGTTTCAGCCCATGGTGTGGAGGGCAGATCATTGCAAGACTTCCTCCTGAGGTGCTGTCATGTGCCACACGTCATTTTATACACCCACATACTGTAAAACCTTTGGTGTAAGTAATATCATTAATTACTGCATATTAGAGTAATACATCCCAAACCCATCTTGTTAACCAAATGTCAAGGAAAGGGTCCCATATTCCCACAGAGTAGGAGTTACTATAGAAGGTGTTTGACTTCAGCCTCCCAACCCAGCTGGAGGACAAGCCAAGGCTCTGGAGATTCTGACAAGTGCTGGAAATGATGTGTCTTTCTTTTCTTTTCTTTCCTTTACTTCTCTTCTATTTCATCCAAAAGTGGTACACACTGGTGTTTTTAATTTTTTTAAATTAAGTTTTTGCAAGAAGACACATTAGGAAACACTTCTGTAACACCCAGATGGATTTCATCTCATTTGCATTCTCATCTCCAGATTTTGCAATCTGTGTTTGTTTTAAAAAAAAAATTAATAAAGGGAAGAAAATGCCCTTGTCTAAGGAGGTATATCCAGGCAATAGAGTTGATGGCTTCACTTAGCTCTGTGTAGTCACTGGGTACTTAATATTCTGTAGTACTACTTCATTATTTGAAAAAATAGCATCCATGCTGTTGCTGAGATCCTCCTTTTTATCCTGTGGGTTGAAGTGCTATTTGCTTTCTTCCAGTCGTGCAGTAATTCCACATGCTCTTCAAAAATACAGACCAGTATACATTGATTCATTATCTTACATATTTCCACGTATCAAAGAGTTGTCATAGAAGTTAAGAATTTAGAATTTTTATTTCTCCTATCTCCATCCCCTTTCTTTTTCTCATCTCCATCCCAAACGTGCAAATGCACCAAGCAAGTGATCACACAGTAGCTGTTAGTCAAGACCAGTAAATGGAACTAAATATTCAAGAGAGGATACTCCTCACACATAAAACCATAAAAATTTTCTAGCATCGTTTAATGAGCTTACTATGAAAGATCAAAACATGCATTGTGACACACGAGAGAGCCAGAGATCAACAATATCACTGAAGTCTTAACTCTGTGGCAACAGGGAGCTGTTAACTTCAGCTAAACACCTTTGCCAGAGAAATGGATAAAGCAAGCAACTTTTTTTAAAAACTCTTTTTCTTTGAGTTATTTTTGTCTTGAATCACTTACCTCTTTCAGTAGAATATCAGTTGTTGTTTCTGTAATCTCCTTAGCACTGTTGTTGGCTTCCTGCTCTTTGCTATTCGATCTGCTTACTCAACCATCTTTTATACTCTGACAGCTACACCCTCACGTAATAACTTGTTTTTATGCAGTGCATTCACCTCAGTGATTTATCCAGCCTACTCACAACCTTACAAACCTGAAAACACTGTTTTCATGGGATGCTGTCTACCCTCTAGTTGTCGAATCTCTTAGTGGTATTTTTTTTTGTGATTTCAAGATCCCTTCTCATGTGACTTCAAGGATCCAGAGCAAATGGTATAGATTTACTATAGATTAATATGGTAAAGAATTTCAGTCTGAAATTGATTTTTCCCATTAAAATGAAATGATTCACAAAAGGACTTCCTCAATGAATCCACTTGGACAGTAGAATTTCCATATGCTTGTCAGACATCAAAACTTTTCTAATGGAGGTTCAATGCCCAAACTTAACAGAGAGTTCAAAATTGAAGTAAATTACCTTTCCATCCAGAGCCCTTGTGATTGTTGTTTCTACTCATCTTAATACAATGCATTTAAGTGACTGCCAGTTACATGGACTTTTACCAGAGTTTGGGGGAAGTCCCTCTCAGTTCTTCCCCAGTTTGCACGGCCAGAAGCTTGAGCAGCTGCCTATCGCTGTATAGATTGTTATTCTCTAAAAAAAGTCTCTCAGAGAGATCTTGCTGTCGTGTTTAATACCCTTTCAATGAACCCAGCTAGAGATTGTCCAAGAGCAGCAAATGCAGCTATTCCTGCTCATGTCTGCCTCGCTGGGCTCCTCTCAGGTGGCAGGGAATGATCAGCAGTTCTCTCTGCTGCCACAGGGCTGGTGCAAAGAGCACGATGAGCTTCTGTGGAAGAGTGGTTAGCTTTCATCTTGCAACATTTTTGTTTGCTCAATTACTTTTTTCATTCCTTACTGACCTTTCTCCAAGTCAAAGGATTTTTTAATTTTTTTTTTTTTTAATCAGAGACTTGAGAGCAAAACCTGTCATCCCCTGGATATAAATCTTGATGCAGACATACATCATAGGGGAAAAAAATGATTTTTGCTGATTGCCTAATAGTTACTTAGGTAACACATGATCCTGTTTAGTTAATTCTATCCGCTGATTTGGATCACTGTCAACGGCTGCATTCTATAACTCTCCTGCAAGCTGTTCAGTTTCAGTATGGTCCCTTTCATTATGAATGTCAGGCCAAAAACACTGAATTTTTTTGTTTGATCTAGGTATTATGGTATTATAAATATCACCCATGTTTTGATAGAGGAAGTTAGACAAACAAATGTTAGTTAAAGATTTGGGAAAAACACATAACTATTGCTTTTTCTGGAGCTTAACAGGTGCTGTGTGAAAATCCTTCTGAAGCTATCATGGTAAGGAATGCATTACAAAGTACTATAAAATCTGCAAAAGCCTGAAACCTCTGGGAGACCAAAATCCAAACTGACTCACAAGAAAAAAAGAAATCAGTGAGAACTGGGATTATTGAAGATGATAAACAATTCAGAATTGCACTACAGAACAACTTTTTCCTTTTTATTTTCTGGCACAAAATTAAAAGGCCATCTTCTTGTGACCATCTTTAGACCACTTTTTTTTTTGGTCTTCTGACTGAAACATCCCTGTGTTTTGGTATGACCAGACAGTAAAGCCGGACAATGTCCTTCTCTGACACTTCTGTCAAAATTGTGTCCCCTCTGCAATGAGTAGCACAAGTACTTGATAAACATTTTCTGACAGGACCTCTGGTGCTTTAGCTGGAAGCTCACCTGAGGTGAATATCTGGGTTTTAACAGTAAATAAATGCTTCATAGTTAGTTATGGCTAATATACAAGTGCAAACACTAGGTCAAAGGCAGTCTGGTTTTCAGGTCATATGTGGTTCCCAAACACAATAGTGTTTCCAAATCTGTGTGGACTCTGTCCTTACTGTTAGCTGTTTAGAGGACGATATATTTCTTACTAGCCCTTGCAGAAAGCCTGTGAAGCTTTACAAACAGGAAATGTTCCTCTTGTGCTAGAAAGCAGCTGTTAGTGAACACTGAAAATTGCTATTGTGACTAATATAGCAACCATCCTCTTTGCAATTTATTTTATAGACTTCATTATGTTGCACACTTCCGTTGCACAGCACAAGTGAGAACACTCGGCAAGGATTACTGTGTGCCTAGCACTGGCACAGAGATAAATGCATCTCCATCTAGAGTAGCCAGTATCTTAAAAACACAGTTCATCCATGCAGGGTAAAACTGTGCATCTAAATACATACCTGATCCAGTTGCTGAATATCTCTAATTCAGATGTACTTCACAGCAATCTGCATCTGAGCAGTGTGTAGCCATCTGCTGTGTGTATCTTGCATGAGCACAGTTTTTGGAAGCTGGCCTCACTGAAGGTTTGCCTCTCAGGCAGTTTCCAAACTCATTGTTTTGTCATTTTAAAAATGCATATATATTATCTTCTGTCATGTTGCTTAGATATTTAATTCTGTATTGCAGCAATAGACAGCCCAAGCACAGGCCACTGAGTCCAGCTGGGGAAATGATACACAAATAGATGAACATTTGACAGACTTCTTGCTGGCATTGTACTTAGCCCCAGAACTGTGCTGATAGCATGTGCTGCTTTTCCCTTTGCATCCCAACTCTGCAGGAGGAGGACTTTGCTCTGCTTACTATAGATTCAGCATTTTCCTCTTACGTGGGAGGAGGGCACAGGTAAAATGTTCACATGTGACACTAGGAATCAAATAAGCTCTGAACTAAGTCACTCCCACATATAACATTATGACTTTTATGGGTCTCATCCACCTTGAAATATTGCATAATTCTATGTGACTGTCCATTTCATAACTTCAACAGGGCAGTGCAAATCAGAACGGTAACTTTCTCTTCTTCCTGAACTGCAGAGAAAGTGACACAAGTCAGAAAATATATGTAAAAGTAAGAGATCAGAAAGAAGGTAGAAAACCATCTCCTCCACCTATTTAGAGCCAAGTCAGAGTGACTCAATGGAATAGAAGGCAGAAACTATTAATTGCCACAATGGTGGGGGTTTGTGGCTGGAAAGGTGACTCCACAAAAGGAGAGGAAAAATAAGATGAGAGGATGAATGAAGCGTTTCTGGTTGTCTTGAGTTGTCACAGATGTCTTGTTTGCAGATGTTTCTGTGTTGGTTCAGGTTCTGTCCATCATCACTCAAGGAAATGCCTTTCATAGGGATTTTAATCGCTTGATAGTTTTGGTTCGGTATTCTGAAAATACTTTTTCTGTGCCGCAAAGAGAAGCCTGCAGCTGAATCCTCTTGCATAAAAAGCAGCTGTTCCTTGTATTACCTCCAGGCACTTTACTTTCAGGACTATTAATGGATGAAACATTGGTGGCAATTTCCAGCTGCCACAAAGCACTTACTTTTCCATCACCATGAGATACTTAAATGATTATCAGCCAATTGATATTCAACGAGCAATACATGTTTATCTGCTGAATTACAGCCCACTGGGCTGTTCAGGGACATGCCTGTGGTTAAACTCTGTACGTAAGCGTTCCCTATGTGGTGATAAATAATTAATATTATATTAGTACTGATCAATAGGTCTGTTTGTTCTGTGACAAATTGGAAGGGAAGAGGTTGTATGTGGTTCTTCACCTCGTCTTCAGCCTTGCAGTTATTCAGGTGTCAGTCAATTCTGCTAGAAGTTAAACAGCTCCACTAAATGGGAAACTTGTCTTTGCTCTCTCACAGTTTAATGTCAGCAGCAATGCAGTCAGTTTAACTTAACTATTTTATTGTGTATTTGTTGGTCAATAGGACAAAATCAATAAATATACCAGTGCATACAGTTCTCATAATCCAGCAGTGAGCTGACCTTAATTTCTAACCTATTTCAGGGAATTCACTGGATTAAATGTTACTTTTTTAGTTAGTAATATCTGAGTTACTAACTGGATGCCAGAGAAGGGGCGTAGTTTTTGCACTGATACCAACAGTGTTCTCCTGGTGTACCAGCATGGGTTCCTGGTCATTCTCAGCTCTTCTGGGGAATCTCCTAGGTATTTATATTTTTTGGAAGAGAGCTAGAAAACACTTGAAGGAACCTTTCACATCTCCGTTTCTTCAGAGAAAGAGGTTTGACATTGTGTTCCCTGGTTATAAACGCTTGTCAAATATGATACTGTAATTAAGCTTCCTCTTTTCTCCAGTCTTTTCTTTCCCCAGATTTGTATACTCAAATAAGTTTGTCTCCAATCAAAATGTATCTGAGGCACCTTTGTGTGATTTTTAGTTCACAAAGACTAAGAAATTCCAAATTCCATGTAAGGGTGATGTTCCTACTTACGTTTTTATTCCTTCCTACTTTAAGAATGATTTTAGCTAGTTCTAGATATGGATTGGCAATTAGTTATTGTTGACTAAAATCACAGCTGCATTTGGGACAAATCTGGAATATATTTATTGGAAACAAAATGTACTTTTAGTTGAAAATTATTTGTCGAATACCAAAGCCAGGCTTGAGACTGCTGTATTTTTGCTGCATTTTGGTTTAGGTTTGTTAGTTAAGGTTTGTTACTTAAAGTATGTTTATGTGACCTATTTGGAGGGTGCCCTCCTGCTGTATGCCATACCTGTGAAGGAAATCTTAAACCACGGGGCTATGTCTGTAAAAAAAAAAAGTTAAATAGGGAAAGACATCTGAGTGAAAAGCACTTAGTGTGAATCTGAAACTGCAATCCCTTTGTACTGTAAGCACTCAATGGGGTGATTTTTATGACTGTATACACTTGGAATTAACCAACAGGATGCTTCCCATCACAGCTTGTAGCTGGAGGGGTGGTAGCAGGACCAGTGACCATATACCAGCTATAGGTATATTTTGAGATGGTAGCTAAATGTTCTGTCACCAACAAGGTTGAGATTAATACCTCTAAATCAGATCCAGGCAGTTCTGACAAAATGGCCTGGTTACCTTAAACACTTCTCAGAATAACCTTTTGTTTTGCCTTTTAACTCCAGGACATTATGAGATTGCTGGGTTAGGGAGAGGTGCTGCTGCTTGAAGATAGACAGGCAGCAAAAGCTGAGTAAAGTACAATGAGTTTATAATCTGGCCAGCTGTGGCAGCAGCATGGATTACTGGCCTGGTGCCAGTCCTGTGTGGTTCAGGCAGTTCATCAGCCAATGTTTGGGCTGTCCCCTGCCTGGCATTCTAGGAAAATGATTTTTGAATGCTTATTGTCCTTCCCTCCACTAATAAGCAAAGGAAATTCAACAGGGATCTGTCTGTCCATCCTGGGACTTTCTGAATTACAAACCTTGCCAGAAGGCTCTCAGCAGGTCTACAGTAGCTGGTGAAGGCTGCCCTGATGTAGTCCAAAACTGGGAATAATAATGAGGATATCATGCCTTATCCAAGCCCATTATCTCAGTTTCTCTGGAGGAAGAAAACACATTTAGAAAGGCTGCTGAGCAGCAGATGGGAGAGATGTGGCACCAGAACAGGAGTCGTACATCCTAGGCAGCCTGCTTTTGGTGCTATTAACGGGTGTGAGGAGGAAACTTGTTTCCCCATCTGACAAATAAAGTTGTGAAGTGGTTGAAAATCTGTCCTAGGTGAAAACACTGAAAAAAAAATCAGTTTAGTCTGGTGAAGGACCACTGACACAGTAACTTCAAAATATTTGTTTGGGTTTTTTTCCCCCTCTGCTTTTCTTTACATATTGGAAAATAGTCATTTGCAGGACTGAGGGTTCAGGTTTATTTGCATCACACACCCCAAATCTCAGATATGCAATACAACAGTTGGGCTCCTTTTGTTGCTAAAGGCATAAACCACTGATGATGCTTATAGGTACAGCCTACCCATTCCCAGCGGGATTAACAACACTGAAGAAATATCTGTTATGTCTGTGAAATCCCTGAGTGCTGTGACTCCTTTAGAGATAGGCCCTGTACTCAGACAGAAGCTGAAACTGCATTGTTGGCCTTCACACAAGTGAACAGCCCAGGTCTGGCTGGCTGTGAGGGGTGTGAGAGTCCAGGTAAGCACTTACAATGGAAGGTAAGGACTGCCATCCACTGAGGCACAGTGGCACACCTAGCACAAGTGTGGGGGAAAAAAATGTTGATGTAAGCTTCCTCCCAGGTTATTAACCTTTGAGTATTATTTTATGTTAGCTATGCACACTTGTGATTTGTTACTGTGTTTCACCCGGTACATAATAAATTGTGTATCAGAACCCTTGGATTTATCGTATTGATTTTCTGTATATGTGGATTTTCTCTTTCCAATACCGATAAAATAAATGCAGAATTTGCAAGTTTTCTCAATTCACAATTCATTCTCAGAAGTATCAGATCAATCTACCCATTTTTCCTTGATTAATATTCTGTTGTTCCAGTAACAGTCCCCTCTACTGGGGTGCCAATTTAATATGACCCCCTGCCATGACCTGCTCACTACATTCTTTACATGTCAGTTTTTCTCAGTTTGTAAAGGGAAGATTAAATCTTCCAGATGAATCAGTTACTGCTTAGAGTACTTTGAAGTATTCACTACAATGTGCTAGCACAGACGTGTTGGGCATGGAGACAGTGAGAAGTACTCAGAATGTTCTTATCAGCACTGATTAATCACCATGTAAATTTATAGTGCTGGGCAAACATTTCACAGTGATAAGACATCTGTTTTAGCATTAGACCTTTGCTTTAGCATTAGACCTCAGCTTTAGCATTAGACCTCAGCTTTAGTGGTCTCCAAGGTGTAGGATCTACATGCCCCACTTCCTGTCATGCCTTACTGCATCATTTGCACCCTGCAGAATGTGCTTATGGAAAAGCAGAATGAAATTTAAACCTGCAAGATATTCTCAAAATACATTTCAGGGTCATTTTATTCACAAGTCTGTGCTATCTATGGTGGATTGTCTTTCTTACGATAAAGTTAATTTAATATATATCCTGAATGTCTGTGTCTGAGGCACGTTGATGTGTTTGCTCCCAGAAGAAAAATGCTGATGTTATTTTTCTGTCAGAAGCAGGTGAGTGTAAGTGCAACAGGGTAGGACCCCTTCCAGTGGACGCTTTGTGTCACAGTGTGTAAATTCTCAGAGAGAGATGGTCCGTGGGAGGAGGGTGTTAATGTGGATGAGACCATCAGAGACCATCACATGCAGAGAAAATTTAGCAGGGGAGGAGGCACAGGCTGCCAAGAAGCAATCTGGGAAGGCTGTAGAGTGGTTGCACCCCAGAGCAGCAGTTTGCATTGCAGGTGGGCTTCACACCATGGAATCTCACAATATTTCTCTTAGAACCTTTTACTTAATAGGTTCTAATATACCTAATATGTTCTAATATACCTATTAGGTTCTAATACCTATTAGAACCAGAGCATATCTAAGATAATTGTTTTTAAAAAGGTATGTTCTAGATTTTCCCTGTAACCACAAAGGGAAGAAAAATGTATTGGAAAGCAGGGCTGATCTCTCCTTCTCAGTGCAATGTGGCTTCAGATAGAGCACAGGACAATTTTCTCAGCCTTCTGTGCCTGGCTGCCAGGGTGCAGGAATTACTATTTATTTCTCTGAAGCCACTGAACTTGACCTTTGTAGGGCTGCTGTGATATGCTACATGAAAGGGCCATGGGGTCCAATCAATCAATAGCTATTTTTTTCTCTGCACTTGTGAGGTGCCCTTTGGATGGGAATAACTTGAAAAGACTTGATCTTCAGTACAGAGTGAGAGGTTGACTCCTAATACAGACCATGTACATCTATGATGTGTTTTGTATTTAGTGAGTCATGATACTATTCTGAGATAGCGTTTTTCCTTGTCCCTGACATGGATATTTAAACAAAATAGCATGAATTTACAGAATAAAGAGATGAAGTTGGTATTTAAATGAGGATTAAGACTGGGGAGTTTCTATACATGGCATGTGGATCTGGGACATTGCCTGTGTTTATATTGTGTAATGTATTGCCAATTCTGGCAGCACATGCAGTGTTTACCTCAGTGTGCTACAGACTTGAGATCCCCCTACAGAAAGGCTTTCAGCCCTGATGTGCTCCAGTTCTTGCAGGGCTGCCCTACAGGGGTTGCACAAGGTGGGCATGTCAGGTCAGTCCCAGCCTGGCATCTCTGCAGCAGGATCATGTGCATGTCCCCCAGTAAACACCTACTGAGGCTTCATTGTAAAGTTTGCATTTGAAACTGTGAGAACCTAGCACAGGTTATGAGGCGTTAATGATTGACCATAATTAATTCTGACTTGACAGCCTCGGTACCTGCTACTACTTCTTCACTCTTGGACATGGGACAGGCAGGACTCTTGGACATGGCAGGGCAGGAATCACAGAGCCAACAGCACTGCTTGTTTGAGAATGCTAAGGATAGACTGTCCACAATAGAAGGTACCAGCTTGCATTGTGGCATACTTGCTCTTTTCCTGTTAGATTTGACCCATTCTTTCATTGGAAGTTTTTGTTGGAACTCTTCTGAATTGTTACTTGCATCTACAGTGACTGTCAAATAAAGGCCACCCAGGCTAATGCTGTTTACCAATTGCAAGTGGGAAGTGAACCTATATTTAATGAACAAAATATTGTGTAAAGTGCGTCACTGTTATCGTCTTTATGCCTGTGTGTGTTCATTTCTCTCCTACTTCTTGTCATGACCTCTGTGACCTTGTGCTTCAGCATTGCAGTGCCAAACTGTGGGAAGGAAAGCATGCAAAACTTTATGTCTCATTAGAGTTCATCCAAATGGAAGGAAGAACTGGGACAAAACCCAGTCGGAATCCTTGTGGAGACAAATGTTGGGCTCTAAACAGATTATCTGCACCCCTGCTAAATAACCTTCCTGTCCCTATGTTTCCATGGCCACACTTGCGTTTGGCTTTCAGAGGCAGAGATCAAGGCAAGCAGCTTCATGCCCTGAAAAACAGCTGGAAATGATCCATCATTTTAGGCCATCTGAAGTGATGAAGTCTATCAAACTTCATCTTCTGCTAAAATCTTTAGCAATCATTGCATTTTCTGATACAGGCAACATAAATAGTAGAATAACTAGGGGTGAGCCATATGCAGGTCAGGGAAAAAGGTGGATTTTTTTTAATGCAAACTATTTAGGACAGACAACTTTTGCTTTCTTAAGGAGTATTTCTGGAGTACTTCTGGAGCTGAAACCTGTTCTGCCTCCTTCGGCAGATAGACCTTTCCATAGTCACCCCTGGCAGCTGTTTTTCAGTTGTGTTTTGATTGTTTTTGGCAATAAACCATTTCTGGACTGTGGGGAGATGGTGACCCAGAGCAGGACAGGCAGGAGGGCTGCAGAGCCCCACTCAGAACGGGAACACGGGCAGAATTGGTGTGCCACAGGACCAAGGCTTGGGAATTCACAGGAGCTCTTCACAGCTGCTGAAATCCCGCAAGGTTTGTTACAAAGCCACACTTCTTGTATAACCAGAAAGGAATTAATCAACCTGCCAAGGAAATTGGATTCAAGGCTTTCTGCACAAAATAGCCGCGATAGGAGTGCAGTGAATGTTGTAAAAGCAAGGCAAAAGAAACAGGCTTTGCACAAGGACAAGGATCTGAAGAAGTAAAGCCGCTTGGCAGGTGCTGAAAGTCAGGGTGTCAGCAGTAGAAGAGAAGAGGAAAGAGAGGCAATGGAGCAAACGGGGGCGAAGAAGCCGCAGGATGGTTGTCTCGGATCGGGATGTCCTGAGGGGCAGCAGACATGGCGGACCCCGCGGGGCCGGCCCGGCCCGGGGCAATGCTGTCCCCGCAGCGCCCTCTGCTGGGCGCGGACGGGAACGGCGCCCTCCGCACCCTCCGCGGCTCAGCCGGAGCCACGGGCTGAGACCGCGCCCGCGGGAGGGACGGGGGCCCGCGGAAATGGGCTTCGGTGTGCCTGTTTTACCGCTGCGGTGTGAGGGATCCGTGCTCTAGGAATGGGCTTCGGTGTGCCTGTTTTACCGCTGCGGTGTGAGGGATCCGTGCTCTAGGAAATGGGCTTCGGTGTGCCTGTTTTACCGCTGCGGTGTGAGGGATCCGTGCTCTAGGAAATGGGCTTCAGTGTGCCTGTTTTACCGCTGCGGTGTGATGGATGCGTGTTCTAGCCCTGCATCCTCTCCATTACAATGAGCTTTTACCAAGAACAGGGAGCTGCAAATCCTTCACAGAATTATTCAGGAGGTCCCCTCTCTACAAACAATAGCAAAAAAATTCTGTAATGCACTTATGCTTCAGTATGTGCAAACACAGGTAGACCCATCATGTTCATTAATTGGAAATGTAACAACTGTAGTAATTTTTCACTCTTTTGCATTTAGGATCTGGAAGTTTCATGGAAAAGTTCTAAGAATGTTTCTGACACTTTTGAGAGTTTTTTTCAGTATTGTTCTAGTAACTAATGGAAGTAAGGAACCTACCGTTATGCTTGTTGGAGAATTGTTTCATGTCCTGATATTTATGCTTTTTATACATCATTATTTCCCTTTTCAGTGCTTTTGTCTTGTTGTTGTTACTCAGGTACAGACCTAACACCTGGACCCTGCTGTGTCTGCCACTGGCTATGTCTTCAAGGAAGTGTAAAGCTCATTAGCCTGTTCTCCAAGCTCAGATGTGCTCAATATGCACCACACCATGTAATCATCCAGCACTGAGCCTGTCCAGTCAGCAAGACATCCTACTCCTACAGTGTGCTCTACTTAATCCAGCCAATCAATACTGACAACACTGAGAATCAGGAAAGAAATGTCAGGTAATTAACTCCGAGCGCCTTCTAATTACTGCTACATGAAAAGCACCCTTTCCTTCCATCCTTGACATATTCGGTTGGTTTTCGTTTTGTTCAAAGACTTCACAGAACAAACTAGGACTTTGCAAGACCAGGCCTGGAGGGGAGTTTGGTACCACACTGAGACTGACAGGGAAGTGGGACCCTGAAGGTAAATTTGGCATTGAAAAATGCTGAGTTTGCACATCTCTATATTCTCTTTAGAAACAAGTCCTATTACCATCACAGCTTTTTAAAAGGAGGTGCTGGCAGGATACATAACCCAAGGTTTTCACTAGTTTAAAATGCCAGCAGAGACTTGGGAGAAGCAAATCTGCTTTGGGATTTTCCAGTATTTGAGGCACAAAGCTCATAGAATGTTTTATTTATCTGGTAAAATGGTGCACAAGGATTTTTTTGTGGCTTTCCTTTTTCCTCTGTAAAACAAACATCTTAAGTAAAGAAGTCCAGGTCCAAAAAGGATCGGGGAAAGTTACGAAGTACAACTGGGCTGCATTTTATAATAAAACAGCACAAAATCCAATCACGAAGAGTAGGTGGAAGGTGATATCTGCAAGAGAAACACAGGCTTTATGTGAGAACTTCCCTGTCAGCTCCCTTTCACCTTCTCTTCCCACCCTGTTCAATAAAACTGCATACCCTAATGTGGCTCTGTCAACATATTGAATGTTAACAAGTGATATTTCAAAGGTTTGTTTCAAACCCTTTCCAATCAGAAATGCTTCCAGACACCCGTTAACCCAAAAAAACATGATTGTTCCTTTTTGCGAAGAGGGCGTGACAATTAGAGAAAACATTGCTCAGTGTTGGAAGTTATTGCTATGATTTTATTGCCCAGTGTGAGGGATGGACCAAAAGAAGGAAAACAAAGTATAATAACACTTGGAAATAAAATCTGATTTTGAAATGTTCACTCTTCTGTCAAATTTACTGATATTTCAGGATTTTTTCTTTGAGTTATGGATTTTATGTTGACAAAGACACTCAAAATCCGTGTTTATTACCCATGATACTTTCATTGTCATATTTTGCTGTTTACCTGAGAGTGTGTAAAATCTGGATAAACCTTTGCCTGTATAAAAGAGGAGGGAAAATATTACATCAGGATGATGTTTAAAATAGGGTAAAGTGCACCAGTGTGCTTTGTAAAAGCAGAACAGAAAACATTTGTCACATTTTGAAATTCTGAATATTTCTTCCTCTTGGATTTACTGTTTGAGGTTGTAAAAGGATCCTTAGTTCTTTTACCTTCTAACATCGATGGGGTTTACTGGTGCAACATAATGGATTGTAATAATTCTACTTTATGTGTATTTATAATTTTAAATTGGCTTTCAGATTGGTGTGGATACAGTTGATAAACTAGTATAAAGGGCTCTAAGTGAAAATTTGTTTGTGCTAAGGACTTGTTTCAAAAGATGAACCAGCTCAGAGAGAAATCCCTGGTGCCTGCAGGAGGCAGCAGTCGGAGGGAACAGTTGTTCTGCAGTGGGGAAGGCCGGTGACAGCGCTATCAGTGTGTCAGGAGGGATAGACACAAAGCATCCCCACAACACATGGAGGTGGTGTGGATAAGCTGAAGTACGGACTTAGAGAGTAAAGAAAAACTTTCCTGCTGCTCCTGATTTCTCTCCCACTCCCGTGCAACCTGTCAGAGCGTGTCTGAGCTGCTGCTGAGGTCACAGGCAGGTGAGCAGAGCTTTCACTGCCAGCTCAGTGTGTCAGTGGTTTGGCCTTTTATCATAAATGCCAAAGGGGGTGCTTGGCTCACTTGGCAAGTGAAGAGAATTTCACCGAGCTCTTCTGCCAGAGTTGGAGGGGACCAGCTTCTGTTCTACACCCCAGGGGAAAGGGGTCTGGGAGAGGGCTTTGGATCCCTCGGCTTGCTCCTATGCTGCCAGTTTCATTGCTTCCCCAAGGGAGGAGCACCCCAAGAGCCACTTACTGCGCACGGTGATCTCCGCCACCAAAACGCCTCCGGTTTGTTCCGCGCGCTGCTTGCGTTTGTCACATGTCTCAAGAGAGCAGAGAGAAAGCCATGTACACCAAAAGAATTAAAAATTATTTAAAAATCCAGGCAAAATTCTTAGGTTTCCAACCAAGGAAACTGTTGCGTATTTTCTAGAGTTTTTTTTTTTTTTCTGCCTGTCACTATTGGGGGTTTTAGTGCAGGAGAGATTTAAGGAGAGTCTTTACAGTTCATTTTCTGAAGATTTTGGTGGGCTGCCTTTCCCACCCTGCCTTAAACAAAACTCCTGTCAAGAAGGGGGAAATTGAGCTCCATCTGTTTAACCCCCTGACCTCTGTGAAGGCTTCTGTGGTTGTTTATTCTTAATAATTGTTGCCCATTGGGTAGAAACAGGAAGCACAAATCCTTTCCATATAGATCAGCTCATGTCCAGCACTAATGATGCCTGTCACAGCTGACAAGGTCCGTATTGGAGGCAGTGCTCTGCAGATTAAAGGTCCTTATGCATCTCCTGACCTTTGCAGATCCCCAGCTGTGGGCATTTTTATTACAAACTCAGCATGTGGTAATTCTGGTTATGAGTTGCTTGTAAGCACAGACCACCAGCTTGGTTCAACCTTAATTGCAGGACACTACCAGCTGCATTTTTGAGTGGGAAGTGGACTCGAGGGATGTTGCCTGATTGAGCAATTATCCTGCACTGGAGAGTGAGGTGGGAATTCCACACAGTCCCTGAAAGGATGATGTAGGTGTTTGACAGCACTGCCAGAGGGGCACGTACAAAGTAATGGGTTTGTGTTTTCTTTTAACTCTGATCTGTGGCTGTATAAAAAGTTGAAGAAATCTTGAAAAACAAACAACAAAATCTAAGAGTTTTTTCTGTTGCCTTTGAAACTTAGAATTTCTAACAATGTGTTTTTGTCAAACATGCAAATTTTGCATAAGTCAGTTCCCCCTGCTTAGCACTGAGGCTGTATAATACAAAATGCTACCTTAATTTGGCTCCTGGACTCAGAAAGGGGTGAGAAAGAAAAAATTGGCTCAGCAGGAGTGATGCTTTCTGTTCTCCAGCAAGAAACATTTGTTATTGAAATGACAGCATGTTGGCCAAGGAATATTTTGGGTTTTCATTTCAGGTTAAATAAAATTCGATTTCATTGCATGAGAGAAAGAATGGCAAAGCTCTGACTTGGTGAAGGGTGGAGAGAGAAGTCTTTAAAGAAAGACATTTTATGGGCACCTGCCCACGTTAAATTATGTGCCTGTATAGCACCTTCATCATACTCCCGTGTAAGGATACAGGAATCCAATCTTCTACCTCAGTTTCTGCTCCAGAGACAATTTATGTATTTTACACAGAGTGGAACGTCTGCAAGAGCAATAACTTACTGCTGCATGGCAGGAAGGACTTTCCTTGGGAAGGGGGCCTGGAAGCTTTGAGACAGGGACTCCCACTGCCCCCAGGGTGCTCTTAGCACTGAAGCTACTTGGGAAAATGGAAGAAGCTCAACTTCCTCTTTTTTTCCAGGCTTGTGTTTAACTGCAGCTGTTTGTCAGACAGGACTGTAGTCTGGAATATCAACAGGAGCTGAATTTTTCAATGGCTTATTTCTCAATACGTTTAAACAAGTTTCCCAATGTTTCCTGTGGCATGACAGGGGTCAGGGTGCACAGCTGGGCCGCTCGGGTTCACATAGTGCCGTGCCTCCATCTGCTGAGAGCCCTGGCGCTGGCTCTGCGCCTGGCACAGCCTCAGCAAGGGCTGGCCATCCCCTGTGTGAACGTGGCACCGTGTGTTTGCCCAACAGGGAGGCCTTACCACGGGGCAGGAGAACTTCTCGCTGTCGCAGACGTGCGTCTCGCAGTGCAGCCAGACCTTGGACAGCTTGGGGATGTTGCGGAAGCGGAAGGCGTTGAACTGGAACGTGGCGCGGTTTGTCTTCCCGTTCTCATGCACAAGGATGGAGTAGTCCGTGGCACACCTGTGTTGTGTGTGGAGAAGCAGTGTCAGAGCCCCATTGTCGCTGTTGTCTACTATAACAACACAGACTCTGATTTCAGGCAGCTGAAAACGACTCTTTTATTTTTGGGATGTGTTTTTTTTTAATATTATTCTACACAGACCAATTTGATTGGTAAAACAAAGACAAACTTCTTCAATTACGTTGGTCAGACCAGAGGGACATCAAGAATAAGTCCCTCTGAGGGAAAAGAATGAAAACAAAGTTACAGTTACAAAACCATGTCTCTTGTTTACAGAAAATTCCTTGGGAAAAGAATTTCAGAAAACCAAAATATCTCAGGCACAAAGCAGGGCTACACCCCATGGCTTCAGTGAAACATTTCCTGAGGTGACAGTCTGATGAAAGCATTTGCCCTGCTGTGGGCCAGCTTTTCCTTTACTCCCTTCTACCCCTCAACCAGCTTTCCAGTCATCCTTGGGGCTGGGCTGAGTAAAGGTGCTCCCCTGGGTCCCACCAGCACCTACCCCTTGGTGATCAAAGGCCAGTGGATCTGGTAGAAATACTCTGAGGAGGGAGTTGCCCAGCAGTTGTTGAGAACAACTTTAAACCTGCGGAGATACAAACCCCAGATGAGCAAGGAATGTCCCAACTGCCAATTTTTTACTCATTCCTCCTTCCCTTGCCTACCTGTCACTTAAGCCCTTGGCTTCCACTCCAGCAAATATGTCAGAACCAATTTCTGATGTTTCAACGACAAAGGGGGCTTCCTTTATACTTGAGAACTTGGCATTCTTTGAAAGACAAAGACAAAGGCATCGCACATTACTCGTAACATGCAAAGCAAGCTATGACTCAGCTTCAGACAACACTGGAGAGATTGACCCCAGAAATCTGGGTTCTTATAACCTGCAACCTCCAAACTCTACACTGGTAGTAGGACTATCGCAAACCCAAGATGATGTTTAAAAATATTTTTGTTACTATTTGGCGTATAATGATGATCAGTGACAGAACTCGATGCTGTTTGTGTTGCAGCATGTATTATATCGTAGCATGGGTGGGAAGCAAGCTTGCTGCTTCTGCTTCTGGTGGTGGGGAAAGCTGGTGGGAATAAGAGAGCGGAGATGAGTGTGTAGAATGGGAGTGGAGTTGGGACATAGCCACGTGTTGGAGAAAAGGAATGAAAACAAGCAGAAATCACAAGAAAAAAGCCAGCCTGCTGAACATGGAGCAGTGTGGTGCTCAGGTGAAAAGTTTTTGTTACAAATACACTGAAATGTCTACCTTAAATCCCAATGCTTCTTGTTGGGTAGGATGGTAACAAAGCTAGCACTGGAATTATACAAAGAGTATCAGGTTTAGTCCTCGCATTGGTTTACTTAGTGGTAAATACTCCTTTTACCTGGCCTATAATTCTATCACAGTATGTTCCTAGTTGTGCTTTTTCTAGCTGTACTAAAATAGAGAGGTTTTAGTGCTTTTGACTGTGCTTTTGTGGAGAAAAGATTCCAGGATTAGGAGCTGGCTGCTCCAGCAGTGCAGTGGAGCTATGGAGAGGAATGCTTCAAAAGATCTGCCTGATATCAAGGGACAATATTTTGTTGGCAACAAAATTCCAGCATGACCTAAAGATCTGAGGGGTACATGAAATATCTGTCAGGTGAGAGGACCAGGGAGAAAGCTGAAAGAGAAATGCAAGGAACTTTCCTGTGTCTATAGAGGCCATGCAAGGCCAGGAGTACATGCAGATTCATGCTGCTCTTGCAGCAAATTTTGATTTTTCTTATAAAATGTGTCAGCAGGTTAGAAATGTACCTCTCAGCAGAAAAATCTGCCTGATTTTGAGGGATTAAAAGAACAGTTGGCATGTGTCTGCTCTGTTCACTTTAAGTATATCCCTGTTATCAGCAGAAAGAAGAACCCCTGCCAATCCCACTGCAATTATCTGTTCCGGGCTCGTAATGTGCTCCATGACACATAAAAGTCAGGAGCAGCGGCCCTGTTTTTTCCAGCTCTTTGGCTGAAGCCTTTGTAAGGCAAAGGTGAAGGTGTGAGTGGCAAGGAGCACTTACAGAGTAGAAGTTGAGGGACAGTTGGCTTTCAAATGAGCCGGAGCTCCCGTTCTTCACATGGACAGTGGCCACCCTGGGGACAGGACAAAATTCTGCATTATTGAGGCATGGTGATGAGGACAGGGTGAGACACACTCCCAGAAGAGGATGTACCTTTGGTCAAAGGCAGCCTGATTCACCAGGTAGTTGGCATTGTATGTGCAGGTGAATGAGTAATTCACAGGCTGGCTCTTCACAATCACTGAGGAGTCATTGGAGACAATGGAGTTATAGAAGTGATACACTGGATTCTTGAACTGTGGATGGTGAGACAGAGAAATGTGGGCAGTTCTGAGTCTTTGAGGCATCAAAAATGTACTTTGAAACATGAAGACTCTGGTGTCAAAACAGCCCCCCCCCAAGAAAGCACGGTTTGGTAGCTTTTTATATGCTGTTCTGCCTATATGCCTTACTAAGTTCTGTGTCCTACAGGTGCAAGTGAACAGCAGACTAATATCACTAAGCCTGTGAGTATTTTTCCTGGAACTGCAAAGCACAGCTGTGTGATTCTTCCTTCTCCTTGATATTGCAGTTTGCCTCCTTCCATCTAAAGCTTACTTCAAGCTGAAGAGGACAGGAGTCTCTCATGCAAGCCCAGCCATTTCCTGAGTCAGAAATGCTGACCTTCGTAGTCTTACCTCTGACTGTGTCCCACAGTATGATTTGTTTTTAGGTGACAAGTCTGGGATTGTGAATTGGTAATATCCTGAATCGTGGATCCCATTGTAGCAAACGCCTCCAAGTGCCAGCTGATTAACCTCCCATCCATAAGGACACTCTGGAATTCTGGTAATGATCGTTTTAGGATAGCAGTATACCAGAATTACATCTGGAAGGAAAACAATACACCTAGAGTTATTCAGTGGTAATTTCCTTTCTAAGAGGTGGGTCTGCCCACTTGCTTTCCCTTGGACTTACCCTTCTGTGAACAGAGGTGTGTGCTGGAAGGTCCCCTAATGAGAGCAGTTTTTGCTACACAAAATTGACCTTTAGGTTGTTAAATTCTGTCCCCTTTGGAAGAGTTTGGCCTTTGCCTTCTAATCAATGCAGAACTTTATGTAAATTTTTTATCTTTCTAGAATAGCTGATTGAAAAGCAGAGACACTGCTGAGAAACCTGAAGTAAAAAAGTACTGAAATGAAAATTTCTCATTAACTTATGCTGCAAAGCTGGCTTCTGTAACACCACTGACTCTGTAAAGATAATATTGGTGAGGTTGTTTGGTAGGCTTTGTAGATCTGTACTGTTTTGTACTGGTGTATGGATCTTGGCCACAATAGATATTTTGCCTTTTCTCTTTTTGGACTGGCACTGTAGTGCCAGCACAAACTCAATTTTTCCAATTGTCAAGTCAAAAGCCAAGATCTAAAAATGAACTGAAGAACCTAGGCCTGCTAACAACAATAAGAAATGACCCAAACTCCTAGCCCTGTTAACAGCAGTGCTGTGTGCCTCCAAACATGTCTGTGATTGCTAATACTGACATGAATGTTGAACATCGTAACAGACAGACTGATTCCTTCTTGATAGCAGAATTGGATATTTTTTACAGGCAGAGCTAATTTGAACATCTGATGGAAATTTTAAGGGCAAATATTAACTAACCATTAGAGACCTGAAAATTGAGAAAGACTTCCAATTACTACAGTGAGAAAAAAAAGGAACCCTCTCTGGAATTATTCAGTTGTTTCTTTTAAAACCCTTGCCACTCTCATTTTTTTTATGCTAAAAGCCTCATTTTGCAGCCTTTCGATGGCTTCTAGGGAATAATTTAGGAAAGTCAACTAGTGACCTTAAAAATCACTTTTTTTCTGATTAACAAACCTTCTTCACATGCAAACTGATTCTGCTTCTGTTAATGCTCAGATTTATAACTGGCAACTTTACAGCTATGAAAATTCCTGCAGTTAATAGAAACTGCTTGTGCAAATAAAGGTACTGAAATAAATGGCTAGAGGGCCAAATACTTTAGATATACCATGAAAAGACTGACAGTAATCTGACAGCAGTCATGCACTAAAAAGCAAACACTAAACTGAGGCATATTCCAACACGTTTCTAGAGCACATTTTGTAATTGTAGTGAAATTTACATTACAGGTCTTTCTGGCACCGAATCACTTCAGTTTCTAGGCAGTAATCAGTGTGCAGTTAGAGCCTTACCTTCAATGATTTTTGTATTTTTCTTGCTTTAATGTAACGGTGTGGTTCAGGAGTTCAGCCCAGCACATTCAATCACCACTGGCTACATGACTGTAGTCCGAGGGACTAAAGCCCAGTTTGGGCAGCAAAGATCTGCAGCATCTAGCCTGTGCTATTACAGAAAACTTCTATTTGTTTTTGTTTTCTTTGCTATTTTTTCTTGCATTATGGTTATTGCACAGAGTTAACTCTATGCCTAATTCTTTGTGGGGCTAGGACTTGAATGGTACATTCTTTACTGTGCTAGCTCAAAGCAGATAAATAAAAGAAATGTAAGGATTAGCTCCACAGAATCCCCAGTTTAACTTTTTGAAGGAAAACCTTTTGATTTTGAATGAAAAAAAAACCCTTGGCAGCTTAATTACAGGAGATCTTAGAAGATCATAAGTTATTTTACCTGCTTTATTTGGGCTGCAAGGCCCCCCAAGAGCTCGAGCCAAGATGACCAGCAGATAAATAGCAAGAGTCACCATTTCTTGCAATGATCTGAGGATACAGGAAATAAAAGCTGAAAATGTCTTTAAAAGTGGAGATAAAAACAATGCATTGTCTGCAGTCCTGAACTTGTATTAGCTACTGTTAAAATGTCCTTTTTGCAGAGAGAAAAAAATAACATTACTGATATTCTGTCACCCAATGTGATTGCAACTACAGGGTAAATCTTTCAAAGACCATTGCTATAACTGGGTCACTACTGTGACAATTTTACTATTTCACTAGTTTAGATGTGGCTTTTAATTATTCTACTTTGATTTCTTGCAAAGAGTCTAAACCTAAAGTGTTAATATAACCAAATGAAACTGAAACCTTTTTGTTTCAAATCCAAAGCGATTTGAAAAAAAAAGAGGGAATAGAAATTACTAGAAGAAATATGACACAAGACATATATAATATACTTTAAATTTAGTATATTTAGAAACTATTCTCCGTGGTGATGGCTATTCTGATGTATATAATCTTAACTTCCTGTAGCTCAGTTTTGGTGAATTATGCATTTTCTCCTTTGCTGCTAAATGTTGAGTGTCTAGGAAAACATCCATAGAAGTTATTTACATTTACATTTCAGGCCTGAAACCTGAAAGCTGTTTCCCACAGGGGAAAATCATATACAGTCTGTGGGATTGGGGCTGCAGTTCCCATATTTTCCCTTTGTAGACACTCTTCAGTATCAGCTCTCATACATAAATCACTAAGCAGACTAAGTCAGAAATAAGAAATATAATTTATGGAAAAAAAAATCATTCCAATTCAGTAGTTCTAACAAAACCAATCAATTTCAACACTTTCACTCAGCCTCATTTATAAAAGGGTCTTAAAGTACATATCAGTGACAATTCCTTCTAATTATAATACTATGCATCCTACAAGAAATTAAGGGTTATACCTACGAGACAGGAAGCAGCTAATTATTTCAGATTTTCATTCCAGTCTTATTCCAAAAGCAGCGCTGTCAGCTCTTTCCAAGATGTCCTCTTTCAAATGAACCCAGCTGGTGTTATCTTCGCTTTATATAAGCAATCTTGTAAAAGGAGCCCATCTCTGGTTAAATCTCAACCCGCCAGTATTGTCCAGTGTGAGAGGAAAAAAAAAAAAGTTATAGAAAAGCAGTTCTCGTCCCCTAGATGGGTCTGCATTGCTGCGATTTGATTTTTACAAATCTTTCTACAGTGTTTTTTTACAGATCTTGCAAACAAGTGAATAGAAACCTGCTGAAGGTACAATTTTTTTTTGGTTTGTGAGTTTATTAGGAAAATGTAGTATTTCTGGAGAGGTGAAACCACAACTGCCTGCTAGAATTCAGTGAAAATGTATTTATAGGAATTAGCTGCTTGTCTTAAATGGCTTACTGAGAATGTCAAGCTTTTGTGCCATACAAGTGGACAAAAGTAATGGCAACAGATGACATACTACCTTTGGAGTTGTTTTTTTAACTTATTTTTTTCTAAAAGATGACAGGCAGGTAATCTGAATTTAGGTAGGCTCTTCCATAAGCCTAGGCATTATACTACATAATAATAGTTCATAATACTAAATGCATGTAAGATTGTGTAATACACATTGAATATTAAACTATAGATTGTGTAAAATTTACCATTGCACAGAAAACTGAAACAGATTTACTTTTTGCATGACCATCAGTCATGAAGTTGCCTATGAATGTCTTGGCTAGCTGGTAGGATTTTCTGGTGACTCATTATATCCTGTTTGTGTCAGCTTCTAGTGAAAGGCCTGGAAGTGGTGGGTACACACATCTACTTTATACATCTGCATAAAGAACATGGGCTTTTAACAGTCTTGCCTTGTAAACTGGCCCAGCCTCAGCTTTGGGCACTGTGTGCCCACCCAGTTCTCTGTGCTGTTCAACCACTTATGCTCTGACACCTCCCCTGAGTCACTCAACACAGAGGGTCTCACTGGCCTTGCTTGTGGGACCCAATCCTGTGGGGCTCCTCACACACGGTCTGGAATCTCCTCTTGTGCAGAACCTCGTTCTGCCTCATCCACGGCAGGGCTTTGGGGTGGATCTGCCTTCTCTCAAGCAGGTTTTGTCATATAGGGTGGCCCAGTAATAAAGCTGTACCAGTTGTCAATAGTCTGGAGTTTTTGAAAGAGAAAGTGGAATGGAAGAGCACAGTGGCCCTGACCTAAACATTAAATGCCCATTAAGGAGTTTTTAGCTGTCCTGTGAGTGAAATTTATAGGACCACCATGAGGACAGCTTTCACTACAAGAAGTGTCTCAAGCCAGAAGCTCTGAGCAAAGCAGGGCCATGAGTACACTGTGTAGGTGAACCTGCAATGACATGAAGAATTAAGTAATCAGGGAGACTTCTGGCAAACTGACCAAAAGCCCTAAACAAAGGCTGAAAAGCCTATACATGCCAGTGCTTAATTTCAAATATTAAGTCTGAACCAAGATTGAAGCTTTGTAAGGAGTAGCTCTCACTGTTCTTGTGAGCCTGCAAGCCATCACATTTTTATTTAAATGAGATTACTTAAAGATGGACACATGGATAAAATCCTCTGGCCAGGATTTGTTGTTATTTTAATTGAATTAAAGAATAATCCACTGAACAAGAACTAAAGCTCATCAATCATTTGGTGTGATCTCTCTAACTAGAGATTATCCTCCTCAGAAGTCCTAAAACTAGGAAGATTTAACTCCAGGTGTCTGTTTTATAGCCTCATCCCAAATCCTGCAGGGATTCAGGCCTAATTTTGATTTCCTAAGGATAAATCTAAATATACACTGTACCAACATACACTCATTTTTTGTCTTTCTGTGTGTAAGTGTGTATTTGATCTGGAAGAAGAAACCATTTTCTGGTGAGACTTTATGATCAACCCTGTTGTCAGGAATAGCCCAGAAACAAGGGGAGGCTTGCAGGAGAAAGCTTGTGACTTTGGGTATGAGAAAGGACTCGATGCTGTGTACAAGTTAATTCTTCACACTCAAAGGATCAGATTCAGTCCTGGGGTTGGATTTGGCCTACCAGGCCTGCCCACACAGGGCTGATTAGGAGCATAAGATATTTGGCTAACCTTGATTAGGTATAGTGTAAACACTTTGCTAAAATTTATGTAAGTGATCCACCTCACCATAACATTAACAAAGCTCCTGAAACACAGATTAACTTTTTACTGATGGTTTTTAGCAAATACTCAAATTATCATTGGTATAATACTACAGCTTTCAGTAGAATTACTCCAAAATGGATCTAATCCAATAATTTTAAGAGAAAATAAATCTCTCACTATCTTCTCACAGAAAACTAATCTTCATGTACATAATACTCCTTTTTAGGCTAAAGGTAGAAAACAGAATGAAAACCGTGAAACAAATTTGGCAGTGGTGCCAGCTGGTGTACAGTAGTTTTCATTTGCACAAGAAACAAGCACAAAATGTACCTAAGCCAACCAGCATTTGATACCTGCACTGATCAAAGGTGAAGGCTTGGGGAAGGGTTAGGTTTCTCTCAGTAAGTGCACACATGGAAAAAGGAAAGCCATTAACTTGCAAAGCAGACCATTGAGGATTGTTGCAGTTCCCTGAGTCTTTCCAAGCCCATTGAATAATCTCAGCAACCTAAGTATTTGTAAAGATTTCATCCAAGAGCAAATGAAGGCCTTATTGTGGATTTCACCTACAAGGGCAACTTGTGTCTCCAGCCTTGTTCCTCACATTGTGATGGAAAGCTGTGTGAGTATCAACTGTCTGGCTCTTACACGAAACAAATGAGGTTCTGCTGTTTGGACCTGCAAGGGATACTGCAACATCCAATTTTCATTGGTTTTGGACAAAACAATAAACCTGGAGAGTTCCTTAGCTATATGGAAGGACTTATGGGATAATGAGGATCAAGGGAGACAGGCAGCTGATTCCAGGGGAAGGCAGATCAGCTGACACTCATCTAGAGGCTGCAATGTATAAATGATGGTGTTTCCACACACCAAAACCTGGCATACTCAGTTTTGTCTGAGATAAGGGTGTATTTATCCCACAGGCATAGAGACATCCATGCTGGGTCTGGAAGCATAGCAACCATACTTATATTTGGCCTGATCTGAGTGAGTGGGTCCTCTTGAAAGTGCAGCACTGTGTTGGTACAATCGAATTTTCCTGAAGCCTAGTTGAGCTATGCTGTGTAGACTTATTCCCTCAAGTCAGAAATACCATATGGATTTAGGATTGTTTTGCCTTTTACAGTGTAAATACCCTTCCAGTCATTTATTACTCATGGCACATGGTTGGTCACTCACTCCAGCACATGACTGAGTCACCACCCCTAGAGGTATATGCAGATGTGGCACTAAAAGACATGGTTAGTGGTGGACTAGGCAGTTTGGACAGTTGGGCTTGAACATCTTAAATGTTTTTCCAACCTAAATGATTCTACGGTTCTGTTCTATGGATGTTTTAGCCTTGTGAGCAGATTATAGAACAACGCATGTATGTACAGAGAGCCTGGGACCCAGAGATATCCTGCACCCCAAGTCCCCAGGTGGATGATATTCTTCAGTAACTGCACAAGACCTTTCAGAAGATGGGGAAATCAGAGGATGTCGTTGTGGAAGAGTCACATAAAAATCAGAGGTGGATATTCAGGCCACTGGAAGAGACAGTCTTCTCCTCTTGACTTCCTTGTGCATTAACTCTCTGTCTGTGTAATTATGCAACACTGAATCATAATTTTTCAGCAATTACCTGCAGCCATGGGCTTGGTGAGACAGTGCTGCTGCTGGCACATGCACTCCTGGGGCATGAGAGAGGACAGTCTCTCAGCTGAAGAAGCACTCCCTGGACAATTCTGCTGCTGAAGACGGATATTTACAACAGAAAATCTTGCTGAACACAAAATTGTGGCTGAAGTAAATAATCATATTTCATGTTCATTTGAATGCCTGGTCCTTTGGCTGCTTATCTTTGTCAGCGTATTTAATGTACTTTGGATGCTTCTCCAGTGAAGTCCTGCCTGTTTTGCAGTTTGCTACAGCTGTAACAGAACATCAGTTTACAGCTGAGTTTCCTTGAAGCCTTTGTGTGGGTAAGTGCTTTTTTTGGTGAATTTTTTTAGGGGAAGTCTTGGAGCTAGCTAGTTATGAAGGGTAAGGATTTGGAGCTTGATTTAATAAAGACATGGTGCTTGATTTAATGAAAGTATGAGACATGTAAAACAGGTCATGCAAGACCAGAACTGATGACTTACACTGGTCATGTGAGACCTCAGTCGTCATTGGACTGCCTCTAGTTGGAGTTGTCTGAACTTGCCATGTACTTAATTAGTTTGTCTAAACGAGGCATGTATTGCATTAACAGGTGCTGTAAGGTGGCCAAGATACCTGCACAGATATCTGTAAGGTGCCCAAGATATCCTGTGACACAGGACCTCTAGGACACTTGGGCACTTTTGGAGTGGGAACTGGAAGCCAGGCAGGATAGTCAAAAACACCTTAAAGGACACTGGAAGTCTGTGTATGGGCATCTGAGTGTAGACCAGCCAGACACACTGCTCTGGTTGGCTTGACATTCATTTCTGCGTGCCTTGGGAGCCCGAGCAGCCCTGCACACTCAGCAGCACACATGCCTGAGCCTGCTCCAGCACCCTCCAATTACTCACTGAGTGCCCACGGGCAGCTTCCAGGCAGAAGCTGGAGCACTTCTGGGGAAAGATAGCTTTGATGTCAACAAGCAAGAATTGCATCTGGGTCTCCTGTAATCCTGGGCGAGGGCTGTGACCACCAGGTCTGCTCCAGTTGTTCTTTCAAGAGGGTGTGGCTGTGGCTGCTGGGCTCCACTGTGCCCAGAGCTGCTCTCCCATCTGGTATGTGTCGGAGCAGAACTGCAGGGATTTTCTGTCGAGAACACAGGGATTAAGTATTTAGTGACGGCCTGTTATTGCTGTGGAATACCATTCTGTAATCACCTATGTGGCCTAAATGGCTTCTGAGGTACATAAGTGCTTTTTTGGATCTCAGTCATGCAGTCCTGTATAACACCTTGTAAACGTTTTAGTTCTTGTTATCTCAACAACAGGTCTTGATCTCTTGGCAGTGTGGGTGAGGATCTCACCTCAGTGTGGGGGAGGATTTTAAGAGGAAGGTGAGAAAAAAGGAAGAATGGATTCTTTGTGTCATTCCTTAGTTTAATCTTCTCAGTTTGGCAGCTGGCTCTGACACAGTGACCATTCTCTTCTTGCTCCAGTAATGCTCTCTTTTCTGGGCATTATCCCACTGGTGCTGGGAAGGTTGCTGAAATACGATGTTTCTCAGTTTGGGTTGGGGTATGTCACCACAACTTTAAAAGAGTCTGAAGCAGATGTCTGATCTTCTGTGTTGGCCATAAATAATGCTGCTCACCCAGTCTGTGTGCTTTGCTACTGAAAACCTGACAAAAACAGGACTGCAATGCGGTGAAACATAAAAAGTATACTAAAGTAATATATAAAAGTATCCTCTGGGGTCCCTCAATGGCAACCCGTTGACTGCTGAGAAACTGATCCTAAATGTATGCTACTCATTTTAAAAATATGGTTTAGGAAGAAAAAAACAAAGGAAAGACAAACGAAGAGGCAAACTGATAAAGGCATTTCAGAAGCAGAAGGAATGCTGAATTACATTAAAGGACTTGATTGCCACGTAGCTTGGAAGTGCCTCATATTCCCAAGGCCAGAAACTTTTCCTCAGACTTGCAATTCGTGTTGCTCTGGGAACCTTACCTGAGCTACAGAGCCCTTCTCCAGCTTCCTTATTTCCCCATGGTCTAATCTGACTGAATTATAGACCTGCTTTGTGGGATCCAGATAGGAATGCACACATGAAGGACTTGTAGAAATCATGTTCTTGAAATGCTCACCATAATTCCTATCCCTTGAGCAGTTAAGAGCCATTTGTTTTCCCTATGAAATAAGTATCTGTAGTGCTGCAGTCCCAAATCAAACATAAACCTTTGCACTTCTATCAGTGGCAGCTGCTGATTAAAATCACAGTTTTGGTTTCCCAAGCTACACAATCCTGCTAGTTCATTCTTAGACCTACTTAGCACACTGTATCCATTATACCAGTGTTGTCCTCATTTTTGAAAGTTTGTGATTTTTTGGCAGTCTGATAGCATCATCCTTGGAGACAGTCTCTTTTGCTGTGAAAGAGATCTGTTTTTTTTGCAGAGAGTTATGTGGCTCTGAGAACTACATGTATCAAACTTAGCTGCATTAATTAGCTGGTGCTGTGCTTGTAAACTGATCATAATAATGCTTATCGCAATCTTAGTACCATTATCTCTGTTTTGCAGATAATGGAACTGAGCCACAGAATGGCAAAGCCCAGCGTAGGGCTCTTGAGCTGCCCCTCCAGCTCCTACTTCTCCTTTGCCACTGAAAGAGTGAGCAGTTTGGAGCAGGCAGTGTCCCAGCAAACTCTGGGTGGGTTTGTCTGTGAATGAGAAAAGCTTTCTGGGAAGCTGTGGAATGATCGCTTGGAGTGCAAGGCCATGTCTTCTGGAACAGAGGACTCATATCTCAGAGGCTCTTTCGCTACCTAAGGTAGTGGCAATTCCCCCTTGCTTGCCAGTTTACCATTCTCACTGGTGTTTATGGCTTTTTGACAATGATTTGTTGACTCACAGTCACAGCTGGTTACCATTTGAGTGTCTCAGTGGATTTGCCTCTTCTGATGCCATAAACAGAGCTTCTCTTCTCACTTTGTCAGGACACATTCAGCCTCCAGAAAAGTCACTTTCTGAGACTTCCCACAGATAACAGACCAATTTTCAGATCAGTTAAAATGTATTGTTTTCTTCAACTTGCATCAACACACTATTGATGACATTCACTGTGATGGTTCTTTCCGTTCACCACATTTCATGGTAGCAGAGAAATGTAACAGCTTCATGAAATGGAATGGAGCAGAGCAATTGATCTAAAGGTTTCAGGCACTCAGTTGGGTTTTCATTTCCTCGTTGCATTATGACTCAACCAACACCAAATAAAATCCAGCTCTTACTTTTTTAATTAGCTGGAGATAGTATTTCTTATAGAATTCACTTAAACACCAAATGCAGGAGGTCGCTGTGGTACTGCCCATGCACAGCTCTTCAGAGATTTTCATGGGCTCCCTCTGATAGGTTTGAGAAAGCTGACACCTTTGTGTTTTCTTCTGCTGAGCTGTAGCTAGTGTTGCATTGATCACTCAAAATCAATTCAACCATCCTGGGCAAAAGTACTATTTGCTAGCTTTTAAAATGAGTTTCTTCTGATGTAGCTTACAGTAATGTAATTGGAAGAAATACACAGTCTGCAGCAAACCATCATTTTGATCTAAGCTGGCTGAACAGAGCATTGTCATCATCTGAAAAACGTTTGCAATTATGATATACCAATGGCATTCATGTAGTATTCCCTACATGCTATTCCTGAAAGTATGACGCTGTAGTTCCCTTTTATGAAAACCCCTCAGGAATACAATAATTTGATTACCTTCCAAGGGATTCATAGAGTTGTTCTCCTCAGTAACCCACTACAGCTCCAAGTACTCAATCCTCCAGGACAGGTTGTGCTCAAGACTCCAGATTGATTATGCTGTTAATGACGGAGGAAGCTCTGCTGTTGTTTGTTTATTCTGAGATTAGCTAAAATTAGAAGTTGACCTTATGTTTCTGAATTTAAAGGCAAAAATTCAAGTTACTGATTCTGATGTTTTCTTTTCTGGAAATATGATCTGGTAAGCCAAAGCTCCTTGAGCTGTGAGTCAGTTCTTAAGTGATTTTGAAATGAAAGGTGTCTGGCCTAATTGACATATAGGAGCAATAAACCCTGGGCAATCTCCAAGGTAATGCCTTTACGTGCTACACTGGGCATCTACAGATATGCAACATTTTGAAAGATCAAGAAGTTGTCAAATCCTTGTTTTAAATGGTTGAAAACAGCTGGATAAATTCAGTAAATAGACAGACCTTGATCTCTTGACTGCTTGGGTATACCAAAAGCACTTGAAGTCGAAAAGTTACTCTGTGCATCTCTGGATGGTCTTGATATCTTAAAAAATAATAAT
The DNA here is from genome assembly GCA_008694505.1 of Cyanoderma ruficeps. Lineage (NCBI taxonomy): Eukaryota > Metazoa > Chordata > Aves > Passeriformes > Timaliidae > Cyanoderma > Cyanoderma ruficeps. Next base: position 21,417,535 of record VZDJ01000116.1, on the reverse strand, counting down.
AAAAAGAACAGGGAATACTGAATCTTTTACAGCAATAGATTGGGAAGGTACATTATTGATGTTTCAGAAAGTGTGGAAGTCTTAAAGTGCTGAACTTGAAACACTGGGGAAGGGTCTGTTTTCACAAAGCTTTTCTTAGTATCAGTTTTGGCTTTTCTCTGTGGGCTCCAAAACAAAGTGTACCCAAATCAATAGTCAGTTCTGAAAATGTAATCTGATTTGAGAGTATTCTGATATATCTTCCTGGAAACCTTTTGGGGAAAAAAAAAAAAGTAGCTGGAATGCCCATAGTCTACATCTAATTCTGGGGATAGGTATGGTATTGTTTTGGCAGAGGTGAAATCAGTAGATATGAATGTAGAGAATATATGGCAACAATGGTATTTTATATGTTTCCAATACTGTTCATTTCAGGCTCTCTGAGACCTTTATAAAGATTTTAGTCCAGACACCAACTGGCCAGGAGAGGGTGTTAGTGGTGTACTATAAACAGACACACGTGGCACAGAAAGGCAAAGTGACTCATGAAATCTGGTGAAGACATCTCACCCTCCTCTGAATGGTGCCCCATCTTTTGGAGCCTTCCTTGGCCTGTTCTGATTATTTTCATTATCTATAATAATTATTATTTAGTGTTGCTGTTTCAATATGGCAAGATATGTAGGCAAACATAATTTTCTTGTATCTTTGTCAATACATTCATTAGCTAATAATGTAAATATTTTATTAACAGATAAGTAAAAGTAGAACAGATCAAAGCCTACAACACTCAGGAATAGCAGATATGAGTGAAATCAGTTCAATCATACAGACTTCTTTTACTTCTCTTCCAAGCCTTAATCTTGTGGCTAGTAACAAGTATTTTGGAAAGATGTTCCTCTCTAGGACAACAAATGCCCATATGTTCCTTTCCTTCTGCACCTCCTGTCAGGAGCCAGCTCAGCTGAGATCCCCAGCTGCATGGTGACCTCAAGCCTTTCAGTCAGCTTTGTGAATTCCTATACCAGCTCATTTCTCCACCTCCCAGTCTTCATTTTCCTCATATAGTTGCAACCCTTAAGGTCTGTCCAATATGCCACTAAACCCACAATGTCTGAGGTGTTACTATGTAATGTCACCTTCTGGTATTCTCACCTTCACACCTTCTTCCATGTTTCCTGCCCCACCACCTTTCCGTGCAGTTACCCCTTCCACTGAGCTCAGCAAACACTGCTGCTCCATCGATTTCCTTCATTTCATGACTTTGCCCATGCTACTTAAATATGCTTGTGTCTGAAATGTCAGTTGTAAATCCCTCCCTCTAACAGTCCTTCGCTTTGTGCAGGGTTTCCATGGTGGTTTCCTGCTGGCTTTTTCACCCCTGCTCCTCTCACCAGCAGGCTGACATCGGCCAGAAATGGCTCTGCAGGCAGGACACGGCGTTGGGCAGACAGTGGTGGTCAGCTAACATTACTCCTTGGCAGCAGGCTGTTGCTGTGATCTCAGGTTATATGTACATGGATTTGCAGTTTTTAAAGCTATTTCAATCAAGACTATCCTAAGAGAAGGAAATAAAGGCTCTTTTGCTTCCTGCATTACTGCACAGTCACAGCCAGCCTGGACCCTTTAGTCTCAGTCTAACCATGCCCTCTTGAAGTGAAGTGAGGAGGCCAGGTACAGCCTGGCCCCAGGAGCTCAAAGCACGAAGAGGGAAACTGTACCTTGATATTTCATTTCTCTGCCTTCCTCAGGGAGGTTTCTGAAGCTCACGGTGCAAAGGGAACCTGCCCCTGCCTTCCCTGACGTGTGGACTGCCCTTGCCTCTCATTTTGTATACAGGAGGGGCAGTTCCTCCGGTTCTCTTATCTCTTATTTGCCTGTCCATGCCAAAGTTGGGGGCATCCTGACTAGTGGGCAATGTAGCTGAGGTGCAGGGACAAGCCCTGATAGTTGTATCTAAATGCTGTATATAGCCATCTTATCTACAATGACTACTATCTTTTAGATGTAACATACTGGACAGAGTGTCCTGGATGGCTTGGGAAAAGAGCCATTGGGATTAAAGGTCACTGAGATCAATCATGCTGATGATTTATTTAAGTGCTTGACTATTGTGGATTTTCTGCTTGGCCAGTATGCTAGTTTTGTTGTTTTGATTTTTAATTATGTGATATTCTCTACAAAACTTCATTTTTATGTGCAAATATCTTAAGTCTAGGGGGCTTGGCACCTAAATACCTTTTAAAAATTGATCTAAGGGATCTAGATGCCTAAGTCATATTTTTTAAAAGAAGTTATTCAGGAATCTAAACCTAGTTATTTTTAGGATCACCAAACTGATGGACTTTTCCCCAGTATTATCAGCACTGGAAAAGCTTCTTTCTCTATATTTGCCAAATGCGTCTATTGAATTTTGAGTTTCACTCACAAAAGCCTTTTAAAAATTAACTCCTATCTTTCACCAAGTACCTCTTCCAATGTAGCTACTTTGTCTGCAGTGACACTACTTTACAAGGAGGCTGTTGAACCCACCATGTACTCATTGGCTTGGTCTTTATCCTCCAAGAACAGGAGCCTCCAGCACCCCTGAGGGCAGCTTAGGGTTATTGCCCTGAGAATACTGGCAGACAGGGCCACTTGGAAAAGCAGTGTTCACTCTGAAAAGGGTCTGTTGCCCTTAAGTTATTTAAAAATGAGAACTGGTAAGAAAATAACGTTCCATCCCATCAGGAAAGTATATCTTTAGGACATATCCGTATTTCCATAGAATTCATTATTTCAATTTTTCAACCAAATTCTACGAAGAATTAATGTGGAAATATTGCAATGCTCTTCAGGATTGAAAGTCTGGTATTTGATCAGTTCTGCTTACGAATCGGAAAGCACTTCTTGTTTGGGAAAGTTTTCTCTGTCACAGAATTATCTGAAGCAGAAGCCTTTTCTCCCACAAGTAATTCAGTAATAGACTGAAATTTTTACTTAGGAAAAACACACTTATTTAGTGTGTTTCTTTTTAAAGATTGCTCCTTAAGAAATTGAAAATGCCTAAGTGTGTGTAAAACAGTGTTTGAATACAAAGGACTGGTTAATACAAAGTGAATACAAAACTGGAAATTGGTGTATGAGAATGTAAAGAAGCAGAAAATAGGCAAATGTGGTCAGGGTACACAAATATATGGAATCCTAAGGAAAACAGCAGTAGAATTCAGGAAATATTTAATCAGTGGTTTGAGCATACCTTTGGCTCAAGCTGGGTAAATATGTGACTACTCAAGGTAAGGATGCCAGAACAAGAATATTTTTAACAGGTCACTGACTGTTATTTTAAATGGACTTGTAACTTCATGGCTCTCTTAGATATAATGTTATGAAATTCCTTGCATGGAATGGAATCCTGTTCTGTTGAGATATTTTATTATTTTTACCAGGCTGAGAAATCTTTTGATTGCAATTTAATATAATTTAATTACTAATAGTAGGATACCCTTCAGGAGCTTACTATGCTCACTCTTGTTGGAATTTCTGTTGCTGTAGAGATGATGTTTTCCAAACATTGTTTTGGAAAAAGAAATCTAGGGTCATCATTAATCTATAATTATGATAATGAATTACGATAGCTTCAGTTTGCCTTCCTGTAACACTGTGTGCATAGCTACAATAAGATAAGAGTCTTTAAGTAGCATTTACATTAATTATATTAATTAAAGAGTTGTTAGGGTAGTATTATTACTTTATAGCCCTTGTACTGACTATTTCGATGGCCCATGTGCAAGGACACTGCTTCCTCTAATTTTGGTGAATAAGGATGATCACAGTTACCCAGGAAGAGAAGTGGGAGTGCACCTGTGGCTGTGCAGCAGAGCATCCCATGTCCAGTCATCCGAAATGAACAGTTTCAGGGCATGGCAGCCTTTATTCTTTTCTGCAAACATGATGAACGTGAAATATATTTCTGAGAAACTGGAAGAAATTCAAGTAATTAAAAAAAAAAAATTGCATGGCCAGAGACATTAAACTGCATAAGATCCCAAGTAAGACTGCTTGTGCTTTGCAATTATTACTTTTCTCATTTTGCTTTTTTACAGTTTATCTTTTAGTGCTCATCCTTATTGAACTTGAGAGTGTTAATTGCATCCATTTAGACAGAAATTAAAGTGAGGAGTCTTCTTGTTTTTCTATTATATTCATAAGTTCTTTTTGTCACTGTGATGTAGGGTACGTATCTACTTGCAGAATACATTATAATTTTGGAAGATGGAATTAGTCCATTTTTTATTCCATTCCTTTTTATTGATAGTGTTAAAAAGACTGCAAGATTAGCACCAACATCACAGTTGATTGAATGGCCTTGGTGACACTTCAATCACAGTTAAAAGAGATTCTGTTGCATGAAAGGCTAAGGAAAGGAAATTACAGAGCCTGGTTTAGTGAAGGATTTAAGAGTGATACATGTAAGGAGAACTAGGGTGCCAAAGCAAGCTGGAGAATTCTGGAGTGGTCTGGTAAGCTCCAAGACAGAACTGAATTCAATGGTCGTGTGCAGGTCCTGATAGCTTAAAAAATACCATTTTTAAAAAGATACAAAAGAAGTGTGGTTTCCTTTAATCATTGTAGAAGGCTCTGAGAGGCAGAGGTAAAGGAGAAAGGGGCAGGCTGATCAGCAGAGGCACCAATTAGGGCTAAGGTCTCCTTTGGAAGTTAATGAGTGTCTAAATAGCTAACGAGCAGCTGATAGGGATCGGAAGAATACTCAGCCTCTGCATCCTGCTTTTATTTCTGCCCTAAAATGACAGATACCTTTAGGAGATACAGACAGTGTTTTGTGGTCAAAAGTCTTCTATGGAAATACCTGCTTCTCAGGTGAAAATCCTTTTCTTACACAATGCAAAGGAAAATTCAAAAGTATTTTTATTCTCCTGAGATTTGGAATGATTTACATGAGTATTTCTTGAGCCTTACTGCAGTGCTCAGGACAGGACTTGAGTGATTTTAACTGTTCTGGTCTCTGACCCTGCCTTAAGCTATGCTTCTGAAAGTGTCTGACATAACTGCTCTGGTTTGCACTTCTCCCTCATCCTCATATGCCAGGTAGCTTTTGCCATCTTCCTGACCTTGCTGGGTAGACATTGCACTGACACAGCTTTTGCACAGCATTCGTTTGAGTATGAAAAACATCAAAAGGCAAAAGAAATGCAACCAGATAAATGAGTGAGAGAAGAGAAATAAGATGAGAGGCCAAGTGAGCACAAAGCAGGGGGGATCTGCTCTTAGGGCAGACCATAGAGGGGGTATGGGCACGCATGGCTGTGCAGACACATTATCCTGAGCCAAGGCAGAGGTGCAGTCTGGCGTGTGTGTGTTGAGCTGTGGGTGTGATTCACCCTTAGCTAAGCACCAGCCTGTGGGTACAGGAATCAACCATGCAGAGACAGTGGGGATTTACTCACTCCAGTTCTCAGCTTAGAAGGGTCTGGTCTTCCTGAACCACTTGCATGGCAGATCTGACTTCATCAATTTTCCCCCCCGCAATATTCTCTGCTACTCACATCTTAATAGATATTTAATAACATGCATGAGTTAAGTAGAATATTCTTTTATCTGGTCTAAGATTCCCTTTTATTTTCACCATCTTACCATTTGGTGGATCTGCACCAGAAAAGACCAGTGCATTTCTTTCCCATTTGAAATACTTGTCATTCCTGTGGTGGTTCTTTTCTGAGTCACAGCTTTTCTAATTAATATAGAACTAACATTAATATAGCAACAAGTAATTAAAAAAAACTGGAATCTAGTTGGCTCACACTGCAATTGAGTATGATTCCACAGGTGCAATTAACTAGGCAGTGTCTGGAAGTGTGTTGCATCCACCACCTGCCTCCTCTGTGCTAAATTTCTACTCCCTGTGTTGTTCTTACAAAGAGTAATGAAAAGCAAGGCTCAGAACAGAGACATTTCTTGACTCAATGTTAGGCCAGGAATCCTCCTGTGATGTGTTGGAATGTCTTGTGCTGTTCTTCAAACAACCCAGAGTGGTAGCTTAAGTCTTAGGATCTTCACACTGAGGGCATTCAGCCTTTCCAAAACAAATTGCCTACCACCTTCTTTTTGGAAAAAAATAATTCTCTCGCACCTGTAAACAGGCAGCTGTTAATTCACCTAAAGGTTATAGTCTGCTTTTATGTGATGACTGTTTTTCTTAGATGTAATAGCCTAAAGTTATGGTTTTAATTATGCCATGCTCATCCTTCTCTGGTAACTGCTTTTGGTTAATAATCTTTGGCTCAAGACTCCACTTAGTAGAGAATACACCTCACAGCCAACACCTATACCAAGTAGTTATCTGAACAGGATGTAGATGTCTGTATGGGCAGAATGTGATGAACTTCTATGTAATTCCCTTTAAATTGGCAAGGGAAAGGGAATTGCCAATGAGTCATGTGCTGTTTGCAGATTAGTACTATCCAAAACCAGGTGCCAAAGAAAATGATTTATTCTCTGTTGTTACTTTGCTATTCCTTACGTTGTGCAATACATCAATTGCAAACATAAATACAGAGTGTAGTCCATGGATAGGAATAAATCTTGTTATGTTCAGGTACCTACATGCTAGGTGCTAGCCCTGGCACAGGGAATCACATAAATTGTGCAGTTGCCTTGGATTTTCATATTCTGTTACTAGTACTTTGATGGTTTTGTTTGGTTTGATTTTTCTTTTTTTTTTTTTCATTTGGCTGCTTCATTTTTGATCCTAACGTTGAACAAATGACTTGAAGGAAATATTTTGGACTTTTTTTCTGAAACTCACAGTGCTCACTGAGGGTCTCACGTATTTACAACCTCTTTCACAGCTGCAAAAATTTTTGGGAGGACGTAATTTCCCCTTGACTTTCCCACCAAGGTTCTTCAGCTAAGGTATGTTTGCTTGTATTGTTTTTTGCATTGGTTAAGTTTTGTTAGATGTGGAAAACAGAAAGACTTTGACATATTATGTAGAACATATTTCTGGTTTTTGCATCTTGTATTCAGACTGGAAGCACTTGGGGAACTTTGGGGTAGCACAAAGCCCCTTTCCGGATCTGTGTATACTGATCAGTCAGGAAGGACTGGTGCTTTTCCTTGGATCTGTCCTAAGGCTCACTCCTGATTTGTGCAATGGTTTCTGTAAAACAGCTCTCTGATCCAATTGGAGACTGCTCCTGATCCTCTCCCACTGCTGGTTCCATCAGTCCTCACTCGGTGCTGGTGGGATCAGTCATTTAGCAGCAGATTCTGCCAGCAGTTCCCTTGCCCTGATGGTGAACTTTGGCTTCATATTAACTAAAGACAGTGAAAGACATCATTCCATGCAAACCTCTTCTTCCCTACAACCTCTGAGGCTTTTCTCATTTGTACTGTTGCACTCTGGGATGTATTGAAGCAGTGCTGTGGGGACAGAGAGCAGGCCCTGGGCACAGGCCAGCTGTATATCCACAGACATGGAATATCACCCTGTGCTTTGGCTGCCCTTCAGCCTCTGCCTTATATTTTTAGCTTTCAGTCTCCTTACCCAGAGAATTGTCTCTTCTTACAATATTTGTAGCACACTGAGTAGATTAACAGTTCTGCTCACTCCTCCTCTGGTCTCTAGTAAAAAGGAAATATTCAAAAATCATTCATTAATTTTGATTAAGGAAGAATTGTATTTCCTAACACCACATGACAAAGCATCCTTGTTTAAACGACTTTGTTTGAACTGGCACCTAAGCTTGGATATCTCTGTCACACAGCAGGTGCTTCAGATCACTAATCTCCTGCAGTCCACGCTGCTGTTTATTCCTGTCCACTCTCAGATCCTTTTGCTTGGCGTAGCAAAGCATACCATGGATCCCAGAAATTGTGCTGATGAGCATATTTAATTGTACATCAGCAGATTACCTAGAATTAGCTCCATCACAGTGAGATCCTTGGAGATCCTCAGTGAGAGGATTAAGGTCTTCTCCAAGGACAGAAGCAACCCTGCAGGGAAGATGGAGCTGCAAAGTTCTGCTGGAGGAGATTTGAGCTGGTTAAAGCCTTTGATGATCAGTCTGAAGTTTACATTTCAAGGTCCAGGCTTTGACTTCCTTGAGCTGTGGCACTGGGTAACTACAAATATCTCAGGGTTTCCTATCTGTCCTGTGCATCTAGATAAACTCTTTATTGATTTGCTTTAATACCAGAACCATCAAGGTTTTCAGCTGGGATGCCACGACTAGAAGTCAACGCTTTGTCTATATTTGGAATAGTCAACTTAAATTTTACATTCAGTGCAGAGAAACTGAGTCCTTCAAAGCCTGTTAGGAGTGATGCATCTGGATGCTTGAGGCATCTGCTCTGGGATCAGAAGGACTGTGCCCTAGAAATGAATGTTTTCTCCTAGTGTGAGAGACAGATGTAAATATCTAGGCTTAGCTGGGTGAAGCTTGCCCAGTGGGTTGGTCCTTTAGTCCAGTTCATCTTTTTCTTAGCCTCCCAGTAATCTCTCAGCATTGGTAGGACTCAGCAGGACTTAGGACAATTTTTTGCTAGGTTGCAGGAGACATAAACAAAGCAGATGGAAGAGCAAGGTGTGGTAAATCATTTGTATAACTTGTTCGGACCTCTAAGTCTATTCCAGTTTTGTGCTAATAATGCTTTTTTAAAAAAAAAAACCAAAAAAAACCTCCAAATTATCACCCCTTCTGATTGTACTAGAGCACCACCTGCTACCTCACAGATTCAGGGAGGCAGAATCACTGCTCCTCTCAGGCTGGGGCTGGGGTTACAATTGTGGTCACAATGTACGCAACATTGCCCCAGATGGTTAACTCCTCTAGATTAAGAACCCACTGTGGTTTTCTGTGTTGCTATTTCAGACATTCCCACCTGATTAGCACCACATCTGTTTTCACTCATCTGAATATCTACTAGATCTATCAGCAACTGGATTTTCCTAGGCAATAGTACATAATAATCTAATTTCTTACAGGGATACATTTAAGAAGACTAAATAAGGATTCTTCTGATTTGGAGTGAGCTATGTCTATCCTTCTATCTAGTGTTTTATTGCCATTGCATTTTCAAACTTATTCTTTCCAAAATGAGTATCGAGGTGTTGAAATGGAAATTTCAAAGGCGTGTTATGAACACTTGGGTACGCTGATGTAAAAATATGAGCTTTCATTCTGCCCTGTTTCCTCTCCACAGAAAGTGCTGGTTTGAAGTATAGCACAGCAGCAGCCACCAGCTCAAGGCAGTTGCTGTGGAGAGATGTCTGCTGCAGTACATTGCTGTTACACTGGTGCTGAATGGCTGTAGGTTTTCGTTCCCCCCAAACAAAGGTTGTTTGTTGTAGGTTTTGTTGTATAGCTGAAATGTGTGTATCTGTGTGAGCCTGCCATTAGGACAGCTGAAACCACACGTGCATAATGAGCTGGAAGTGGATTTCCAGTCTTGCACCATGGCTCCTGTGAGTAATACATATGTCACAGGCCTCTTCAGCATCACTGAAATTCCTCTCTTGAGAGGGAACAATTCAGCTCAACAAGTGTTTGAGGGCCAGGACTTTAATTTGTATTAATATTATTTATTAAGTGCTTTTCTGCCTCAAGCTGCATGTCCAAACTTATTGCATATATTGCCGTGTGTGTGTGCAATGCTGTGTATGTAAACAGAATAAAGAAAAGTTAGTCTGTGATCACAGATTCATCCAGAGATTTTAAAGAGAGAAAACTGAAAAGCTTTTCCATTCAGAAATATCCCTACGGAGACCTGGGGAGACACATTTAGGTGCATGGACTCCTATCTCAGAGAAAACCTCCCAAGGTGCATTATTCCAGGGCACATGTTGCAGAACATATAACCCTGACAAGGATCCTGGCATGGAGAGGAGAATGAAGTCAGGAAGCTGCCTTTGCACTGCATCTCTCCTGAAACACAATGATATTGTTGATATTAAGCTATCACTATTAAACTGTGAGCTCATCCTCTTTCTCCATAAGTGTTGAAGTATTTATGAGCTGACATCTTCATTTTTCAGCAAGTGATTGGGACAAAATTGCTCTTATTTTTAGATTAAATGAGAGATGATTAACAACAAAAATTCCCCATAAAGATTAACTTTATGTAATAATTCCATCCATCTTTTCACGCAAAAATATCCAACCAGCTCTAATGCAAGACACTACTAAAACCTCTTAAAACACTTTTGATTTGGTTGGCTCCTACATCTGCACAATATTAAGGATAATGCATTAAATTAGTCTTAAAGCTCAAATTGGTTACAGCAGAAATAGCCAAGGTATTTCAGCCTGAAGATGTGAAAGGTGGAACCTGTAGCTTCCCAAAGTCACCTGAACAGGCGCATTGTGTGAAACTCTCTAGCATTGTTAAAATCAGTTCCAGTCCAACCCCTCTGATTTTTATTAACCTTGAATTGTCACCAGTAAAAGTTGGAATGTATTAAATCCACGCTGAAAACATCCTTCACTACATTGCTGCAATGGTGCTGCTGCAGAATGTGCCTGTGGCACTTTTGGTGCTCTGGAACTTCATGACATTTGTTCTTGTATGCTTTTTCCTTGGTGTCTTTATTGGTTGCAGGTTTTCTGTCATGAGGGTTTTGTCTAGGTTGCTACAACATATCCTTGTGGCTTTAGAATCAAGGATAAAAAAATCTAAGTTGTCTTAATGAAATTATTTTAAAAACATTATCATGAAGTCTGAAGCAAATTACTGCTGCCTAAGCTTATTGAGCATGAACTTGAATTGGCATCAGTAAAATCATTGAATCAGAGGATAGTTTGGGTTGGAAGGAGTCCTTTAGAGGTCAGCTAGTCCAGCTTCCAAAAGATGGGCAGCACAGAAATCCATTGCGTTAGAAAGATGGTACTGGATGAAAAGTGTTTACATGAAACTGTAAAATGAGGTATTTTAATGGAAAACATGTCAACATACAGAACACATTACTTTTCATTGACAGGTGTTATCCAAACCTATTATTAATTGAGCAATCCAGCCATGCTTGTTTCTTGCTGTAAAGGCTGAAGAGGTGATGACATAGGTCTGTGTTAATCAAGTGTCAGTGGATCACATACTTCTCTCTCTTGCAGAACCTAACATTCATCAAAGAGCATCTCCAAATAACAGTTAATTATCTTACCCAACATCCTACCAGACTGGTAAGTATTCTGCAATTTTACAGATGGAGATAATTACAAAAAACCTAAAAATTTCTGACTGGGAATCATAAACAATTGCATAAAGAACATTATTCCCCCACTTGTGGTAAAGCACATGTATAGAATTTATAGACTACTGTGTTACTCAGCCCAGCAGCAATGGATACCTCTACAGGAGAAGTTACCAGGTGGCATCCAGTCATCAAACTCCAGTTACATCATTGAGAGTAGATGGTAACATCTGTCCCACACAGAAATGTCACTGCTGGCTTCAGTAAATTAACAAGTTCATATTCATATATTTGTAGTTTGGGGATGACTTCTTCATTCATGTAAACAGGGATGCTCTGCATCCAAATTAGTTTCAGGTGTAATGTCGCCTTATAGCATGATCTGTTAGTCAAACTGTGAAAACCTAGAGGCATGAGTAGCTTAACATCTTCATCTAATAGAAATTAACTCGATTTTATGACCACAGGGACAATGGGGGAAATAGTCTTACTCAGGACTCTGATTAAAATGATTGACAGAAATAGACATTTAGAAGCCTTGTTATGGAATATCTTTATCTTGACAACCATAGCAGAAGAGCAGTTGTCATGCACTGAAAGAAGTTGCTACAAGTCATTTCAGCCATTGGCTCATGTCCACTAGCCCTTCCAAGATGGCACTTCTTGACTATTTTAGCATGAATGCTTGAGAAACACTCGGATGCTTTGGGAATGAGGTTAGGTGGTGATTTATATAGGAATGGTCAATAAACACCTTCTACCCATCAAGAGCATGTGAAGCTTGTGCAATGATCTTCTTCAAAGTTCTGACCCAGGATAACCCATGTAATCTGCCCACCCCATTTGGGTGTTGTAAGAACAGCTGCATGTCCTTATATATTCTGGCATCACAGTAATGGGAGCTGTAAATGCCTCAGCAAGACAGATAAAATAGCAGGGGACAGAGATCATCCCTGGCACCTCTCCTGGGTACCTCCTCTCTATGCACAAATCATTCTTCATCCAGGTAGATTTTATTTATGTCCTTTCTCATGAGCACATACATGGCAGGATTGGCAGGCCATGGTAATGCACTGGTTATTTTGCCATATTTTTTGCATAAAAGAAAATACAATTAGAGGTGTTCATACAGTGCTCAGGATACTTGCAGGCTGGAAAATAAATCTTTCAGGTGTCTTAGAATGGAGCAATATGTGAAGCAGAGCAGCTTAATTTCTTTCAGCATCTCTGCCTGTTTACAGTTATCTTTTTATGTGCTCCTTTTTTCCTGTGTTTTAATTGAGCACAAGAAATCCCTGATTAAAAATAAGTCTGTGGAATGATGTTTGTATGTACCTGTTAGTTAAAACAATACAATTATGATGTTGAAGATGACAGACAGTTCTGGAATAACCAGTACAAATTGATAGTTAAAAAAATTAAGATATGAAGGTCAGAAGATGATACATAAATGCTTCATCACATTTCCCAGATTTTTTTCTGTACTCATAGATCCTTTAGTTTGTAAGTAGAGGTTTAACTGAGCATATAGAGATAAAATGGCAGTTTGCCAATAGTAGGCAAGGAAAGAAGCCATCCTATATGGCAGCACATTGGTTTCCAAACTCTAGGTGGCAGAAACCACTTTGGAAACCTATTTCATTAAGGCAAGAATGATGTTCCTGTCCAACACAATTACAGTGCTCTCAAGCATGGCTGAATTGGATGTACCTTGTAGCAATACTTCAGGAAAACATCTTGATCAAGAAAAGAATGCTTTGGTAATTAATCTCATTGACACTACTGTGACCTAAAGGGCTCTGACAAATGCAATGTAGCTTCAATTAGGGAATTAATACAAATATATTCTGGTAAATTGAATTGTTGGCAGGTAAACAAACTGGTTTTATTTATTTCTTTAACTGGGAATTTAAATGAGAGAAAAGATATGTTATCAGTATTTATGCTATTTTCCGTTTTTTTACACCCAGAAAACAAAATTAAGCCCTAACCTGAATAATCATGTAAAACGTGTACTTTTTAAAGCCACAATTTGACGCCATTCTCCAAGAAGTCTGTTTTCACTCTGAGGTTCTCCCTCTCCCATATTTACACTCTCCTTCAGTAACAATGATGCTCCTCACAAGCAATGGGATGTGACTGTCTGAGCACAGCTCCACAGACATACTAATGGCTCTGCTACTCTGCACAGCTCCTGCCCCTCTCTCAATTATTCCTCACACCCTTCCACTGCCACTACAGTTGCACTAGTGTGATGGTTATGATGACTTCTTTTTCAGGTGGATCATTTCCCCTCTCTAGATCACTGCACACCTCCCTGATGAGGGATATATTTTGCCACTAGCATGTTTTAACCAAAAAATCGCAAAGGAATAATGTGTTTTCTTTCTGTTGAGAGGTGGGAATGAAATGGGAAAGGTGAACAAGGAAGACTCATGTCTTCAGATGACTCTTAAACCTGGTCTTTGGGCTTTGTTGGGTGGGCTTTGCAGGGACTGAATGTATTTATTTCAAAATTTCAAAGTGATTGTGTTTGGAGAGATGTAACACTAAAACAGGATACTCAACAGGGCAAATAGACTGGTGGGTTAGAGGGAAAGCTGGATGGGTGGATTTTTATCAGGCTGTGAAAAACGTAAACCCCAAACTTCTTTCAGCACTCCTATCCCCCTTAATGCAGCCCAATCCTGCCTCTCCTAGTTTTCCAGTATGGCTATTTTATTGCTGTTTAAATATAAAGAGGTGATATAAAAATATCACCTCTTTATCCATTATGAACACATCAGCCAAAGAAGCAAGCAATGCTATAGACTAAAAAACACCACCTGTGTCATACCTGAGGCCTGATGATGTTTTAAATACTTGGGTGTTTTCTAAAGATATCACCCAGTTAAACTGTGATAAACTACTCATCTTTCAAATAGAATTTCCGACCACATAGTTATGTCTTGCCTTCCCTGTTCTTCTTGGCTGAGGAAAAAAAAAATCTACTTTGTTATACCAGTGGAAATCTGGAGCCATCCCAATCTCTCCCAATTGATGTAAAAGGGACCAGAGTCTGTCTCATATAATACTTTGTACAGCACTTCAACTTCTGCACTAAGAAGTATCTAAAGTGGGATTTGGAATGCTCCTTTCATTAAAAATTAAGCATATTTATCAAGAAATTACATCAACTTTAGAAAATATTCTGAAGGTAGTACAAAGATAACAGATACTATTTCTTAGTTTAGAATAGAGGTGTGGATAGCCAAAACTGCCTGATTTTAGACATACCCTGTAACCTAAGTTAACCTCTGAGATCAAAGTATTGTCTGAATTAACAGTTTTAATGAAAGGGCACTAATAAACTTTGTGCACTAAAAAATGGAGTATGTTCTACCTCTGTGCTAAATTTGAGAAAGTTGCAGTGCCCTGGCATCATGAAGAGATACTCAGACATCAAATTCTAAGTGTCTGAACAGTGAGTGCAAAATGGGATGATAGGAGGAGAGAGGCCCAAGTAACCTCAGTGCACAAAAGTATCTGTTTGCTAATCACCTGTTTGCTTTAGATCAAAAGTTTATTATTGCAGTCAGTAAAGATATGAGTTGAATTGCACACACATTTTCTGGCAGTGTTGGTCAAAGTTTGTATTAACAGGTTTTGAATGATAAAAACTTCACAATGAAAATCCACTTTGTGGCAGACTATTAAGACTACCAGCAACAGAACTACAGAGCATCCCAGGAAATGGATTTAACACCAAAAAAAAAAGTTTTCTGCAGGTAGAATTTGCTTTCTGGCACTGCTTTGATGATTACTCAAGTTCCTGTCTGTGCCGTGGATTTTCATCTGCCGGTGGTGTTTGCATTAAGTTGTGTAACTGCTCCTTAATGCCGGTTACGTAAGGATGCATAGATTGCAGTTCATGAGGTGTCCTGCACAAATCACAGCTGATAGTGTGAGCGTGCTTTCAAAGGTTACTCTCGGCTGAATAAATTTGACATTAATTAAGTCCCCCCTGTCTAAGGTAAGTGCTTGGCTAATACAGAAGTGTGGAGTATAAGCTCAAATAGGGCTCAGAAAGTGCCTGTGGTTGTCCTGTAATAGAGTATATAAGTTTTGTGATATTTGTACTATACACGACTGTGATGCAGCTTTGCTGGCCAGGAGGGGGAGATTTGCCATTGGCTTTTGCCATGCTGTGATTTTACCTCAAGGATCTCAGGTTATACGTGCTGAAATACAAATAACATGTAGATAGAGAAGAGATCAGAAGGCATAGTCAATATTCAGAATAGAGGGGTTTAATTTATTTTTTACTAAGTTTACTATTTTAGCCCTCATTCTTGTATTTAATTTTAATTAGGCTAAATCAGGATCTGTACTGAGGAAAAAGAGTCTAAAGATATCTTGGACACTGAACTAAATACAGAATGCAGCATAAAATGAAGAAATTGAAGAGAATGGAGATGAGAAAAAGAATCTCAGTTTAGCAAAAATGAAAGTTTAAGTCTAAATCATAAGGATTGTAGACACAGTTGGAATTTAAAATGTTTTACCTATACCATTACCTTCTTTCCTTCTCTATCTTTAATTTAACACTTTTCTAAATGATTCGTTTGAATTCCCACAGCAAACACAAGTTACACTTAAGGTATTTCTTCACTGGAGGGCTCCACCAGGATGTAATTTCTAGTGTGGTCCTCTGAAAATGCACACCTTACTTTGTATGGAGCCTCTTAAAATTCTGAATGTTAACTGGCCACAGGGATGTCATATATATATATGGTCAGGAAACATCTTACACAGAGTCCCCAGCGGAACAGAAAAAGCAGAGAAGCAAAGACAGAGTGGATCATGCTACTCACCACAAAGTTGCAAAATGGCACACAGACTTTAATTGTGCACTGTTCTGCTTCCAAATATTCTAAGTACAGACATGGATGACTTTTTCTCCACATCTGCCTTTTTTATGAGATTCAAAAATGCCTAGATTAGAAAATAAATAATATTTCAAAATATATTGGCTCTTATTTTGAGGGCTGATCAGAAGCAGATAAGATATCTATGCCAGTCCTTAAAGTATTAGTTAAAATATAGTAACCAAGTTATTTTTAGTAGCAGGTATTTCCTGGGTAAACAAGCTATGAAATTTTGCTCCATGTTTCATCATACTGGGTAGGATTACTGATGGTACCTCCTCGCCCATATATACTAAAGAGGAGCTGAAACTGAATGGGGAATGGTCAAAAATGTCAGATGATGGCATGATGTAGGTGGGACTTGGGGCTGATATTTGCAACATAATTCTCTTGTAATACTGTTCCAGAAATTACTTGTTAACTGCACAGGAGCCTTCTCCAGCTTCCAATCTGGCCAGTGCTCTGGCCAGAGTATTTTTTATGCATTAACTTCATTAGCACACTCTAAACATGTGCCACAAAAGAAATACCAAACACTTAACTATCCACAAAACTGTATCTGAGAAATGTCACAGGTGAAAATGCACAGGAAGTTCTTTTGTGAAAAAGGCTGGTGGGGAAACACAACTGAGCTTGATTGGGGAAGCTCAGTTTGATCTCAGAGACATTGGAGTAGCTCAGGACGAGAAGAAAACTTTTTGAAAGGAAGGGGCAGAGGCAGATGCATGCCCAGTATATTCTGACCACTAAATCTGATTTCTGAATGCACGTATAAATATAACATTTATCATTTATCATCATCATCATCTTTATAAACTGAAAGAGGGGAAACTTTGGCTAGATATTAAGAAAAAGTTCTTCACTGTGAGGGTGGTGAGATACTGGAACAGGATGCTAAGGGAGGTTGTGGATGCCCCAATCCTGGAAGTGTTCAAGGCCAGGTTGGATAAGGCCTTGAGCAATTTGGTCTACTGGGATGTGTCCGTGCCCATGCAGGGGAGCTTGTGACTAGATAACCTTTAAAGTTCCTTCCTAATCCTTAAGATTCTGTGAAAAAATTACACCAGTACAGTCAATCCATAACACTAATTAAAAAGTTCAGTCACAAAATGCAGAGGTGGTTATCTGCAGTTTGCTGAAGTTTTTCTTCAGAAGAAATAAGATATTGTGGCTTCAGGAGGTGACTCTTCTTGTCTTTCAACCTGAGTTCTATTGCCTGTTAACACCAACTGTAGTTTACCTGAACTACTGTGATGTTTTCTGTAAATTATGCTGATAAACAGGTGCTCCAATTTGCTCAATTTTTTATGCTGGATGAAATGTTTTTTCTTTGTAACACTGTGTCTCTGAAAGACAGGGCTTTTAAAGCCAAAATCTGATATAATCTTCACTTGTACCTCAGGTTAAGTTGATGACAAAGGCAACAGTCACTTCTCTCCCTCAAAAGATCTGGCTCAAAACATCCCTGTCCTACAGTCTGGGATACTTTGCTTCAGGAAATATTTAGTCTCTCTTTGTAGGTAAAGGTAAAATAAACAAGAACCCTCCAGAAACCACTCTTGCTTTATTCATCCTGTGGAAATAATGAAAGGGGAAAGTGTAGTAAGAATAAAGTATGACCCTTCATTATCCTAAATCTGAAAGCTGTGGGGTGACTTAGCTCACAAGCAGCTTTATGCATCCAGCCTGTCATGCTGTGACCTGTGTAATTGTCCTGAAGCAATGGCTGGTCATGTGTGAAATCCCAAGTTAGCAATATGTTCTGATGTTTTATAAAGGGGAAAGACAGGACCTGCAAAAACATCATCTCCTAGAAAGAGATGATACCCTATTCAAGGCCTCTGCCACTTCAGGTGAATATGCTGCAGTAACTAGGCAATTTAAGAGTTTATACAAATAAAAAGATTTCTGTTCTCATGAAAGTATAAGGTGCTTAGGAAAGTATTAGGTTATGCTTCAAACAGTGAAAAAAAAAACTGTGTAAGATTTTATCATGATATGAGTTGAATATCTGTAATTTAGTAACTGAAAAAGTATGTTTTTGCTGGGTCAATTGGTATCGTTTTGGTCAAATGATCACCCGAAGTTTTTGAAATCTAGCACTGCAATGTAAGTTCAATGTTTGGCTGGATCTTAGGACTTAAGGACATTTTTCTGCAGTTCCCAGATGCAAGAGACACATAAGTGGGAGTGGGAAAAATGCCTTTGTTTTGGAAACACACTGTGGGAAAATTGCTCAACATGATTTGAGTATCAGAATTGGAATGTAACAACTGGTGTAGCCAGATTAGTGCAGAGAGAAGGCCAGAAACAAAACACTGCTTTTCGTCAGGGTTCTCAGTTAATTTTGTCGTGCTGAGACAACATTTACAGTTTACTTTGTTGATTGTGTTCAATTTCAGTTACATAAAGTTAATTCTATATACCTATGGTAAACTGAAGCCTGAAGACCTACTTTTTAGTGAGACTGACTTACAAATAGGAAATATATCTAGATATCTATGGGAATTTTTAGTTCCTTTGTGCTTTTTGCAAAGCCAAAAATCAGCAAATACGTTTTGTTTGCTTGGATAAATTGGGGAGCAGGGAATGTTGTCTTTTGGAGGTGTCTCTCTGTTCATCTATATAGGAGATAATCACATAAGCGATTGGAAAATACTGGGAGTGTAAATCCTTCATTGGAATATATGGCAGACTGCATAAGGACCATTGCATCAGAGCAGAACTGATGCCCAGGCACTTTCATAACTCTCCCAAGTTGTTTCAGGAGATGTCTCCAAAATCCTGTGAAAATTTCCCAACCATCAGGTGTTGTGTCTTTCACAGCAAAGGCATTAAGACTCTTCCAGTGTCCCCCCCAGCAGTGCCTTGATTATGGCCCCAAACAGCTGAAAATGAGGGGATATCATGTGATTCAACACCTGGGTCACACAACCTGTTGCAAAGCCTCTTGTGCCCTGTTGTTGAAAGAGCTGTCTGTGATCCCAACTTCCCACATCTACAGTACTTTACAAGATGTGACAAGTCCTTCTAAAGCCAACAGCTGCACAGTAGAGTGAACCTGAGCAGTGAAAAGTGCCTCCTTTTGAGATACTGATGAAACACTTGCCTAGAACCTCATAATAATTAGGGGTTGTGTTATTGTGGAACAATTCACAGTTCTACAACTCAAGGATGAGTCCAGCAAATTTGATAAGATCACGATTTTGTGATCTTTCTATTAAATGCCATTTTTCTCAAAATGGCCCATAATGCCCTTCGTTCTTAGATTTCTCTATTTTCTATTATATTCCTTGGTTTCTATTTCGGAAGGGCAGAAGGCAATTCTGGATTCCTGGAGAGGGAATTAGATGAGAAGAAAGTCTTTACTTTTTGCAGAGAAGTGGACAAGTACAAATGTATTGAGCTTGACAATAAAGTTATTAGTGAAACTTAAAATACCTGCAAATGCAATGTATCCTTTAAACACCAGAGTCCCCCACACAGACCAGTTCTTAATGATTTACAAATGGATAATAATTTTGAATATCCAACAGTATTTAAGACCTCCATGCAGTGAATTAGTTGCTTCCTCTGCTGTTTTTCACATAAAATCAGCTCTTGGATAGAATGTCAACTTTGCAAATATCCTCAAGAAACAAACTGGAAAAGTGTAACCAGCCGTACAACACATCCCCCTTGCTCACAGCAGGCAGGGGGAAGCCTGCATTGTTATGGCAGATAATTGCTCAAGGCATGAGTATGGGAGAATCTTGTTCCAAATTCTGCAATTCTGCATTGCCGAATTTAAAATGCTGGAAAATCCCTTTGGATAGTTAGGGTTTTCTGATTTGTACAAAACGTGAGTATGTGTGCAATTTTTTGATAGAAAAATGGTGCTAAGTTTGCAAGTGTAAAAGTTAGTTATACTGCTTTTAATCCAGTTAGTTATACGGGATATTTCTGTCAGAACAAAAGTCTTTTTTGTACTAATGTGAGTAACAAGTTCAAGGGAAAAGCTAGGAGCAGCTTGGGCTAAAATGCCCTTATCTTTTTAAAACTTACAGAAACACAACATATTACATAGGAGAGAGTCACTGTACTCTTAATGAATTTTGTATTTGTCTCGAGATAAGGGGAATGAAATAGAAAAGAAAAAATCATTTGTCTTGAAAGGAGATATAAAGTATACCCAAACCATTTTTACAAATAATCTTATCAGCCCATTTCGTGGCCACTTGCCACTCTCAGATGCTCTTAATATATTGTATACCAAAGGCAATGCTGCTGAGACTGAGTTCTGCCACTGCCAAACTGCATATTCATTATTGTTCATAGTCATGTGAGGTCAAGTTCGGTCATTGCAAACAAAGAACCTTTGTCTGCATCTTTACTCCCTCCTCACACAGTTTTTGGTTTCCTAACTTCTGTAACGCTCCCCAAGTTGAAAGTTTCTTTTTAAAGAGGATGCTGTGTACTCTTTTGTAAACATGGCTCCACTACTAAAAGTGACATCATGGGAATCGCTGGAAATGAGCTCAGAGAACAGACCCAGGGTAGAGCCGATGTTAAAAGAAGTCCCCTTGTCCCTGCTCCCTCCTCCTCTGCACAGAATTGTCCAGCAAACAGGTACTTTGTTGAACTCCACTGGAAGCTTCATGAGGAATTTAAACATAGCAAGGACTAATCATTATTGTAGAAAAAAAGAGTCCTGCCAGCTCTTTCTCCTCTGCAGGCTGCTATGCACGAATGTGGTCAGCAGCTTATTCACACAAAGCCAGGGCTCTGCTCATTTGCCATCATATGCAAATCACCTCCCCGGACTCATTGGCACGGCAAACACTTCAGTTTAAGGACTTTAAAAAGATGGATTGCAAAACTCAAGCATGCTCCTGCTCCTACTGAGATCAGTGGCAAGCCTCCCATTGGCTTCAATTGGAGCAGGATAGAATCTCCCTTTTCTGGAAGTGAAACCCAGCGGTATTTGGGCTTTTTGGAGCACATGCAGCTCTGAAAGTCTGTTCCTTCAGGACATTCCAAAATTTTTCCCATTTGCTTGATTCCATGGCAACACAACATCACCATCAAGCTTTCAATACTGAAATGAGATTTTACTACTAAGCCTGAGGATTTATGCAAGTGTAAAAAGATCTTGCTAAGCTGCAATTCCCATTAGACTAATTCAGGATCCTTTTCAAATGAGTGATGAAATTATCTCTGGATTTATTTTACAATAAGTCAAGAATTTTTTAAGGCTAGAAAAATGGGGAAACTGCTCTACAATCATACAAGAAATATTCTTTCATTATTACACAGAATCACTATGTTTAAGTAAAACACTGTATCTATATACTATCCTTTTCAAAGCAATACCTAACAGTATTATAACAGTTATAAAGTTACAGTTATAAAACAGTAGCCTAAGCAGTTTTCTCATAAATGATACTAAAATCAGACCCTAGAGACTGCACAAAACTATGATAAAGCCATTGAGGCTTTTAATCTGATTTTTGTGTTACTTATATCACAGAAATAACTCTTCTGCAACCAGAAAAAATATACCAGTATAAAAGTGTACAATGAAAAAACATATCCAAAGCTCCACGTTAGGTTTTAAATGTATTATAGTTTGTCTTTTACAGAGAGAAGTAAAGCAGACAAGCTGGCTTTACGCTCAGGGGCTGAGAGTTTGCTCTGAGTTACAGCATAGCACGTTGAAAACAAGTGCCCTTTTTGATCCCCTATTTTTTTAAGTGGAAGGGGGAAAAAAATCAATGTGATTCCACACCTAGAGAAGGTTAAGTTGTATGTAAACAGTATTGAGAGTCTTTTATAAAGTACCTCCTAAGAAGTTCCCAAATAGCAACACAAATGCAGTGAAACTATTAAATTATTTGACATTAGTAAGAATTTTAATGCCCTTATGTTTCGTGCATTTTCTTAGACTAGATATATAAGCATTTCTGTTATATTCAGTTTTCATGTAATCCAGCTCTTGAATCATCTCCTCCAATGTGATTTCTAAGATGATTCAAGCTCTGACTCCCCTCATTGCACATAGACTCATGCTGGAAGCAATGATCAGGCTGTGGGCTGCAGCATTTCATTGGGACTTTGCTTCTGTGATCAACTTCTTATACAAAGAGAGTTACAAAAACACCGGATGTAACACTGGATTTCACTTTTCTGAGTGGAGTTCAGAGCTTCCAACAGCTCCGGGTCAAACACCACGCAGCCCTGAGTGTTGGATGTGGCCCTGCTGCTGGTCACCAGATCAAAGGCGGAGTTTCCTTCTCTGGCCTCCGCTAAGGCAATGAGATGCTCACTGAGCAGCGAGGGCGAGGGGAGGGTGTAGGGACAGGGAGCACAGATGTGACAGTAGCACCGTGATTGTCGGTGAAACATTTACGGCCTCTTGGCTCGGCTCTGATTAGCCAAGCAGCCAAATCTGCTCTTCGCTGCGGCAGAGGCAGCTGAAAGCAGAATCTGCCCCCTCCTTCCACCTGACCTTCAACAAATCACTCCAAGGAAAAGCTGAGCTCAAGTCAAAAGCTTTGTTATAAAGCTGAACAGCTAAGGGCTTGTATTTTAGAAGTAGCCAGACATTCTAGGCATGCTCCTTTGCAAGACCAAAACTAGAAAGTGGGTGTTTGGCACTACTTCATCAGCTCTCCTGCACCAGAACGGACAAATTTGAAATTCTTGCCCCAGATTATGAGAAAACTGGATGAAAACTTTAGTATGTGAATGTGGTCTAAGAAATACAATTACAGATTGTCCTTTCATTATACAAAAGGTGATGTTTTAGAAAACTATTTGATATACACAAATACTGGACTGCTTATTGCACAGAAATACAAACTTTAAATGAGTTGTACATTTCACTAGCTCATATCTTATTGTATTTTTTAATTTGAAAATTAGGTGTCTTTTATTCCAACATCCGTGTTGCAATGAATTTTTTTTTCCTTGCTAAAGGAGGGAAATTCAGACTCAAAATCCCTTCTGACCCACAAACTGCAAAATGCTCTTTGTAAACTATCAGCTCTAATACTCCAGTGGTATTCCCTGGAGACACTCAGTTGTGGGAACTAGGACAGTTCCCCTATGCATGCAGCAGTTATGTTTCTGTCTATCACATCTTATGCATTTTCTTTTATGTGTGAAAGGCAGTTGTAATTTTTACAATTCTCATTTGTAATAATTTCAAAGCAACATCTATAAGGAAGACCTTAAGGGGAAAACTAACACCTCATGCCACTCAAATCTCTAAGCAGAGTATTTGCTTTAGTATAAACGGTATCTTTTATTTTGTCCCTTTATTCCTGTATTGCACTGCTATGATTTGGACATTCAAAGAAGAAATGTAGGCACGAGCCTTCCTGATGGGCTGTAACTCAAGCCACAGAGAAACTGTCTTTAAATAGCCCAAGAATGCCAAAGCCAAAAAATATTCTCGCCCTTGTTTGGTTATGTGCAGCAATCTCAATCAACATTTACTTTTGCTCTCAGTAAAAGGCAAACTGGCACTGCTGCAAGGCCGGGCAGACAGATCGATACCTGTCCCGAAATTTCCACAATTGTTCTCAGCGGCAACTCTGAGTCGCTGCAAACCCACTATCACACAATTTCAAATCACTTTTTCAGCGTTTTCGTCTTTAGCAGGTCAGATCTGAGAGCTAAACAGCCGTGAGTCGCTGCTCTCTCTGGGCTGGGGAAGGGGGCGGTGGAAGCGGCTGTTGAACCATGCGGCGGCCGCAGCAGGGCCGGGCCGGCCGGAGCGGCTCCGGGCAGGGCTGGGCACGGGCCCCGCGCCGGTGCGAGGGCTGTGAGGGCGGGAGGGCAGCGGCGGGGCCCGGGGCCGGGAAGGGCCGCGCTGCGGGCCGGGCGCTCAGGAAGTCGCGTCAGGCGCGGCGCCGCCGCGGGCCCGGCGGGAGGGCTGGGGCAGCAGCGGAGTCGAGGTGAGTGCGGGCCCGGGCCCGGCGGCGGTACGGAGCGGAGCGGGGCCGAGCGATGCGGACGGGGGCGGGCAGTGCCCACGGGGCAGGCGGTGGCCGGGGGCGGCGCGGGCCGGGCCGCGCGGGCGGTACTGCCCCTGGCGGCGGGGCGGGGCAGCGCAGCGGCTGCCGCGTGGCGGGAGGGGCGGTGCGGCCCCGGCAGCGCGGGCAGCCGGCGGAGCAGCAGCGGCGGCAGCGGCGGTGCGGGGGGCTCGGGCCGGCCGAGGGGCATCGCGGGCCTGGCGGCGGACGCGGGGCCAGGTGGGTCAGGGGAGCCTCGGCCGTCCCCGCGGGGCTCCGGGGGCCGGTGCCGGTGGCTGCCCGCGGCCGGCACCCGCCCCTCGCGGCGGCCGGGGAGGCGCGGGGCGGCCCCTTGGCATCGGCGGTGCCCGGGGCGCTGCGCTCCCCCACCGCGCTCAACGCCGCGGTTTTATTTATAGCAGGTCTGGTGAGCGGCGGGGCTGGAGCCCGGAGCGCTGCTGAGAGAGCCCTGGTGAGCCCGGAGCGCTGCTGGAGCCCGCGGGGATGGCGGTGGCCGGCAGGTGAACAGCGCCAGCGCCGCAGCGGGGAGCGGGCGCTCGGGGGGCGGGTTGGCTCACAGGTACGTATGCGGCGGCTGCTGCTGCTCAAACGGGCTTTTAATTGCGTATTTTTTAAAGTTCATCTTTTGTATATACCGGTGCAGCCAAGGTCACCTTGAGCACGAGGGGGGACGCATTTCGGTTCCAGCGTTTGAGGTTTCCAGGCATTTTTTTTTGTATTTATTGGGAGGGTTGGATAGTGATTTGCCTGAGGACTAATTTAAATAAAAGGCGGATTGAATGTAGGAGCCAGCAAAGATAAAGGGATGACTTAGGTGCTTAGGCTGTGCAAGGATATGCATGGTCTGCATGGTTGTGCTGGCTCAGACTCCGGTTTGTAGTGGGTGGGAGCTCTCTGCGTGCAGGTATTACGGGATGGGTTTACGGCAACTTGGGGAAGGCACTAAAAAAGGCAAAAACGTTGGACTAAAGTTTTAGATCTTGCTGTTGCAGATGTTAGTTTAGCATGCTGGGTGGGAACAGTGTCATTCCTGAGGGCCCACAGCTTGGCCATGATAGAAGTTTCCTTGCAGTGACAGATGGAAGAGGAGGAATTGCCCCTTTACAGTTTCTCTTGGTGAAAATGCTGTGATTCCTATTTCAGTGGCTCTCAATAACAAAGCAATTTAATTTGTAGACTTTTGCAAATACACTGTACAGCACTAGGTTGTTTTAGTATGTTTGCCCTCCCTTTTTTCTTTGGCCAAGGGAGAATTATATGTGTTCATTATATGAGCTACAAAACTTCCATTTCAAAGTAATAATTCAAGTTTGGATTTCTTTGCTGCTCTTTTTTTCCCACAAGACCAAAATGTCACTTTGTCAGTAGTGTGTTCACATTTAGAGGTGTGCTTTTTTATAGAGCACTCCTTCTTCCCATGGAATTTGTGAACTGGTTGGACTACAGCTAGACCAGACACATAAAATATACTGTGAGATAGGATTAGGTGGGAACTTCAATGACAGTTTTTGTAGATCATAGGTGTCCTTGAGAAGTAAATTATGAAAGAGCAAAGTCACAGAGTGCAAGAGAATAGTAAACTTATGAAAGTGCCAGACATGTGTATCCTTACGGGTTTAAACCATGCAGTAAAGAAGAGTGGAAAATTACGAAGGGACTACAGTGACCTGTTACGGGAAGAAGAGCAGGGAGAGAAAGCATGCAGGAAGCTGATTGGTGTGCTGTGTTTGTAGAAGTCGAATGTGCTGGGGGTTTTAGCATATTGAAATCATGCTGATTTTTAGCTGCAAGGAAGTGTTTTGGAACTGAACTTTTACTGAAGGGTGAAAAAATACCAGTTTGCTAATTTATTGCTAGATGCCTGTTACTGAAATTAGGTGTGTGTTTCTGTGCATGCATATAAATATTGCATGCATATGAATAAATAAAATACAGATAAAAGAAGTATAATATATATATATGCACATGTTATTATTTTGCAGTTTGTGATCTTCAGTTCAATTCCTGTGTCATGGATGAAACTGCTTTGTCCCTTGGAACAATAGATGTTTCCTATTTGTCCACCTCAGCAGATTGCAGCATCAGTAGGTGTAAGCATTCCAGTGAAGAGTGGGTAAGTAAAAATGGAGAATACTACTGACTGTATTTATCTTATTATTTCTTCAAGTTGAAGGTGGATTTTTTTATTGTTATGAAGAATGAAGATAAGGAATTATATCTCTCACGCATGCTACAGTTTGGTTTCAATTTAACTCTAAGGAGGAAGCAGCAGTTCAATTCTGTGCCGAAGAATAATGTTGCTAGAAAAGAAAGATCCTGTCAAACTCTAATGATAGTCTTACCTACTGTCTTCTGGTGTAATGTTGCTAATCATTTTATATAGCAGTAAATGTCCAGAGTCCCATTCTGGAGTAGCCAAACAGACAATCAAATGGGAAGCTTGTTGTTCTGCTGGGTGATGTAGTTTGAAGTGTGCAGGTGTAAAGGAGCTTGATGCTGAAGTTGCACAGTCATATAGGCATTGAATCTGGAGCTTTCCATGCAATCCAGGAGGCAGAAAAAAAATGGTGGCTATAAATAAGGAGCCTATTAAAAGTCTGTGTCCTCCCTTGAGTGTGTCTTGGGATTTGGAGGGGACAAAGGAGGCAGTGAGCAGAGTGGTCTGGGTGGAGCCAAAAGGGCCACATGGGGACTGGAGCAGTGGTAGGTGGTTTACAGCATAGGTCAAGAGGAATTAGACATGGATCTGGAGAGGAGGGGTTTGAACTTGATACAGAAGAATTGGAAACATGGTCAGGGTTGAGGGAAAGGGCAGATGTCTTGGCAGCTGGGATTTCTATCTAGCTAGATCAAAGTTCCATGGAACAGCAAGCTGCAGTAGCCAAAAGGTTTACAAGAAAGTGGAATAAGGGCAGGCAAGTCAGAGGAGATAGAAAGGAGGTTTTGTAAGAAAATGCTGGAGTGGTATGTCAGGAGTTGGAGGCAAGCAGAAGGAAGAAGGCATTATTACAAAGTTGGTTTGTTTTGGAGTTAACATTAAAGAAGGTGATGAAAGAGGGATTATGGCAGGCTTAGTATCTTGATACTTGTTTATTTCAGATGGAAGAGTTAGCCTTGGAATATTTGCCAGTTCATGCTGCTTGTCAAATGTGATATATGCGCAATTTAGTTTTTAAGCATCTTTAGCATTGCTTTTGACTTTCTGGGAGTTTCTCACTGGGCTGAGTATGTGATGGTCTGTATTTGTGTCTTCCAATCTTGCTTCTATCCTGCTGCTCTGCCACTTAAGAGCTCTATTTTAAGCAACATTTTGGGTTTGGTTTGTTTCTGTAACTTCTCTTTTAATACTGGAAGTAACTTTCAGTAAAATATGTGGTTTAAAAATGGCAACCCAGTTCTCATTCTCAGGTAAGCAATAATTGAGTAGACTTTAATGGAAACAATCAAGGTCTTTGAAAATACACTTAACTGCAATTTTTGCGTTATGTCCTAACATAGTGAATGAGTTCTGTGCATGCAGTCACTCTGGTTTTTTTGTTCTGTACTCTTCAGATATACAGTGTAACTTTGGAGAAGGCACAAGGGTTCCTTTTCCCTGTCACTGCATGAAATTGCTGAAAGTGCCTACAGAGTCCATGGAGTTAATATTTTGGACACATTGAGTCTTGCAGTTTTACAGAGTGATACTCAGTTGAACCTTAAAATGCATTGCTATGTTGCAAGCACCCTTACATTATTGAGAATGTAGTTTACTGTTAAATTCCTTTCATTTTCTCAGCTGGCAGTTTCTTTGGTGTTTCTTAATTACAGTTATCATTCCTTTTAAAATTTTGTGCATCAGCCCCTGCGGCAGTGCTTAGATATGTAAGTACAACACTGAGATTTCGCTTTTATTTTTTTTTTAACTTTAGAAAAACATCGGGACAAAATTGTGCTTTATGTAACTGAGGGGTAATTTTTTGTGTGTGTCTGGCAACTCCTCTTCCTCCAAGCTTTCCCATGCACAGTAGAACACACATTTCTGCCTATTTACACAGTGGTCTTTTGTTCTGCAGGGGGAGTGTAACTCCCGTCCCACTCTGTTCCGATCGGCCACTTTAAGATGGAAGGAGGCTCTGCTGAGCAGGAAAAGGCCGTTTGTGGGACGATGCTGCTATGTATGCACTCCCCAGAGCCGGGTAAGAAGATTATGGGATGGATTATGTTTGACAATAATGCATAGTTGCAGCGTAACGAAGTTGCAGTAGTTTCCTTACTTTCAGAATTAAGGTCACAGTGTTTTTACATCATTAAGCGCTGTGGTTTTTCGCTGTTGTTTGTGGTTACATTTAATCTGTCGTGGAATTAAAGGGTGGCACACACCTGTTTTGGTGCTTAGTCTCCCACCTCTCAGTGCAGACTTACTCCTTTCACAAAACTCTCCAGTTTCTCAGAATTATTACTAGGAAATGGGATAGCAAAATTACCTGCTGTGTTAGATTAAAAGTGGGAATTTGGAGCATATCAAAGTGTGAAAGTTTGCTTTTAGGACACTTTAATTATATACAGTTTGCAAGTTAAGCAGTATGCTTCCTTTCCAACTTGCTCAGTCCTGTACTTGGGAGAGCAAGTTAATTTTCTACATCTGGCTGATTCCTTGCCTCTCTGCCCAGCCTGGAAACAAGGACTACCAGTTGTGATAGTGGGGATATTTGTCTGCTGGGAACAGTGTCAAGATGGTGGCTCTAGAGGGGTTGTGCAAGCAGATTTAAAATGTGAACCTTATTGAATTGCATTGTGCAGGCTTTCTGTAAGCTCAAGATGCAAAATGGCACAATATAGTTGGCAACCAGCTTATCATGTAATTTGGCTAAGTGTACACCCCAGGCTTTAGATTGCACTCAGTTACACCTTCCTTGGCTGGGCTAGAGGGAAGATTTGCTTCTCTCTTTGACCAAAGAGAAGTTGTTATTTCACCCTGTTCCTCTGCCAGAACAGAAAATTGCAGCAATGACATACAAATGTGATATAGAAATCCAAATGTCCTGTGAAGGCTGTGTGTAATCTGGGCAGCAAGACAAACAATTAGATAAACTGAGACTACTTCAGACAGACAAGTCAAGCATTTTGACTTATGGAAAGGTGTTTGTGAATCCTCAGCTTAGGGCTTTATACATTTAGTAATTAGCCTGTGAGTAATTAGGCTGTTCCTCTCAACCTGGGAATAACGCTTTAAAAATAAAAATCTTGTTCTGTATTTTGTCCATTTAATAAGAGACTAATTAACTATCCTGAGATCCCACTTAAGAAAGGGCCATGACCTATTAAGCTCTTTGTTGCCTTTTGTGAGGCAAAAAATACCATCCTTGCAGACAGTAACAAAGATAATCCTCTCATTAGATTCCAAATGCTTTTTTTTGGAGCTGTGTTTTTCATTATTTTTCTCAAGGAAAAGGAATGAATGCAGCAAATTTCCTGTGTGCTGACCAAACTTAACAACTTGCCAATGCTGAGAGTGGGAAGTCTTGCTTCTCCCTCTGGTTTTCCTTCCTGCTGTCCTGAGGGCTGATCAAGTTCACTAACCAAGCAGAGAACTAGCTGCTTTATTAGTTTAGATTTTTGTCTTGTCTGCATGAAGTTGGGACATTAAAGGGTGGAATGAGTGGCAGAGGTGCTGTAAGTTAAGAGGTGAGTAGAGATCAGCAGGAAAGGCCAGGATGTGGTGGTGGGAGCTGGGCTTCTTTGTGCCAGCAGGGAGATCCTGTATTGGTTCACAGAACCACATTCTCTGCCTGACAAGGGATTGGAGAAGAGTTAAATAAGGAAGAGCTAAGGTATGACAGTGCTACTGGAGGATGAGTTTTGTAGTGAGGTTTAGCCTGTCACTTGGAGCACTGGTATAGACTGGTATAGACTGGTATTCAGTGCTGCTTAACTTTGTTGCTGATTGTTTGGGAGACCAAGAACCAAGTCATTTTGCTTCTTTTTGCCAGAACATGTCGTCAGCTTATAAGATCCACAAAAAATCACCAGTGGTCAAACAAATTAGTGCAACATTGAAGTTTCCTCTTAAGACCTTAGAGCAACAATTGGTTGATTGTACAGCACAGCTGTGCTTTAGCAGAGAGCTCTCACTGTAGCACATAATTTCTACCTGATTTGCAAGTAACATAGGACAGTCATATATTTTAATTTTGTGGCAAATGGTGTGTCCTAAACAAAATACAAACAAATGACTCTTACCTGACTCCCATTGCAGAATTAGTTGTGAGGCTGTTCTGCAGCTCTGCTGTTGCTGGTGACCATCTTTCTCCTTTGCCGTCCTACTTTTGTCTTCTTTGACATGTACAGTTCCAGTAGTTTTAGTTGTAGTTCACTGCTGGCAAGGTACCAGTTTTATAATTATGTATCATTTGGGTAGAAAGAAATCAGACTTCTGGTCAAGGTGTTCACTTGGATTATGGAAGAGTAGAATTTAGGTCTTCCTGCTAAGGAATATTTGTTGTGGAAATGCTTCTAAACTCATCCCAGTTAATACCTTGGTATGTGCAGTCTGTAACAAGGCTCTGCAAGGCTGGACTGAGTTTGTTGTTCGGGCAGAGCAGGAATGTGGAGATTTGCCACCCAACCATGGATGGATATCCTGACCCTTGGGCTGTTGTTACACGATGCCTGATCTGCTGGCAAACTGGATGCTACAGACTGAGCATCAAATTCTCGTGGTTACACTAATGCCCAGTGTGGCTTAATAAAGTTCTGTCTCAAAGATGAATTCTCCATTATAACAAGTCCTGGTTTATATTACATGAGGATCTGATGAAATGTTGTGGCTTGAAGAGTGTAACCAGTACAACCACACAGTAAGGCCTAGAGAATGCTCTGAAAGCATTGGGCTGGGAATAGTGATTTGAATTCCATTTTCATTTCAGAAGTTTGTGTACTGTATAGGCAGGTTCAACACTTCTCTGATTGTGGCTTTGCATAGAGTACGAATGAAAAACATTGCATTATCATATATGTTGTGATGAATGTAACAGACAAAGCTATTTTTATGTAATGAAATAGTCCACCAATCTTTTTTTTCTTGGTTTTACAGGATAACTTTTTCAATTCTAGTATTCCTTCTTTGGGTCTACGAAATGTCATATACATCAATGAAACACATACGAGGTAATGTAGCAAGTGTTTCTATTGCTTTTAAAATTCAAAGTGTCCTGATTTTACGACAGAGAAATCTCTCTTATGATCTGGACTGAGTTGATATATATTGTGGTCCTAAAATGCAGAAATTTGGAGCTGACTTCAGTAACATACTTGCTAAATCTGGCTGTGTGTATTTGGGAACTGGGCAAAGTCCTTTGGGGTTATAGACAAGGAGTGTAGGGGTCAAACCTGTTTCACAAAAAACCCGGATTTTTTTCACAAAAAAAAATTCTCTCTCCTTTTGTGCTAATGGCAGCATCTGTAGCATAATATTGAGGGGACTCGATTTATTCCCTTATACAGAATTACTTCAGGCTGCACTTCAATTCACTGAGCAGATCTGGTTCACAATTTAGGGGTTGACTGTTACCACTTATGGCAATTAAATCTGAAGATGTCTTACGAATCTGTCTCCTCTCTGCCTCAGCAGCAGAGTGCAGCTTCTGAAAAGTGCAGTATAAATGAAAAAAGTCTTAAAAATGAAGATGTGACTTTGCACTATTGGAATCATATCTTGTGTTCTGGGATGAAGATACTGAAATTGCACAGAAATATTCTGTTCTTTAGAAAGTTAATAATGCTTGCTGAGTTTTTTTTACAGTAATCATTAGCATAAGCATGTCCTGCAGTGTTTGTTGAAGAGTCAGAGCAAACAAAGAGAGGCCAGTAGCCTGAAAGAAATGAGCCAAAGTGTCTGAGAGAAAGAAAGGCAGCATTGTGTGTGCTTGAGAGAGAGAAAGCTAATGTTAGAGGCTGTTCTTTATTAAATTTGAATTAATTGTGAGTTTTTTAAGAGTTGAGTTTGTAGTTTGGAATACAGAAAAATAACAGAAGCACTGTTTAACTTTTTAAAATTAGTTTCAAAAGCCTCAATGGTTTTGAATGGTCAAAGTTACTTGAATTGGAAATATAAGAAGAAAAAAATATGGGTTAATGAATTATTCTGAAATAAAAGCATCTAGCTCAGAATAGTGAGAAATATAATGCCATTATAGTGTGAAAATGGACAATTTTAATGAAGTTCTGAGGTCTCATGAGGCTGCAGAGTCACAGTTTCCTGGCCTTAGAAAGCAAGAGGGGTTCTCTTTAACTGCCAGCATGCTGAGACTGTATTGACAGCCTTTATCTGAGGTACAACTGCCAGTTTTCAGTTTCTCTTGACTGGTCCATTCTCTGTCATTTCTGTCTTCGCTCATTGCTGCATGATCAGAAAACAGATTTTTTCCAATTAAACTACATTACGTCTAAGCTGTAAAATGAATGTAGAAGCCTTCATACCTTGACGGATCCCTGCAAATAGCTGTGTGCTGTTCTGATATGTTCACAGTCACCAAAAAATATTGTCAGAAAGAAGCATCTTTGCTTTCTAGAAAAATCAGTAATGGTCTCAGACTCCAAAGAGAAGGGGGATAAAGGAAAAAACACAATTAAAACAGAGTTACCAGTCTTGTTCTCTGACAGCACGAATAGTTGGTGTGAATATTTGTGTAATTATTCCATGCCACTCTGTGCCCATGGCTCTTGCATGTGTACCCATCTTAATTACAGTGCACTCAAGGGCTTTGGCCTTTTGCAGTGTAAAAGTTCTGTCTCATCTTTCCTCGCTGTTTTTAACCCATGTATAAATGTACTGAAATGTGGTAGGGAGGTTTAACAGCCAAGATCAGTAACTCGAGTGATGACAACGGGTGAGACGTTGGCAGGGCTCCAGCATGGAAACCACCACAGCCTTTGTCAGCCACAGTTCACTTTGGGATACTCACTGGAGCAGCAGCCAGGCTGTGCAGCAGCAGACCACAGGACAGGGGTTTTGCATAAAACTTACTGTTCTGGGCTTAGGAATTGCCAGAATTTAATTTTTCATCCAGGTGTTAATTCTGCCCCATCACATCAGCTCTGCTGTTTGGGGATCCCAGGGGTTTGGTTTGTGTAAGTGGTGGCTTGTCCACTGCTGGCCTGGTAAATGAGGGAGGTGAGGAGAGAAACAGTGATGAATATCCACAATGGGGGATGGATGAGGTGGAAGCCATTCCTTGTCACATGCATCTTCTGTGATGTTTGATATTCCACATAACATTTTCTTGGGTGATTTCCGCTTGTATGATTGAGAGAGTAGAGAACAGGGTTAATTTAAAAAGAAGAGATTGTCTTTATAAGTTACCTTAAACACTTGAATTTGTAGTGTGATTTACTGATTATTTTGGGGTTATACTCTTGCTAAAACTTTGCTAGGAGAAGGTGCGGAGAAGACAGATAGGACTGGGTGTTTGAAAACACTCTAAATGAAGAAAAGCTAACTAAAAAACTGGGTTTAGTTTTGATGGCTAATGCAAACATATTTTCAAAAGTGTTTGTGAGAGTTTACCCTGTGCTTACGTGAGCAGCTTTCCCAAGAAGACTTGGTGTTCCTTGAAGTTGACAAAGCTCTTAACTGGGCATTTACTTTCCTGAGTGGAAAGGGGCACCAAATTGGAAATCAACACGATCATTTCTTTTGGCCTCGCTGAACTGGCGAGTTCGTTCCAGGGGACAGACAAAATGTATATCCTGGTTTGTTTGCTACATTTCTGTGATCCTGTGGATGTTTTAAGGCCAGTGTCACCCTGAATTGAAGGGATGCAGACCCCAGTTGGTTCAGATGTTTCGTGCTATGCATCAGTTGTTTCATCCGTAACATGAAGATATTGGCAATTTACTAGAAGATACAGAAGCTTTTAGGCAGCCATTCATAAAATTTTACATACTTTTGCTTCTTAATTGTGTTTTTAGTTGTTTTTAATGCTATTTTTTTTTTGCAGCAAAATGTTTTGAGGGTCACACTGAAATGCCCTTCATGTTTTTGTAGGTACAGAGGGTGGCTTGCGAGACGCTTTTGTTATGTCCTTTTTGTGCAAGAGAGGGATGTTCATAAGGGTATGTTTGCCAAGAATCTGACAGAAAATGTGCTGAATAGCAGCAGGTAAGATGACACAAAAATTAACTGGTTTTTAAATTATTAATACAGTAAAATATGCCTTAATTTAGAAACTGCAGGTTTTGAAAATCAGCCTGTTTAAAACACTAGAAGATGCAGTATCTTTAGCACAGCCTCTCTGGAACGTATCTTGCAGTTTCTGTTGGAATAGTAAAAGAGGGAGTTTAAGGATTACAAGTCTCTAAATGAATGGTGTCTAGTGGGGTAACAGCAGACAGTACACAGAAAAATAAATTGCTACATGAGAGCTCTTCAAACTTCTGTTTATCCAGTTCATGTAAATCAATACCACTGAAGTCATTCTGCAGTCATCAGAAATTGTCAGTGTTTCAGAAATAATAGGAAAGCAGCACTTTGGAGTACCCTGAGTGTACACCTGGAGAGTGCAGCAAAAAATGGAAAAAGACTGGAAGGGAGTACCCAGCCTTAACTTTATGTAGCTTGTTTTGTGTTTCATATGCCTCATTTTAAATGGCATCTTGAGGCCCTGATCAGCTGTTCACGTATCAGTTTTCCTTGGACACAAAGAAATTCAACCACATGATTGCTCCTTGAGGCTGCTTTTGTCAGAGGGCACACACTGCCTACATTAACATTCCTTATTCTCTTGAATTTTTAAAGCTTGATTCCCATCTGAAGATGATAGTGTTGCTTTTGAAAACTAAAGCAGACTGCTTTATGCTACAGTCATGGTGTATTAAAGCCATTTACTGTCTCTTGGGTATGTTTTAAAGGGGGAAAATAGCCCTTATAAAATTTTGTTAGACTTGGTAAAACTGAGAATTCAAGGGTAACAATAATCTAGAAGTTCAAAATAGCAACTGTATAAATCTATCTGATGAGGTAAATGAAATTGCTGTGGCAGGAAAAAGAAAACATTAACAAAAATGACACTGCAGCTGTTCCCCCTGAATTTTCAACTGTATTAACCATTTCAGAAAATTGGCAGTCACTTAGTACCTGTGAACTGTGTACATACTGTTTAATGTAGTCACCTTTGATCCCATTCAATCACCACCTGCCTCTTAAATTAGAACTTATAAAACTGAATTAAATTTAATGCATTCGGAGTACACAATAGTTCAGTGTGCTTTTTATGTTTGCAAGTTACTCCTGTAGTAATACATAGCTCATTCTGAGCTGTTGTTTCTGTGTCTTGGCGTCTTTTGTTGTCTCAAACTTTCCTTTTTAATGTTAGAGTCCAGAAGGCCATCGTAGATGAAGCTTCTGAACCAAGTACTCCAGGTAGTTTTGTTCAGACGGATCCTAAAGCTATCAACAAAGTGAAGAAAAAAGCTAGGAAAATTCTCCAGGAAATGGTAGCAAATGTGTCACCTGCTTTAATCAGGTAAGAGAAATGTCTCATTGATATTGTCAGTGAGTGGAAGGATGGACAAGTTCTTTCTGCATGATACCAACAGAGCTTGTAACACATGATGCAGAAATAATAATTATTCTAAAAATACATTTTTCATAAAAGTCCCCTTTCTAATGTTAGCTAATAAAATAGTAGCTATTCTTCATTTGCAGGTGCAGCAGAAATCCTCTGCCTTTCCAATAAATATATCTTATCATATGATTCAATGCAAACTTTTCCTTTTCTCCCAGAACTAGTTTTGGTGCTAATGCTTAGACCAATATTGGCATCATTTGTTGTTTCAGGCTCATATGGGCAAGAGCAGCTATCTGCAGCATCATAGACTGAAAGACAATTTTTCCATTAGCCTATTCAAGATTATAATTTGTAGATATAAATATCTACAATATATAAATAGGGAGAATCTTATTTTAGATAAAATCTTCTCCTGTAGTGTCTGCATTTAGTACTAAGGATGATTTTGTCTCTGTCATATTCCTAGTTCACTGCCTTCGTTGAGGGTGATACAAAATTCGTGTCATAACTGCAGGAGACTGAAATGTGGCTACTAACCATAGGGAAAACCTTGCTTAGCAACTGGATTTTATAGTAATTTTGTTTGAATATAAGTTATCAGATGAACTGGCTTTGCCTTTAGTCATTGAGAAGCAATATAAAGCAGAGGCAGGAATAAATGAAGCTTTTTGGGTTGTGTTTGTTTCTCCTTAGGTTGACTGGCTGGGTGTTACTGAAGTTGTTTAACAGCTTCTTCTGGAATATCCAGATCCACAGAGGTCAAATAGAAATGGTCAAAGCAGCAACAGAGGTAAGTGGGGGTGGGAAAATTCAGTAAGTTACATTTCTGAAGTAGTTTCAAATGATGTTTGCAGCACTTCTCTTTTTGTGAGAGTTCTGCTAAGTCTGTATGAAATGCAATTGTAGGTAGAATTGTTTTGTATCTGAAATACAAACAGAGCACTATGAAATAGTGTTCCTTATTAAATATATGCTCCTAGAATTGTGTAACCTAAAATACTATGTGAACTCTGGGTTTACCTTTGATTCAGAATCAAATTTTAACTATCAGGCTGAATTATTATCTATAATGGTTGCATCCAACATAATTTCTGGTTTTTTGAGCTGAGGCAACCAGCAATAAATTAGTCAGGATTTTTCACTGTGATTTGGAATAAAAAACCTTTAAGAAGACACATTTCCTATTTCTTACTGGCAATCTGTTTCCAGTTTTTCAATATTTATTGGTCAAACTCCTAAATGTTATCATTTTCTTTACACCCAAATGAATTAACTCTTCTTGCACGATTTACCTTAGAAATGTTGATTAGATAAATTCAACAAATAAAAAAAGTTCCGGTTCTTTTCTGGGTTTTTTTGAATACTGTGTTTGGGAAACCCAGTATTCATAAATCCTTGCGAATATCTAATAGAAATACCAGTATTTTGGTGTCAGTGAGGATTTTTCCACATCCCTTTAATTGTTTGTCTAGTTTCTCAACACTGTGAGCCTGAAGAAACTGGGAGCATTAATCATTGTTAATGTGATGGATACAATTGAAAACTACTGTCCATGGAAACTAAGACTACAGACAAGTTGACTAAATTGTTCTCTAAATTGTCCCAGCTGAAGGGAAACCAGGAGTAAACAGATTCAATTATGGTAACTGGAAAATGCCATCAGTTCAGATAAAATGTTGCTAGCAATGTCAACAGTGGATTTAAGAAAAGGAGTAATATTCCATGTTTCTTGCCAACTGACTTGTTTCTTTTTTCCTTCTCTCCCCACCGTAGATGAATTTGCCTCTTATCTTTTTGCCTGTTCACAAATCCCACATTGACTACCTGCTTCTTACCTTCATTCTGTTCTGCCATAACATCAAAGCACCCTACATAGCTGCAGGGAACAATCTCAACATCCCCATCTTCAGGTAATAAACTCTCCTTATTTGAAAAGAGATTGAGGTGGTGGGGTCTGACCTACTGCACAAAATGTCCAAGTGTTATTGGGCCATCATGTAGAACTTCTTTGGTTCCTATGACATGTTCAGAGAGGGAGAATCACTACATCCTTCTGAGTAGCTCTGTCTACAACCTTAGTAGGGTAAGGAGAAAGGCTCTTCCTTTTTTGGAGTCTCAAAGTGGGAAGGTGGCTTAGGGAAGATGATATGGGAGAAAGAGTTGTGAATGGACATCTCTTCCTTCAGTTTAGTGAGCTGGCTAATGAGCAGCAACAGTACTGGATGAATAATACTTTGTGGAAAAGTATTCCACTTGAGTCTGTGTTTAAATTATATTTCTGGTAGCTGAAGAACCTGAGGTGTTTTAGATAAATTTTGCCCTTGAGGCAGATTTTGGGTATATTTGATATCTAAAATTCCACTGGATATTATAGGAAATTATGAGGAAAGAATAACTTGACTTTGAGGGTATTTTACACCAGCAGGTGCTGGTCTGTAATAATCCCAGTGAAAAAGGCATTCATATAAATTATCAATTAAAGTACTAGTTCTTAGGGCCAGCAGAATAAAGGAAGTTTAGCATAGATGATCTAACATTACTTTAGGCACTGGGCATCCTGAGTTCTGTAGCATTCAGCAGCCCATGACCCAGCCATGCACCCTGTCTGCAGAAGGGGGTACTCCTCTTTGGCCTTTTGAGCCAGTAAAGGATTTTCTTGCAAGAAAGCAACCCTATTTTATCATTGCTTCTGTCAAGCAGAAGGGATGTCCTCGTGAGAACTTCTTTCTGCTATGAGATAAATGCAGAACCATGCAGGTGGTGTAATTGCTGGTGCCAAGTGGCAGCTGCCAGCTGTTTGCTCTGTTAAAATCAGCTGGCTGAGCTGGTTCTGCAGCTGAGGGGAGTGTGCAGCGCACCATGGTCATGCTGGCCATGCAGTCTGCAGCACAGCACAGCACAGACTGGGGCCAGCACAGGTTAATTTACATGGGTCACCAGCATCTCAGTGTGCAAGAATCTCCTGGTCAGTGGCCTGTCAAGGCAGGGAAATGGAGCAAGACAGTGTAAAGAAGCCTGTTCATAAGGGAAATAGAGAAATATTAGTGTAGTCCCATCATGTGCAAGTAGCATAATACAGTTTAGTCTTTAAGAATTTCAGTTATTTGAGCCCCTGTTGTGTGCAAGGAATTACTTGTTGGAGGTGCAGTAGTTTCCTGCAAACTGAAATCAATGAGTCTAATCCTCCTTTGGTGTGCAGCACATTGATCCGCAAGCTGGGAGGATTTTTCATCCGTCGGAAGCTGGACCAGAACCCTGACGGCCGTAAGGATTTCCTGTACAGAGCTTTACTCTATGTGGTGTGTATTTCTCGTCTCCCTTTCTGTAGGTAGCATTTCACTTGGGTGGCAAGTGGGAAAGGGGGTTCCGTCACTCTGGAGATGTATTTATTGCTTTGAATTTGTCTTGAGTTTCGTGCTACAAAAAGGGGATTCATTTTTTTATGAAGGTTTGGATTTATAGGATGAAAAAAATTGCATGCTCAGCCCCTTTGAGGATTAGCAGATGTCCACCTTGCATAGTCCTTATTAAAGAACGTGGAATTAATGCTCTCTGAGTTAACTTACGCTTGGTTCACTGATGTCTTTTGTTCTGAGGCATCTCTACGCTGATTCACTTCACACAGTGGAAGTCTCTGTTCATGATGGGTTGATGTAATCCTTTGTGCCATTCAGCCTAGTAGCTGTTTTTGCATCTTGGAAGATGGGATGTGCTGGGGAACCAGAAGGAAAGACGAATGTGAATCAACTGCATCAACCATTGCTAGAGATGCTTTTTGAACAAATGTCATTATACTGCTTGTATATTCAGGCAAATTCAGTTCCACATAGGTCTGGGATTGTGTCAGGCATTAATTAATTACTGGGGGGTTTTTTCCACAAGTACTCATGCCAAGGCATGATGTTCCAATGCTTTTAAAAGGAAATGGTTGCCGACAATATATTTGAAATATAATCGTATGTTATTATACATACGTTTGCCAATATAATTAGATACTTATTTGTTCCCTTTTCCAATCTTTTCGTATTCAGCACATAGAGGAATTGTTGAGGCAGCAGCAGTTTCTAGAAATATTCTTGGAAGGCACACGGTCTCGAAGTGGAAAGACATCTGGAGCTAGAGCAGGTCTTCTGTCTGTGGTGGTGGATGCTCTCTTCTCAAATGCTACTCCTGATGTCCTAATTATACCTGTGGGAATCTCCTACGATCGCATCATTGAAGGTCACTATAACAGTGAGCAGCTGGTAAGAGCAATCCAACAACTTGTTTTGCCTAGGGGATTTTCTGCTTATGTGCAGGAAAATGTGTTACATAGTTAAAGGTTCTGCTAGTCCTCTGTTCTGTGGACGCAGGGTTTGTGTTGAGCCATGAATCACAAAACCTCTCTGATGGGGAGTGTTGAGGTGCCGGTGACACACTTCTAAATGGCAAGTCATATGTTCAAGGTGATATCTATGCAGAAAAATAACTCTAGATTTACTTGAAGTTACAAGGTGTGTCAAAAGCTTTGGCTTTGCTTTGTCTGCTGTTGCATGCACTTTAATTTTAATCCTGACCTTTTAATTGCAAAGTGGAAGAAAAGCAAAACAACCACCTATGTTTTCTAGGGCAAGCCTAAGAAGAACGAAAGTCTTTGGAGTATAGCTAGAGGAGTCTTCAGAATGCTGCGGAAGAATTATGGGTGTGTCAGAGTAGATTTTGCACAACCATTTTCCTTAAAAGTAAGTTTGATATCTTGAAGGTCTTTTTGGAGGTTTTGACGTTTTTAGTTTTTCAAGAGTGAGACATTTATTTCGATGTTCTCTTTGGGGGTTTTCATCACGAGCATTATCTGCTGCAGTCCATTCTGGCAGGACAAAAGTATCCCTGTTTTTGATGAATGTGTGAGTCTTTGCACGCATTTGTATTAAGCTGAAATAATCTCAGAATTGATATATTAATTTTGAAATGGTCTAAGTATTCATACTGATGGGGTTCTTTGTTTAACAAGCAGTCTTTAAAATGATTCTTGTACCATCTAGTAATTCTTTATATTGTAGAGACATTTGGAGTTGAAGGAAGCTGCTGTTTTCCAGTTTAATTTAATGACATCTGCAATAGTTAAGGAAGGGCATTTATCTCCCTGGATGTTTAAAATTGCTAAGCAAATTAGTAGCTATAAAGGTGTCACAGATAATATATCATAAAAATCTGTACATTCTTTGAAAGTCATCATTCATTATTAGTTCACACTGTTACCTACAGTACTGCACCATATACTGTTCTGTGGTTTCTCAGGGGATGGGGTAGTGTGGCAGTGACTGCCTTTACTCTAAATTTTCTCTGATCTCTTTGCAGAATCTGCTGGTACTAATCTGCATTCTGCCACAGTATACCTTATTTTTAGTGTGACTTTAATAAGATTAAGCTCTGTAACAGCAACTTACTAGAACATTATTCAAATTAATTAGGTGTTCTTCTTTCTGCCCTACTTCTCTCAGAAAAAGCAGTAGGGCTGGAGAGCTTTGGAGGGTTCAGTTACCACAGCATGAAATTATTGTGACCGGCTGCCCTGCATTATAATTAGTGGAGTAGGGAAAGATACTAATTCACTTCCAAAGGAGAAGGGTTGTGCTATTCTTGGTAGGGAGTTAACAACTCTTCTTGGATCAGTGTAAGGAAAAGAGGGTTATCTGCCCTCTTAATCTAGTGAAATGCTAATCACTCTGTGCCTTCCCAGCAGCCTCTGTCAGGTCTCATTTGTCCCTGTGTTCCTTGTTGTGTGAATGGTGATAAATTACATAAATCGTTAAAGTGTGCCTTAGCTCAGATTTGCAGAAGTGTCATTGTAGTTGTGTCACTGCAGGTTTTTCTAAAGCAGATGAGCTTTGGGGGTTAATTTTGGGCATCTGCAGTTCTATGAGCACAGACTTGGAAGCAGAAGAGAGTGTGAGAGGCTGTGGAAGTCTTTTAAGCAGCTTTCTTGGGAGGGAACTGTTTTCCTGACCAGCAGGTTAAGTGGCTCTTTAGTTTCCCATTCTTTACAGAAACTGAGGGAACACAGTGTCCTGAAAACAGAGCAGTGTAAATTTTAACCTATAAGGAGTGGAGTTTGGCTTTTGAGAAATTCGGGGTTCAGGAATTCTAAGCATGCAGTACCCTGCCTGCTTGCTGGGGCCTTTAGTTTGTGCCTTGCCACTGGAGTTTTGTACACTAGTGTTTTCCCGAGGAGAAGTTCTCTATCCTGGCATTTGAGTAAGGCAGGAGTAAGCGATAATTACAGTCTCCATGTTGGTTCTGAATGGGTGCTAGGCTTTGCTCTCACTCATGTTAATGAGGCAGTTCTCATTAATTTAATTGTGGAACTCATCTCAAAGGAGTTGTTCACAGCAGGGTGCTGACAGAGGTTATGTGTTGTTTTCGTTGCAAGTTTTTTTATGAAGTACAGATTCCTTGCTGTGGGAAGTCTGCTTTTTGCATAAAATAAAGTCAAAAGGGAATAAGCTGTTGAAAACTTTTAATATCTCTGACCTTGTTACTGCTTTTTTAGTGTGAACTATTTTTAATCAGTTGCATTTTTGAATAATTGCCTTTTTCCTGTAATAGCATTATCAGTTGAATGCAAGAATGAGGTGGAAAAAGTACAAAAAATAACGAGTCTTTTTTTAACAGGAATATGTAAACAGCCAAAGCCAAAAACCTGTGCCTGCTCCTCTTTCTTTGGAACAAGCTTTGTTACCAGCTATACTTCCATCAAGGTAGAGATTTTTTGGGGGTGTTGCTGAAAGGGACAACAGGTTGGGATTTGTTTGTTTGTTTATCTTTTTAGTGTTCTGCATTACATTCCAAGCAGTGCTTGAACTCTCCATGGATAATCTAATTGTTTATTGAAAAGTGCAAAATTTAGGCCGTTATAACTGTGCAATTCATTATAAGAGTTACATTCTTCCTGATGAGCTCCGTTCAAATAAATTCAAGTAGACTTTTTTCCTTTATTTTAGTAACCTCTGTTGATTTGTTTATAAATTTTATGGAATAATTTAGCGGGGAAAATGACATGCTTAGTGAAAAGTAAAGAATTTTGTTTTAAACCTCACAAATATTTCGCAATATTTTTGGAATAATTCCAAAGCAAATAGGACCTGTGAGTGAGTACTCCTGGTTTTCAAGGAGGTGACTGTCAGAACTGCAAAACTGCTCAAGGGTCAGTTCTGCATTTGTTGCACAGATACACATTTTAGTTGTTTCTTTCCAGGACTTATACAAACCTGTGTGGTCCTGGTGGGGACAAAGTCAGTCCTGTACCTTTAGAAAGTTGTAAGTCCACACAAAAGACTATTTTTAGTTTGTAGAGAGACTGGGCCCTGTCTCTCTCCTTCTCTGAAGAAAAAAGAGCAATTGATGTTACAGCAAAGTTAGGAGTCTTATCATGGATAAGACTACTAAAAGAAAAATGTTGTGCAGTGCAAAGAAATAATCAGGAAAAGTTTGTAGAGCTTTTTGCTGATAACATTTTCTGCCCTTACCAAACTGTAGTGGTATTTTGTGCTGTGGTTCAGTTAGTGTGTATATGTATATATATATATATATATAAAAATCAGTTTATATTATTTTACATTTTGATCAGGATCTAAATGTCATCATGTTAATTTTTATTCTGTATTCAGACCTAATGATACTGTGGATGAAGGTGCAGAGGCCTCACTGCCCAACTCCAGGGATATCACCAGTGAGCCCTTCAGAAGAGAGCTGATATCCAAATTGGCTGAGCACATTTTGTTCAGTAAGTGTTGAAGAGTATCACTACCACAGAGTCATAGAGAGGTGTGGATAGGAAGGGACCTTAAAGATCATCTCATTTCAACCCCTCTGCCATGGGCAGGGACACCTTCCACTGTAGCAGGTTGGTGGCAGCTGCCTGTTTGGTTTTGCTCACAGCATGAATTTTCTGTGTGGTAATGTCACACTTCCTAATTGTCTCCATTCAGGTGATCATTTCATGACTTACATGTAATCTTGACAATTCTCCATCCTTTTTCTCCCTCCTTCCTCTTCAAAGTTTAATAAACTTTTTTTTGATCAAGTAGAAGATTTTTGTTCTGTTTGTTGGACTAATACATTAAACTTTCTGTACTCTGAAATGCTTAGTTGTCATATTGATACACTCATTGCCCGTCTCTTCATGTAAGCAGCTATTGGAGTGTCTTAATGGCATTATTTAAGATCATACATGAACCCATCTAGCTGCATAGACCAGTG
The DNA here is from genome assembly GCA_008694505.1 of Cyanoderma ruficeps. Lineage (NCBI taxonomy): Eukaryota > Metazoa > Chordata > Aves > Passeriformes > Timaliidae > Cyanoderma > Cyanoderma ruficeps. The sequence goes on along the minus strand of VZDJ01000116.1, from coordinate 21,373,656 downwards.
TTGCCAGGTTTTATAGGTTATGTGGTATATGCTTCAGTCAGTAGATCTGTGGTTTGTGGTACCAGAGATACACAGAAAACAGTACTTACCTTAGAAAATACTTGGGCTTTATTCGGCCTTCTTAGTCCAAGTTACTTGGGTTATTTTAATATTGTTTCTAGACACACATAGTACACTTTGTATATCATTCAGTGAGTACAGTTCTGTGCCCACATCACTGTTATTATTTTTTAAATCGTGGGCACTCTTTCATTTTTTATGGTGTTCTGAATGTCTCAGGTGCTTAACAAATTTATCTTGTTCACCTCTAGCTGCTGACAAGTCCTGTGCTGTGATGTCTACCCACATAGTTGCCTGTTTGTTGCTGTACAGACACAGGCAGGTGAGGCTTCCGTGCTGCTTAAATGGCGAAACATTGCTTTGGCCTTGTTAACTTACTAAAAAAAAAAAAAAGTATGGATTTAAATATTGCATGATACTGATAAAAAAAGGAAAGATGCATTTAAATTAAAGTGGATTTCAGATAGTTTGAGTGCTGATATTTTAGTTAGCAGTGGATGCTTGAACACAAGCTATTATTGATGGGATAATAAATGCTTATGTGGAAATAGATCTTTGTAATTCAAAATGTTGTGCTTTTTTTAAAGATTACATGGGTTTCATTTATTGTATTAGCGTTGTTTTTTAGATCTCAAAATGCATTCACTATTGAATAGTCTAGAAACCGTTCCATTAATTTCCAAATTGATTTTACTGTTCCTCAGTTCTAAAATACTGTATCACAGTGGGAGAATGATACTAATATTTACCTGGAGTCTTGTGCATGAGAGTTGGAAGAATTTTTTTTTGTCCTACAAGTTTGTTTTGCATTTTTTCTAAAACTCCTTCAAGTCTGAAGCTTTTATTGCACGTCAATTGGAACAAATGGAAAAATATTTGTCAGTTGTATAATCGTGCTTATGGAGGAGGTGACACAATTCTCATCAGCCCAGTCTTTCCAATTTCCTAAAATAGTGGAATCAAAGAAGCATCTGACTCCATCTTGATGGAAAACAAGAAAAGGAGGTGCTTGAGGAAAGGCTTTTCCTCATGTTCCAAACCAGTTGTTAAGCTCTGTTAAATGCAATACTCCCAGTTAATTGAACATTCACTTTATAGCATAGGTAATGGAAATGTGATACCTCTGACATGGTCTTGAGGTATTCAGGTCTCTGCAGGCTGTGAAATAAACCAAGAAGCAAAGAAAAACCTTGCATTCTCAAATAGTTGCATGGCTGTAAAATATAATTGCATGTAATTCAAATACATGTGGAACTACTTCATCAAAACCTCAGTGAAGATCAGAGTTTCTGATACGACTGTTGTGCTTTGGATTATTGACAGTTAGTGTATTGTGTTTGATATATACCTGATAATGTGGTTTACTGATAGACTCCTGTGCAGAAAAATGGTTTAACTGTGTGATTCTGTGTTTATTTCTAGGGAACTGATCTTTCCAGACTGGTAGAAGATTTCTTCTCCATGAAGGAGGAGGTCCTCGCCCGTGACTTTGACTTGGGATTTTCAGGGAACTCAGATGATGTTGTCATGCATGCCATCCACTTGTTGGGGAACTGTGTAAATATCACAAACACGAGCAGAAACAATGAGTTCTTCGTCACTCCCAGCATCACAATACCTGCTGTCTTTGAACTCAACTTCTACAGCAATGGAATACTTCATGTATTCATTAAAGAGGCTGTTATTGGTATGTTTTGGGGTTTGTCAAGGAAAGACTTGTAACCCTTGAAGTCGAAGTATCTGCACAAAAATCCCCATTAGTTTCTCGTATTATTTACTTTAATATATATCTTTCCTTCCTCTTTCAATCCCCATTTACCTTAACAAACCGTTCTAAAGCAGACTTGTATTTTGTTTGAAGAATATTTCCATTCTTTTTTCCCCTTATCTTTTTTGGCAATGTTTGTGTATTGGTCACTGCAATAGGCAAGGCACTATCAGAGTTCTGAGCCATCATGGCAAAAGCTGTGCTTTGGTGAGCAGTATTTTAATGAGATTTTCTTTTGATCTGACGTTAATGGACACAAAATAGTGGTTAAGTCTCTCTTTATTCTTGAGTGGCAAATGTGTAACATTTGGCTGCTTTTAGCCCCAGAAGTGGACAAAACAGAAGTTTGATGTTTCCTCTGCCATAAAGCTCTTTGGAAAATGAAACTTTGCCTGTGTTTGTTTGTGCTCCAGCCTGCAGTCTTCATGCAATTCAGAGCAGGAGGTACAGAAATGGTACCAGTGGTGCTTCTCACGGTTTAATCAGTCAGGAACACCTGGTCCGAAAAGCTGCCAGCTTGTGCTACTTGCTTTCTAATGAATTCACTGTATCTTTGGTAAGTAATTGCATTAATTGTTCAGTTTTTCTTCTGCTTGTTACTTTGAAATTACAGGATGCTTTCTAGTGTGACAGCTGTGATCCGTTCACTGTCAGTGATGGTGGTGGGTGTCAGTGGCTCTCACACACGGAGTGCCACCTGCTGCTCCTGCAAGTGCAGAAGTGGGTGATGCTGGGCTGGACCTGGGACATTTCTGCTTTTCCTTTCCTGGGAAAGGTAGCATTAAGAAACCCACTTCAAGTTGTGGGAAGCTGAGAGAGCAGCTTCTCTAACATATTCTGTCATTCTTGTCACTAGATCATCACAGCGGTATTTGCATTCTGCCCAAACAATTCTTTTTTTTTTTTTACCTAAAGAAACAAAAGTCTTTGTGAGTACCCAGTTCATATGAATTTGCACAGGTGATTGAAATTATGCCGGGCAGTAAGGTTCCATATTCTAAAGATACCTCTTATTTGCATAGGAGTGCAGTACTCATGTCGTGCCACACCTAGTACTTAGTGGCAATTTTAAACATGGCCTGGCTTCAGTTTTTGTTGTTACAAAACACTGACGAGAGCTGATGTTATCTCACTTTTCAGACACTGCATACTTTCCAATTTTAAGTGCTAGATGTTCTTTTTCCTTATGTGTAGAAGTTACTTAAAATTCTAGAGATTCTTGAATTGCTTCTTACAGTTGTACTCGTATTTGACTTGTGCATTTTTACAGAAGCATAAGCCAAATTTAGTATTTTTTTCTGGGTAGTAACATTAGCTCATATACTGGACTTCTTTAGTAATATTATCCTTCTGCTTTTGGAGTTAATAGCTGAATATTTTTTTCACTAAGAAAATATTTCCTAAATGATTATGAATAATGTAAAAGAGGTTGGGTTTTTTTATTCTGTTTCAAAACATGTAAGAGAATTTCTTGAAATTGTAGTTTCCTTTGAATTCCAAATAGATCACTGTTACGAGTTTCAGTAATTTTAATTTTATGATGATTTTATTCCAGAATTGTTAAAAAACTAAAATTTGGTAAGAGGCTATTAAAAAGGGAGAATGTTTAATGTGGCTTTCTCCCAGTGGTAGTACATTTTGGAAAAATCTTGGACGTGTTTCAAATATCCTATTTCGCTATAATTTTTTTAATGTCTGCCAGGATAAACACAAGAGTGGTGCATTGGGATTATGCTGCTAAAAGTTTAACAGCTTGCATAAAAGAAATAATACTGCTGTATGTAAAACATTCATGCTGAACAGGGAATGATGGTGCTGTAATGGGCATAGTGGATGTGACTTTTTCATTGCATTCCTTTTATGTTGTGCAGCCTTGCCAGATGATCTATCAGGTTTGCCATGAGTCTGTGGAAAGGCTGATCCAGTATGGCATTCTCCTGGTGGCTGAGGTAAAGTGGCAGAGATGCTGTGGCAGTGGTGTTCTGTACTACAGGTGGTTTATGCTCCTTAGTTGTGAGACTTGTTGTAAGTATGTGTTGTTACTGAAAGCTTGTAACAATGTGCCCAGCACTGAGGCTGCTTCATTCTTCTGTTCATATGTGTCAGACAGTTGGGTACAGTCAGCCTGGGGTGCTTCATGACTCTGTTTGTAATTTCATTTTACTACTAAGACACCTGTTTCTCTACTGTTGTGAAACTTGTCATTTATTTTATTATTGGAGCCCTTTCAAATGTAGCATGGCTAAATGGGTTTTTGCTTTCTACTCTACAAGAGTCAGGAGTCTAGACCTTTTGTCATTCTTTAATTCCTTTGCATTGATCTCAGAATTACTGTAAAACTCCTCAGCTTGCAGTTTGCAGGGCTGTGGGAGAGTCGCTGTGTGGTGCAGTTTGCCAGAGGTGCACAGTGCAGAGAAAGCCTTAGGAGTAGAGGCAGCTGATTCAGCATATCTTTGCTTCATAAACTTCTTTTTGTGCACAGTAAACAAACCTTAGCACCCAGGAGGAAACAAGAGAAAAAACCCAGTCTTTTTCACCAAATGTCTCTCCTCTCTCCTTTTTTCGATGCTGCCTATAATTGAGTCTCACTTGCTTCCGTTAAATACTGGTTAGTAAATGCAGTGATTAAGTCAGATGAGGTTATAAAATATACCTATTGCTTGCCTGGATTTGGAGTTTTACCTATTTACCACCTTGTTTTTGAAATTTAAGCAGGATGATCAGGAGGATGTTAGCCCCAGTCTTGCAGAACAGCAATGGAATAAAAAACTCCCTGAGCCATTATCTTGGAGAAGTGACGAGGAGGATGAAGACAGCGATTTTGGGGAGGAGCAGAGAGATTGCTACCTGAAGGTAATATTTGCCTCTAGGCTACTGATGCTGAACTCTCTTGTGAGAGATGTAAATTACTTTGCTTATTCCGGACAGGTACTGATAATTTTGGGCCAGGCTGGGGTTTGTTGGTTTGCAATGTCAGTATTTTTGTGCAGTCCCTTTGTCTCCTTGCCGTGAGGAAAACAGCTGAAGAAACATAATCTTTACAGGGAGGTGGAAGAGGAATGGTTAGACTCCTGAAAACTGATAAAAACTCAAGTATCTTGTCTTTATTCTTTACATGCAGTCTAAAAAGGACACATCCAGCTGTTATTAATATTCAGCCTATGTTTCACTTCATAGATTGCTTATGTTAATTTTAGATATATTACTAGTTTTCTTGGAGCTGACACAAATATTCCTTAGGATATCTTTTTAACTCTTGAAAACTTCTGTCCATCTCTGAGAGTGTAGGGCAGCCCTTCTGTTGGCTGCAGATCAGTGTGATGTCTTCAATTTTATCTTGGGAAAATAGTAATACTCTGGAGGAGGAAAAAATAGCATTGGTCTGCTGTTCAGTGCCTGTTTTGTCCCTCATGATCAACCTCTTTTTTTGCTATGGTCCCATATTGTGCTGTGCCCCCACACTTGTTTCTGTACAAGTTTTTGTGCTTCTGGTTTTATTTTGGTTGCTGTTTCACCACGTTATGCCTTGCAGGTTGTTTTGGGTTTCCAGTGGTCTCTGTCACTGAAGCTGTTGTTGCCTTTCCTTAGGTGAGCCAGTCTCAAGAGCACCAGCAGTACATCACCTTCCTGCAGAGGTTACTGGGGCCCTTACTGGAGGCGTACAGCTCTGCTGTCATCTTTGTGCACAATTTTAGTGGTCCTGTTCTAGAGTCTGAATATATTCAGAAGCTACACAGGCACTTAATAAGCAGGACAGAGAAGAACGTTGCTGTGTATGGTATGTTAAAACTGGTTTTGGCACTGGGTTTGATCCAATCTGTTCTTTCTACCACAAGGTAGCCCAAATTGAACTTGAGTTTGTTTATCTCTGGGTTTTTCTCTCTTGCAGCTGAGAGTGCTACCTACAGTCATGTGAAAAATGCAGTGAAAGTCTTCAAGGAAATTGGAGTAAGTGTTTGGTGCTCAGAGCTGGTGACTGTCAAGTTTCACATCAATAATGAGCACAATTTGAACATTTCAAGGAATCTGTTCAGTGTCAGTTTAAAATCAGTGAATGTATCTGTGAAAATGTATTGTGGGTTTGGAGCATTTTGGTCTCCTTCAGGCTGAGGGCTGTAACAGAGAGCACAAGCTGCAGAGCAGGGCACTCCTTGCCCCTGGGGAGGCCTGGCTGGATGGCTGGGTGACTAGACATTTTTATTCACAGCAAATGAAGTTCCTCTGTTCTACTCCATGTCCCTATTGAACAATATTGAAAGGCTGAGAGCATGTTCTGTGCTCCGTAACAGCTAAATTTAATTTTGAAATCTACTTAAATCTTTACGAAAGCATTAGTTATTGAATTTTGGCTTAGCAGTGATTGATGCTCCAGAAGAACCATCCTTATACACCTTCGGTGTTCACCATGAGGATACAGGTGTTCTTTAGGATAAACATTCAATTTTGTACTTTACCACTAGTATTTTAAATTATAAATCACCCATCTAGATTTTGCAAGTGAAGTGTCTTTCTTTCATCAGACTGGCATGGCTTCCTGAATGCCAGATAAGACACAGCATTATAATTTTGAAAGTATTGACATTTAGGCAGAACGTTGCCGGGTATGGGTTTTGAAGTCTTTGCCTTTGAATTCTGATATCTTGAATAATCCAAGAACAGTTGGCCTAGTAAAGGTATCTTCCTGTAGACTCGGAATAGCTGTGAGGAAAGCACATACTGAATCTCATTTTCCAACAGCAGGATAAACTAGAATGAAAAGTGGGACTAGGTAATGTTTGCTGAGTATCTGTTACAGCATAGCATCTGAATTCTTGTTTTTAGTGCTTACGCTTTCAATTGGAAGCCTCTGATTGTTTGTTTTGTCCCTCACTGTTAAGATTTGGCTGTTTATCACGTACCAATATTATTTTTAAATTTTTTCTCTTGTATAACCCCTGGAGGGCTTCAACATGGTGTGAATTCTAATAATACCTAAAGGCATTGCCATCTAAGCCTTCAGGAAATGAGAAGAAAAAAGTCTTGTAAAGGAGGGAAAACGTAGTATAGACCATAACATTTTAATGTCAGAAGAAAGGAGATCCCTATAACACGGTGATGCTTACATGTGTTCATGCTGTGCTCCAGGTTTTCAAGCAGACTCAGCAAAGGAAAGATGTCATTTTGGAACTCGGCAGTACGTTCCTACCTCAGAGCAACAGGCAGAAACTACTGGAATTCGTCATGAGCTTCATGGTGTTATAGACCACACACGGCACCTTTGTCCAGGGACACGAGGACGGGTTTTGGGACTGTGGCAAAGCTTGGGGACATTTGCTAATCCTTCAGAGTATTAAGGTGCCACTGTCTGGGTAAGGCCTTCTGTGACTTGAACTACTGGAAGACAAGTGCCTTCTTACATGTGCATTTATGGGTTTCTTACAGTCCCGGTCCCGTTGTAATACAGTGATACTCAGATGACACTTTCGATACAAGTAATCAAACATGTTGCAAAAAAAATAAGATAAATTATTAGAATTAGAGGTAAAAAAAGTTTTATCAGTGTTACATTTTAAATGAACTTTTAAAGACTGTAACAGATGCACAAGTACACATATTGGTGTTCTGTAGCTAACCCTGAGATCTTGAGTTTAGTGGCAACACAGCTTATGGCTTAACCAAGTAATTTTCATTCCAATTCAGTTTTATTGTTCTAAATAAATGGTTTAAAAAATTTGCTTAGGTAGGCTGTATACTTCATGGATAAAGCCATAGTTTTTCATAAGTGTTAACATAAATGCCAAAATTCTAATGAAAATTACAGGTACAGACATCTGAAAATAATGATCATGTAGCAGGTGATTGTGAGAAATGTCAGCAGGCACACCTTGCACTATTAAAACTGTAGTGCAGTGGTAAATTGCACTAATCACTGCTGTCAGGAAGAATGTGAGAGTAGTATTCTTGTTTTTATTATGGCATCTGTCAGATGAGTCAGGAGACAGTTGCCTGAATGTGAATATCTTGTAAAATCTTAGATTATTATTTAATTGAAAAAAAAACTGGTAAGTTTGGGGTTGGTGGGTTTTTTTGGTGGTTTTTTTGTTTGTTTTTATTTTTGGGGTTTTTTTTTAATTAATAGGACATCAGATTTTTTTTAAGTGGAGTAAAGACTTGATTTGGTGAAATAAGTTTTAATTTTGGCCCTAAAAATTTCAGCAATAATTTTGTCAGTTTTTTGGAAACAAGTGTTCATATTGTGTTCTGTTGTTGAGCAGACCTAAATTGGCATGAAGTAGTACCTCTGGAAACACAGAAATGTAAACAATGTACTTTTGACTGTGATCTAACTGACCTACAAAAAAATTAATTCATAGGCAAAACTGAATGATGAATAAATTCTGTCCTATGAACCAGGACTCTGGTGTTGCAATTTGATCCTTTTTCATGGAGGACTTGCACTGTAGATTTCACCTTCTCTTCATGCGAGGGCAGATTAGATTGCAACCTGTAGTCCTGTATTTTAGTACAGCTGATAGAGCTGAAGCAATAACTTGGTGGTATGTGAAGCTGGTTTGCTTGTGAAATGTGTTTTCCCTCCTTTATGCCTTCCAGATGAGGGAAATACAGCATTTCCTTTGCTGCATTGCTTTGCTTGTTTCTCACATCCTGGCCTTGTGAGCAGAAAATCCCCCCAACGTCATCATGTAATCTCTGTTGCTTAACACAAACATGGAAAAGCATACTTGAATCCCAGCACTTGCACTGTTATGCCAGCACAAAACTGATGCACACAATTCGAGTTTGTGGCCAAGGAGCTTGCATTTGTACCGCACATTTGTCAACAAGAATATTTCTGTAAATTTTTTTATTAAATGCTATTAATATTTGAAAGCTGCAGTTTATAGTTTATTAGCATTATACTGTTAGCACTGTGAGATGCATGTGTTTTGTCACTAAACCAGGTGCTCTACGACACTTAAAGAATTTCTGAACCAAAGCTACATTAATATGGATAAACACTGACCCTTGAGTCGCTTGTGTTCTTATGTCCTGCTGTCTCAGCAGGACTGACTGCATCACACATAATGTGTTTTGTGAAGGCTACCAGCTGTTTGGAAAACAGTTTCATCTCATACTGACTGATGTGCGCTGTTCATTCACCTGATGAATTCTCCATACAATGTTTGTTGCTGATGGCTTCCATTTAATATCAAAAAAAAAAAAGTCTAGGTGCTTCTGAATAACGAGCTCTCATACTTTACTGCACTTCAGCAAATCTGAAGTGTACTAACGGCAAAGATTGTACATAAAAATTTTTTTTAAAAAAGAAGCAATATGAAGCAAACAAAACTTGAGTAATTTTATTAAGAATGTTTTGCCAACCGAGGTATTAGTTACCATAAAACCCAGGAGTACTGTGGTCACTGGAGTGTTCTGGCTAGGTGTTGCAACTAAAATAATTTATGGCTTACGTTGAAAAAAAATTAAAACAATAAATCTGGTTAACATAAATCAATGAGTGGGTAATAATGCATGTGAATACACATTAATGGATACTTATGTATGCAGGGGGAGGGGCACCTCTAAAGCTGCTTTGGTTTTGTGTGGGAAAAACCCAACCTGCATGTGATAGATTGGTACTATGAATCATATGCTACTGGAAGCCCTTGCATTGTGCAGCAAGTGTGTATGTATACATGTATATATGCTAGTGTGTATGTTCTGACACACATCCATGCTTTTCCCTGAAATTAAAGCACAGAATGTAAAATTATCAGGCTGTAACAGTCAAAAAGACTAAAACCAACACTTGCACTGTATTTACACCTTCAGTGTCTTCTGATTTTGTTAACTTTTCATGTTTGCTTTGCTGTTGGGATTCCAGGTCGAGCTGATTTCAGTAAAGTTAACCAGTAAAAGAGAAAGGACTGGCCCTGAATTACCACAAATGTATTTAAAGACTTTATAAAAGACTTACACGAGTCTCTCATAATTCTTATGAGCATAATACTCAGGTGTGCAAACCTTTTTGGGCCGGTGTCTTTCACGCTGCGAGAAACTTTAACCCCTCCACGGCCGTGCTGTGGCTGTCCTGTTGGTGGAGTGGTGGAAGTGTGGGATGGTGCTCCCGGTGCGGCCGCAGCGATCCGTGTGTTCACTGGGCAGCACAGGGCTGCACTCACCACCTCTGATCAGGAATCACACACCTGCATTCAGCTGCCTGCCTGCCTGCCTGCCTGCTCCTCAGAGAAGTGCCCCAAGCACCGCCAGGAAGAAGGTTGAGCTGGGAGGTGATGTAAGCTACTGTTGTTTTCGTGTTTCTGGGGAACTGCTGACTGACTGGAGGATGTTACTGTGTTTTACCTGTTATGTGTAATGTGCGTCTGTTGTAGAAGCACAGAGGTGTACTGGAGTCATTTTAATAAATTAAACTGTTTGCTAATATGACATTTAACAAGCTCTTCTAGTGTTCTTTTGATTTATTTTTGTTGTTGTTGTATTTTCTTTAAATAACTCACTGAGATAATTCATTCAATAACTTCGTCCCACTGCAGGTAGTTTCTGAAATGAAACCATTAAAATCTCTCATTGTAGATGTATCTCTACCAGTGTATAAGCTGGAGCAGAGACACTTAAAAAGCTGGTTGAGGTGACATCTCAACTCCTGAGCCACTGTTTTGTTGCAAAGTGGAGGTGCCATTTTGCCTCCCCATTCCCCTATGCCCACAAGGTTCTTGTACATGGAGCTCTTCTGCAGTTCTTCTCTCCTCATGGGGGTGTTTGTGTGTCATTCAGGAGCCTGGGATGGTTCTGATTTCCCTTCTTACGGTGATTTCAAGCTGACCTGGAGTGTACTAAACACCTGTCAGCAACTGTGACAGCATCTGGCAAATGGGAATTAATTGGAATGGGGCTTTAATATAATAAGACCTGCATAGATGATCATTACCTAATTTGAGAAGGAGGGTTGCTGCTTCACTCTTCAGGAAAAAAAAGTTGTAATCAGCTGATTCTGTAAGAGGCCTCTAGCAATGTTCACAGGCAAGCAAGGCTCAATTAATTGACAACTCTAGGCTGAAGCAGGAAACTTAGAATTCAATTATTGTCAGTAGCTTGAATTAAACCCAATTCTTGTTGGTGATGACCTCATATGTTTTTTCTGTAAGTGTCATCCTATTTCTCAGTCTTTTGAAATCCCAAGTGTCAGATAAACACTTAGTTTTTGCTTAATTCAGTTTTTATATAATAAAAGATTTTCAGGCTAATTTAGAAGGATTATTTGAGCTCTCTGTTCTCTTATGGTACATCATGTTTTCAGTAGCCTTATGTTTTCAAGGTAAGATCCACATTGATCTGAGTTGCTGCTTGAAATATTTCCTTTTCAGTCTTTATTTATAGATGTTCCTTGTGTTTTGCAGTGCTGGGCGAGATTTGTTGTTCTTATTTATTCTCCTGTAAGTTGGCCAACCTGTTAATGTAATTATCCAAATGGCATTATCATAGTTGATGCTATCTTTAGAATAAGGGACTTGCTGTCTTTTCTGAAGAAAGATGTAGGAAATGTTCATCACTGTGTGTTGTGCCAGAGTTCAGGCCTGAGAGACCAAAAGCCTCAGAAAGATTTTCAGCTTTGATCTGTCATAAAGCATTGGCAGTTAGAGAAACAAAAGCTATGCAATTAATTGCCGAGTAACTATTACACAAATCTATGTGCATGTAATTATGCAGAGCAAAATTTCAATGAAAGACACAGAGTGTAATTGCTGTGGGTAATTTGCATGAAAAGGTGGTTCTCCAGCTCAGTAATGATGTTGGTTGTTAAACTGATAGTATTTGCAGTGTCTTGGTCTCAAATTTTTTTTCTAGCGTGACAGTCACTGAGAGGTGAGGAAACCCATCTCTCTCTTGGAGATCAGATGATGTAAATTAGGCTCAAAGATTCACTGAGCCCGTGCATGGCCTTAGACACATCACTTCTGATACTGTTTTCTGTTTTCATTAAAAAGTAATTTGAAGAACTGCATTTGTACAGGTATGAAGTGGATTTTTTCCTCTCCTTGAAACACGAGTCACAGCCAGAATGGATTTTGGAGTTGAAGGGTTACATTTTAGGAGTGGACACTATTTTGATTTGTTCTGAGTCTTGTTAGTTCAGTATCTTCATTAGTGACCTTGGGAATGGAAGAGAATTTGCTCCTTTAAGTTTGTAAGTAACAAGGTCTGGGACAACCAGGTAGTCCAGTTGAGGATATCATGATCCCAGGGGTAATGATGCATATCAGAAAGATCTGAAAGGCAAAAAGAAGAAAGCCTTTCCAACCAGGGGAGTACAGTTCATTGCATGTGAGAGAAGACCAACTGAAGTACAGGCACAGGAGAGGAAAGAAACCAGCTGTGCAGCAGTTCTTTGGAGAAAACTCCAATTTACTGGCAGACCACAAGCAGAACGTGACTTAGAAGGATCCTGCTGCCATGGAAGGGCAGGTGTCATGTAATGATCCTTTTACTCCTGCACATGAATGACAAACACAGGACAAAACTTTGGAGTCCGTGGTATCTCAGCTGGGATACCATGTTCTGTTTGAGGAATTCTGTTTGAAGGATGCTGCAGGCACGATGGAAGGGGAAAAAAATCTTCCCCTCAGCCCCATGTAGGGAGAAGAAAAGAATCTGGATTATCCCCTCTGAGTATGGGAGTACTTAGACTGGATAAAAAGCAGTGAATTTAGTCTTCAATTGCACTGAAAAGAACCAGGATAGATTATGTAAACATTTTTTACTGTGAGCAAAGAGAAGTGCTGAGAGAGATGGCCTGGGAGGGCTGATATTTCCTGGTGAAGCTCTGCCATTCTGGTCTGAGCATTTTTCCTGGGGAAAGTAGAAATGGGTTTGTACAGAAACAGCTTGGTCTGGCTGCTTCGGCTGGTGGTCTGGCTGATTCTTTATGTTTGAGATCAGGAGCAGCTGTAGTATGGATTATACTTCTTGTCCCTGTGTTTGTTGAGGAGTAAAATATATGAGGGTTTTATTAAGGTTGTTCTGTAAAAATGTTTTCTTAGCATTTCTGCTGGTCAAAAAACAGATGGAGTGCCAGCAGGGAGCAGGAAAGGACTGGGGAAGAAATCAGACATGACATTGTCTTACTGTGTTGTGTGAGGCTTTCCATAGAGACAGTCGTAGGAGTCTCTGCCAGGGGAAAAATCCCTGGTGACTGGAAGAAGGGTGAGGGATCCTGCCCCTGGACGTTTTCATCTTCCAGAGTGTTCCTGGCTAATAATAATTACAAATTAACTCTGAAATCTGTTAACAGTTTACAGTTTAACTCCGGCACTGCTTTGGAAATACTGAAAGGCAAGTGATATTTCCTGAGCTTTGGCTTTACTGCTGGCTTGACTATTGCATTATCTCAGGAGTTCAGGCTGCAGTGATTGTTTCTACACAACGAAAACAACATTTATAAATGCCACAGAATTGACAGTGGCACTCTTGAAATGCATTTTCATTGGAAGAGTTTCCAGGATCCCCCCAAAGCACAGCCTCTTTCCGAGAGCTCTGTGTGGGTGAGGGCTGCCGTGTCACTGGTACCTGGGATGGTTTGTAAGTGCTCACTGTGGCGTGTCTGTAAAGCCAGTGTAACACCTTTGATTTGGTGTCCCTCTTCAGATGAGGCTGAGGAAGGCTGAGGTTTTGTTCCCAGTTAAACATTTTGCATATCTGTAGAAAGTTTCAGGGACTCACGTTATGGCCGTGTTAATGTCTGTCTTTTTTTAAATTTAGCTGAAGCCTAATTTTAACCATGGTGTTCAGCTCTTTTTAAATCAGACTTCCTCTTGTCTCTGCAGGATGGGGAAGGCCAATTAAACTACTACCTGTCAGAAGGCAGTAGGAGCCTTTTTCTGTGTTTATATTTCCCCTTCATTTAACTAAATTACCATAGTTCAGAACCTTTGCCTGCAAATCTCTCCCTTTGTCTCGCTGGCTGGCTGGTCATTTATAGCCTCCAGTTTGCTTAGTTTATCCTTGAAGAAATGTTTTTTAATCCCCCAAAAGAAATCATTGCGTGTAATAAAATGAATGTTCCCTTTTCTAGGAGACGAGGAAGTTCAAACACATTTTGTGTTTACGTTTTTGTGGTAGTTAGGTATAATGTCAGTTAATTCTGGTATTGGGCTTTAAAACTCCTGCATTTTTCCCTCAAACCTGCAGATTCTGTCCCTTTTACCCCAAAATGTTTCTTCTTGTCCAAGAGTCTAGGAAAACTGGTTTAGATATTAGGAGAATTCCATCCCTTTACCAGCCTTAATCATTAACCCAAGTTGTAGTTTACAGAAGTCTGAAGCAAAGAAGCATAGAAATATTAGAAGCTGGTATTTCTGGATATATTCCTGAGAGCTGGGAGAGCAAACCAGGGCAGGAGGTTGGGGGTGTGTGTGTTTTTGTCTTTTAATTGGTTTATAGGAAGTTATCCCTCTGTCAACACAGAAGGCAGTAAAAATGAAAAATGTTGGAATCAGTGACACATGTCGTTAATTTTCTGAACTAAGTAAATTAAGTACAATTTGGTTATTAATAATTCAAAAGAAAATGCTAGATAAGGAATTGGAGCAGCTTTTCTATCACTTCCAACCATTAAGATATTAGTCTGAGCACAGCAGTCCAAAGCTCCCTTATCTCTTATTAAAGCCTCAGTTCTTCATCTATTAAAGAATCAGATCTAAATGCTGCAGCAGGCCTGAGACGTTGCTGCTGCAGTAGCCTGGTGTGTCGTGCTGGGCTGCAGGTTCAGCTAAGCTGGAAGGTGGGCTTGTGCAGGAAATTCTGGGTGTGCAGGACCTCCTGAAGACACACAGTGAGCTGGTCCAACTAGCTCCGGGTCATTTCTTCTTCAATACAATTTCTTCTCTCTCTTTCTTCAGTTCTCCCTGTTGCTGCTGTGTGACCACAGCAATGTCCCCTGTCCTCCCTGGTACAATGATTTCTTTCTCCCAACTCATTCTCATACCCAGAGTCTGGCTGCTCACTGCTGCGTAAATACCATAAAGGGGTTCTCTTTAAGTTGCCTAAGAAAACACTCTTTCCCCACTGTTTGACTGCTTTAACATTCAGGCTGTACTTTTATGTCCATGGGTAGAAAAAATTCCTGATGCCTGTAAAATGGGATTAAGGACTTTGCATTTTAAACTTATTTTCTTTAGAGAAGTATTGTCACTTTGCTCATAGCAAAACACAGACGAGCCCCGCTCCATCCCCAGTGTGTCCAGCAGATGGTGGTGGAGTTTCATCCACAGCTGCAGTTCCCGCTGAGAGACCGAGCACCACCATTCCCAAACCTCAGTCCCCGGACTGTCCATTAGAAACAAAACATCATCTCCTCGGCAGCCAGCTGCAGTATTTGCTAGACATAGGAAGCACTTCATTTGGAGTTGGTTTTATCTGTTGCTGTGTATGATTTTTATAGTTTTGGGAGTCGGGCTATGTTCAACACCTGACACAAACACCACCTTGAAAGACCATGTGGAGTTGACTCGTCTTCAAGTGAAAATGTGCATTGGGAGAGAAGCTCTTCACCCATCTTCCTGCACTCTCTGGGTATTGTAAAGAAATGAAATCATCACTCCAGGACCAGACCTGAGCATGGCTCAATTTTGGAATTATCCCAAATGCAAGACCAGAGTTCTGGACTGAAGATCTATAACAGACCCCCCTCCCCTTGCAGCATGTAAATAAACACCCCCTGTAGCTGCGGGAGGCAGAGAACTGGATCTTCTGCAAGGCAGGTGGAGAGAGGGACTGGCAGGGCTGCCAGATCAGCTTGTCCCTCTTTAGATACAAACCTTCCTCTGATGCTGCAGGGCAGCTCCAAGACTTTGTCTGAGTATGGGTACAAAGTGTTATCACAGTATCACATCATCTTCATAAATATTCTGCAAAGCATTACAGGCACTAATTTAATTTTAAAGTATTCTGCAGGCTTTTCCTTGTGAAGATAACCTTCTTGATCTCAAGTATCCCAGAAAGAAGTCATTAAAACACCAGCGAGCATGCTAATTCATCAGCACACAGAGGTTTTTTACTTAAAAAGACCTCCTGATGGCCCCTCTTGTGCAAAGCGGATTTGAACCTGCCCTTAATAAGAACTGAGGAGTCCACTGAGTTTAAGAAGTCCTTCAGGTAGGGAGGACAGTGCTGTTCACTGCTGCACAGCTCATGGGTGTGGGGCTGGACAGGGAGAGAGCTGGGGCCCTGCTGAGCATCTTTGTCCCAATGTCCAGGTGGCTTTGTGCATCTCAGGAGATGTCACTCATGTGCTCCTCTTGACAAGACTACTGATCCCAACAAATCCTTGTCTTTCCCCTTCCCTTTCCTCCCTTAGTTCCTCCCCGGTGCTGTGCCCCCTGTTCCTAGGCAGCTGGCTTGAGATTTCTCTGGGGGCACAACTGAATTGAATTCTGCACCTTCACTCCCTCCATCTCTTTTTCTTATGGATTGTTTTTCAGGCACATCAACGTCCCAGCTCAGGTCCCTGCAAAGCACCACTGGTCACTGTCAGCATATTTCTGGGCCAGACACATGCTGGAGCTGGCACCGGGGGAGGAAAGTGAAGGCAAGATGGGCCCACGTGTCCCACACTTCAATCACAGTGTGCTGCCGTGGCACCGTGGTTTGGGAGCTTGGTCCAGTGATCCCTTGACTTGAGGCAGAGCAAGGACAAGATTGTTTGAATGTCTGCAGGAAGCAGCTGTAGGCATTGCATGTCAAGAAATAAACCAAGTTCCACCTTTCTGTCTTAGAAGCAGCTCATGCCACCCCTCGTCTCCCCACCAGAGGTAGGAGCAGCACTTGGCTCAAGCAACAGCAGGTGGCTGTGGGGAGAGCAGCCACATCCCAAGGAGCCCTGAGGAGCCTCAGGAAGCCTTTCCTGAGGGGCTGGAGGATGTCAGCCGAGGCTGCCTATGGGGGCAGATAGCCTCAGGTTACTTGCTGAATTGTGCCACATGCCATTAAATCATTTCACATTAGGCAACTCCATGGGCTTGATGATTTCCCTTTTCCAGCACAGCTGAGTGGAGATGCAAACACACACACACAACACGCTCTCTTCCTCTATAATTTTCCTCTGTGTGATAGATGCAATCTGAAAAATAAACACATTTCCCTGTGGGCTCTGACTGGTGCTTGTGTTTGCCAGCTGTAACACATCTCTTCCAGTCCAGTGCCTTTGCTGTTGTCACTGTGATGCCCACTGCATCTGTTTGGTGGTGCCCTGCAGCAGGGTGGGACCATTTCCACTCTGCTCCAGCCTCAGTTAAACAATGCTTTATTCCTCTGCTGGCACCAAGAGCTGTTTGCAAGTGAGGCAGAGGTAGAAGCCTGACATCACTGAGAGGCCTCGAGAGCCTCAGTCTGTGCTTGGCAATTTTAAGCAATGAGGTTCTTCAGACAGCTGGCATGTCTGTCTTCTTTTCCAGACAATTTTCAACCAACTCACATAAGCCATGGTGATTGCAGATGTTCTGAGGAGCTCTCCTGCCCTCACGGTGCCGTTCAGCTCTGGTGCCCTCTTCAGATGCAGCAGCCAGTGGCTGAGCTGCCCACGCTGCCCAGCCCGTCACTGCCCTTGGATCAGCCGCTGCCTGAACCTCCCCGTGCCTGTGGCAGACCTCAAAGGGCTGTGGGAAGATGTCTGGTGAGGTGGTGGTTAGAGGAGACAGAGCACAGATTCACAGGAAACAACATTTCATTGGTTTTCCTGTTTGTGCCTTGCCATCCCTTACAAGCATAAATAGGTTATCCACTCTTTAAATTCTCTGTGTTACTGGCTTCTGGGCACTGACTGTATCCACACAACCCATAGGGGACACAATTGCTGCTGGAAAATGAAGGGGAAAAATGAGTCTTTAATTTGACCTGCAACATCAGAGAATTTGAAAAATTGTGAGTGTTTTTATAGAGCTTTTATATCATCACCCTTTTCAACTGAGCATCCTGAATGCTTTATAAATATTAATTAAGTCTCATGCGGCTCCTCTGAATTACGTAAAGACAGAACTGCCTCATCCATCAGAAGAGAGGATTCAGAAACTGCTTAACAATTTGAGACACCATTAACTGACACCAGTTCAGTGAATAAGAACCTAACACACACTTGAAACTTCTGAGTAGGAGAAAAAATGAGGGAACTGTACTATATCTTTCCACTTACAAAAAAGTAGTGTTGGGGCATGAAGGGCTACATGAAAACCTCTCTTCCTCCTCTTCTCTTCTTCTCTTCTTCTTTGTGGGAAAACCTTGTCTCTCTGGGTAAACTTCATCTAAGAGTAGAGTTTCAGAAAGGAAGGAACTCAAAGGGAAAATGCTCATAAAATCCTCATCCCTTCTCTCTCTCCTAGCATGTTATTATTGGTGGCTGACACCAGGAACTGCTGGAAGAGAGGGCTGGCCCAGGAGGGTTGAGATGCTGGGGTAGTGCAGGAGTTAAGGGAACTCCATGGAGCAGTGTGGAGCTGGGAGCAGGATGGTGAGGCCAGGCACGATGTGTGAACCTCCTCAGGCAGCAGAACAGAGGGGTTTAAAGGGCTGCCAGCACACTGAGATCAGTATGCAGGGGATGCTGCTTCTTTGGGAAGGAATTTCAAGATTATTCTTCAGAATCGCAGAGGCTCACCCAAAGAGATGAGCTAAGAGCAAACTGCAGGCCAGTCACATACCATGTGTTAGATAAACCATTTACCACAGCCAGCTGAAGAACTTGGGCTTGAACTCTGAGTAATTAAAACACTTAACTCATAGTACAGACTGCCATTTCATGAATTCAGAGAGGCATCAGATATTTACTCAAATTTCTCTTATCCTACTGCAATTATTCTCACTTTCTTTCTCAAATGTCTGAGAAAGGTACTGGATTTCTGGATTTCACATCTGGACTTCTCCAGCTGTGTCTTCTAAAGCCACTCTGGGTAAATGGTTTCTAAGAAGACAACAACAGACCGGGATGAAAGTGTAAAATATTGTATTGGAAAATTCAGGGTATTATTTTTTGTGATATGCCAGATACATCAAGACAACCCTGAAATGTTCTAAAATTTCAGTGAGTACAGAGGCAAGGGATACAAGTGGAAGGAGGAAAATTCCTGTCAGATAGCAGGGAAAACACCCCCAGTGAGGGCAGTGAAATCCTGCAGCAAGGGCACAGAGCAGCTGGTGAATCTCTGCCTGTGGAGGGGTCAAACACCAGACTGGACAAGGTCTGAGCAGCCTGGGCTAAGCTGGGCCTCTGTTGGGGCAGGTGGGGAGTGTTGGACCACCTGACTTCCACTCAACCTCAATGATTCCATTATTTTGCTCCTGTTGGGAACTGGAACAGAGCTGTGGAGTCTCTGTTTTAGATCTCCAGGCCATCCTCAGACAAATTAAGAGACATGGGCAGCCTTTGAGACACTTAATTTTGTGTTGGTGTGAGAACTACAATCATTGTGAGGTTGTGATTGCTCTGCTTTTTAAAAATGTAAAAGTGAAACCAGTTTTCTTATTGTATTTCCTTTCTTCACCACATAAGAATTCACCCCTGCTGAGTTTTAATCTACTGTGAATTTTCTGGCTTTGTTTCTTTTGAAGAGCCCTTGTAAAAAAATTGCATGGACTTTGAATGGAAATGAGAAGTAATTCAAGGCATAGATCTGTTAATCCTGAGTGCTACTACTTCATACACATCAGGAAAATATGCAAAGTTTCATCAATCAGTTACCGCATGGCTGCAATGAATCTGTTACCGGCTCATGCAAGGCACAATACATGAAGACTGATGCAGGAGGAAGGAGGTGAAAGTGATTTTTTTTTTATTTAAATGGTCCCAGTTCAACCAATTCTCTGTCTTCTCAGAATGATAACCCAATCATGATTGTCTCTCTGGAACAAGAGGATTGACACCACTTTAATGAATTTCATTTTACAGCAGTCGTTTTCCTAGACATAATATTTGTAAAGGAAAACTAACAAAACTTGACTAAATAAATGAAAATTAAGTTAATTATTAGGCAGATTGTTCTGTCTTCCTCCTCTATAGAATCTGTATGCCTTTTTTGGCCTTTGCATTTTTTTTAATTTTTACTTTTTAAAGAAATGCTACAATTAAATCCTGAAATAAATAACATCTAATAAGCACCACTCTCTTGCCTTTCCAGTCAGGAAAAAGAGGAGTGTGTCATTACATTGCAAAGAAGCAAACGATAACGACAGAGTGCTGGGAGCAGCTCAGTCAGGGTATAGCGTTGTCCTCATTCAAAGGAGTTTGTGAAGAACACTATAAATTTCTAGTGACATGAAGAAGGATTTTGCCAGTGACTTGGCATTTGTCTTCGCTTCAATTAGTGGTTTGGCTGCCAGGTAAAATAACAGAAAACATAGATGTACTCAAAATACCCCAGAAATTCTTTAATTTCTTTCCCCTCTTTGTTTTTTATATTTCAAGCATCACATGTAGTTAACAATGTGTCAACACTGCCATTAAAACCTCTGGTTTTGTTTTTATATATGTGAACTGTAAAAAAAATTTGCTTCAGGCTCCAAATTTGCAGGGTCTTACTCATGAGATCCTGTAAAACATTTTATGAATTCATAAAAATGTGTTAGATTCTGCTCCAGCTCATGGATTCAGTCTCCTGAATCTCTACCACAAAACTTTAATAACGTGTTTTATTAGTGAATTCCTTACAGAATCTATTATAAAATTGTGATCAGAGTTTCCTTAAAGCTTTGTCTCTTCTTATCACCAAATTAAAAAGCAAGCTTGCTGTTTCTACTGTGTTAGAAACTGATTCTTGGCTCAGGTAATCACCACTTTCTTTTTCTCTCAAAAAGATTGTCACCATACTTGCACAACTCACACACTTCCCTCACTTCAGCCTCTCCACTCTGCTTGTTTCAAATACTTCCAGAAGGATTTTGGATGGCATGGGCAGCCTGGCAGTTATCTTTAAGCAGTGTTACTGTCCTTAAAAAATCTCTCTGGGGAGGATTTTAATTCAGCAGAGTACCTCTCCAAAGTACTTGAGGGAATTAGGTTTCCAGAAGGGAAGGACCCAGGATTTTCATTTGCTCAGCAGAGCTGAAATAAAGTGAGTTATCTGTGATATTGTAGAATTAATAAACGGAACCCTTAACATGACTCTTTACTTTCTGTGGAGTGTCAAAGTGCAGGATTTGTCCTGCTGTGAGAAAACCATGTCTGTGTCATCCTGCCCCTGACAGCAGCCTGGGGCACGGGCTAAGACACACATCAAAAAATCCTCGCAGTTAAATAACTTACCTTACAAATTCATTTCCAGATCTCCATGTTCATGCCTGAGAACATGGGCTGAAATGCAGGATAGTTTCTATTGTGTGATCTGTACCCTTCAGTGGTGCAGCATCAACGAGTTTCAAAGGCTCATTAGCGTTTGCATTAATTGCTCCTGCACGGACAGGCATTTCCTCCGACCAGCTTGCAGCGGGTTTCCAATCCACGTTAACTAGATTATCTCTTTCCTGACATAAGGGTACGTGCAGGAGAGCTCTATGTCTATATCCCATTTGATATTCTACATCTATTTTTTTAACTGCTATTCCTGCTCTGCAGCTGATGGTTTGGATTAGATGCTGGGGTGCCCATCAGTGTATGTGAAAGAGTTATTTAGTATGGACTAGGCCTTTTGGTGGTCTATATAGATGTGAAAGTTATTGTTTGTTGTTTCTGATACCAAATTATGTTGTAAAAGTTATTTATTCTGATGGTCAATTCTGCTCACAGGCTGCCTTTTAGTTGCGGGGCACTGCATCACATCCTGTGTCGGGATAATTTTTCCTGCTGTGGAATAATTTTTAAGCAAAGGTCAGTATTATCCCTGACTCCTACAGCAGAGAAGGATATAAGTAGTAGGTAGGCAGTGAGACTCAGCTGATCAAAGAAAACATGACAGGAATCAGCTCCTGCTCCATGCTGAGATTGGGGTAGTGTGGGTGTGCCCTGCGTGTGGTACCTGTGTGTGTGTGCAGGAGCAGAGAGCCCCTGCTCACCCCTCCTTGGCAGGGTGTACTTTGACCCCGTGAATTTGGGCGGTGTTACACTTCTGCTTCCATAGAGCTATTGCCAGATTCAGAGAACAAATGAGGACTTTCAAAATTAGGACTTCTCCTTCAAAAATTAAAGTTCACATTCAGAAACAGGTTGTTGTTTCATCCTTTTATTTCCCTCTGTCCTAACAGGCTGCAGAAGTGCCTGTCCTCCTTCCCAGGAGCAGATTGTCAATGTGGGTTGCAGGGTCTCTGCCTGGTGCCAGGCCACAGCACTGCGGGTGCAGCCCTCCTGCTGATCTTAATACTGTCCTGAAAGCCTAGGTGAGGCTTTTCTCCCTACTCATCCAGGAATTAGGCTCTTGGGTTACTTCATGGCTTGATCACTGAACTGACATGTTCAATGACCGTAATTTTTCATGTGGAGAACTCGCAAAACCACCCAGGACACTGAAGGTGCCTTGAACCCTTTTTCCTGAGGAAGGGCTTGTGTGGCAGAAAGATGGAGTTTTCTTGTTACTTTGTTCTGTAGTAAATCCGTCTCTAGATGTTTTAAGAAAGGATTTTCACTTTTTTTTTCTTTCAGTATTGCTCATGTATGAAACTGTCTGAAGGCAGCCAGGGAAATGACCTCGAGAGGAAAGACATGGCAGCAGATATCCTGTCACCTGGATAAGGAAGGTGACAGGAGGAGGTCACTGCCCTTTCAATACCCGTCTGCTAAGGTTAAAAAATGCTTCAAACAACATCCCAAGTTTGGCCTTCTGTAGAATATTAAAAACCACTTAACTGAACCCTGCAGAAGCTGTGTTCTTTAGCAAGCTCCGTGACTGCTGGCACCAAAAATGTGCTCTATCTCTGCAGCCAGAGGGAAGGTTACCCTGGAGAGGCTTGGAGGGGAGGCAAAGCACTGCTGAACAGAGCTTGGTACTTCAGACTTCTTTGTGCAGACCTGTACTACAGGAGCCCTCCAGTGAGTCTCTGTAGTGTGCCAGACTACACAGCAATTCAGAAAGGCCTACTTTATGTAGGCGTCGTCTCTCTGCATCTGCAGTGGGACAGACAAAAGTATCACAGACTAAATTCCTGTGAAATCCCCTATGACTGACCTGGCAAATGATGTTTACCTGGCTAATACCCATCTTTAGAACAAGCTGAAATAAAATCCGAGGCTTGAATGCGCTCCTTGAATCATCGGGATAAGCATCTGAAGGTTGTGGTAGTGCCTTGGGTCCATCAGTAATAAAATATGTGTGTGAGCTTGTGCTGTCATTTGTCTCATTGCTAGTAGCACTTTCCCTGGTGGAAGCAAGCAGGGAGACAGAATGGCCAGGAGTGATAAACTGCTGTGTCAGAGAGTCAGTAAACCTTAGCCACAGAGTCCTTCTGCTTGTCATAAGCAAGTGATTTAAACTTTTATGCCTTAGCTTCTGCCAGCACATTTTGCACAGATTGTTTTTCCTCACCCCACCTTGCAGCTGTCACCTCCAACAGAGAGATTAGAAGTGATAAAAAAATCACCTCTGCAAACAGGAGTAAGAAACCACAAAGAAAACTCATTAACTCATTGCTTGTTGTAATCAGTTCAGCAAGAGCTGCAAATCAGTGCTTTCCCCATGGCATCTCTTTCCAAAAGCTTTCCTTTAAAGGAAATCTTAGACATGAAAATGAGGATAAAATGCTTGATGGTCCCTAAGGTTTTGGAGCACTCAGTTCCTTTTACAATTAACGGAATTTGGGCCTGTAAAATGCCTTATGTGGCTTTGAACATCCTGCTTGACTGATATTGAAAGTGCCAGAGCTCATCAGGAGCTCCCGGGGGTGAGCACCGGCAGGGCCTCCCAGGAGAGGAGAATTCCAGCAGCCAGCAAGAAGGAGGAGGTGCTCCTTCATGTGGATATGAAACGCTTTGCTTTCATAGCTGGGAAGCCACAGCACTTACAGATCTTCAGTGGAGCCTTCAAGTCTTCAATTTCATGTCTTCATATGTTCCAGAAGCCTTCAATTAATTAATTAGGCAATTATCTTTTAATAGCTCTTTTCTGCTGCTCTGGACTACACGTGTCCCTTTGGTTGGCTGCTGTGCGATTTTGTCCAAGGATCAAACATTCTATTTCTAACTTTAGCTGTGCTCAGAGACCTCCTTCAGCCCAAGACCACCTTGTCTGCACTGCTGGCTGTGTCTGCACAGAGCAAAAAGTGGTGTTTGTGATGGTAACTGTGATCTGCAAGGTCTGGCCCCAGCTGGGGACATCAGTGGGCACCACTGCCATAAAAAGCAGTGGGGCAATTATTAGGGTCACATTTCATACAAGCTTTGAAATGAGAATTCATATTGGGGGTATTTAGATACATATTGGCGACTTTCTTGTAGCTTGTGTGAAATCTATTTAAATGCCCACAATAATGGTTAATAAAAAAATGCTCCAGCTGGTTCCAGGTGAAGTGGGAATATTGCATGTTTGTTGTGACTCCTGCTTTGAAGGTGTGACTGAACAGATTGTGTTTTATCTGGTTCCCACTGGTGGAGGCTGCTGCAATGAGAAACGTGATACTCAGAATCCCTCGTTGCACAATGCAAACTGCAGAATAAATCCCGGGAAAACTTGGCAAAAATCATGGACTTTATTCTCCAGGCTGAAAGGTGTTTGTTTTAATAGCTGGTCTGGGAGGCACACTTTGAACTTCTTCTGATAAAAAGCTTTTTTCAAAATTGTGAAAGAATGTACTTCTGCAGTTTTCATATTGATCTTCTGTCATTTGAGGGTTTAAAAATAGAATTGTTTCTTTTTGCTAGTTATAAAAAAATAAAGGTTTTCCACTTCCAGAAAATCCAGGAGCAGAAAAATTCAACAGCCTTAGTGTGGATCATACCACTAATGGCAGACTCAAAATAGGACATTTAAAATAGTGAGTTGTTTGGATGCATGAAATTTATCTGGTCATTTTCTTTGGTGCAGCTCGTTTAGGAAATCTCACAGTATTAAACCCACAGTGATAGTCAGGAATTTCCTCCATCCAAACACTGATGAACAATTTGAAAAAAGCAAAGAGAATATGATGGACTGTACAAAATCATCCCTGTAGCTGACAACTTTCTTTTCTGCAGAAGGACAATTGGAACTGAATAATAATATTTTCCCTTTCATTTGTATATCTCAGGTTTGAAAAATGTTCTATAGGATTGTTGTGTCTTTGCGAAATGTTGCTAAATCGCTTTTTCCCATGGGATGGGAAATAAATATGAGTGGCAAATGTAACCCCATGGGACTGGTAAATGAAGTCAGTGATTTGAGGGATGGTAGAGAGGCCTGAGGATGCCTGGAAAGTCAGAGGTAAAGAATGAAATCCAGCTTCTAACCTCTGGCTCATACAGGTCTGCCAGCTCTCAGGAAATCTTTGTAAAACTTAAAGAAGATTTGGCTAAGAACCCTGATGTAGGAAAGGGGAAAAAAAACCGGCATAGTTTGGATTGACCTTCCAGTTCTGAGAGAAAACTTTAAGGGTGTCAGGGTTTTAATTATGCCTTAATTGCCTGTATAATGGGACACAGTTACTTTGGAATATGCATTTCAGTCCAGCTAGAGGTGGTAAGAAGCCATGTAAATTATGCAAACAGTATAAAATATGGTAGAATAAAGCATTTCTGTGGGTCCAGTTCTCTGATGTTTTACAATTTAAGATCAAGAAATTAATGTACAATGATTCAAACAGATCAAAATACCTCACAAGACATAATTCACCCAAAAGTACTTCCAAGCAATAATTCAGTCAGCTGATGAATTGAGTGCTAACGATGAACAAGGAAGACTTCCAGCATTTGAGAACTGGTAGATCTGGTACTGAAGATAATTGCCTAGCAATATTTTAAAAAAAACAAAACAAACTAAAACAAATTTAATCCCAGCAAGTGTTCATGTAGTTGAAGGAGAACCCAGAAAGCTCCTGAGATCATAAAACTGAAGTTTATTTTTTGTTGGCTTTTCTACAGGCGTTAACATTTGCAGATGTAATCCTTCAAATGCAGGATGGGTCACAGTGGCAGCCCCAGAGGTCATTGATGGCACTTTGTGTCCCTGCCCACGGTCCAGGAGACCCTCAGCAGCTCAGGCAGGGCTGTGACTGTGACCCTGGCTCCTGGCTGCACCTGGACTTCCCCTGTAAGGAGCCTGTCTCCCGGATTAATCTCTTGGAAATATCTCCTAGCTTTGTCTCCACTCCAGTCTTTCTGAAATGCCCTTTGCATCCCAGATGTAGAAGTCATCCACTAAACAGTTTCTCTAGTGTTTTCTTGGATAGTTGGCTTCTGCCCATTTTTCACTTTTTGGGCTGAAATACTGTGGAGCAAATGCTCCTGAGTACTGTGGAAAGAAAGACAGCAACCAACACTCACTGTCAGTTTGCTACGGATCCCTTGGAATGGGAAACAGTGGAACAGCTGAGAATCAGGATTAAAGAAAGGGATGTTTTCAAGATTTCCAAACTCTGGGGAAATAAATCCGTTGCTGAACAGTTCTTAGCCAAAGAAGCACCCACCTGGCCACCTCCTTCGGCCCTCAGGGGAAATCCTGACATCCCACAGCAGGGAACTGCCCTGACCAAGTAATTTGTGCTCTCTTGTTCTTCCTTTAAGGTGAAATGTGGGTGCTTTGGTGAAGCCACTTTGGGATGGGATCTTATCAAATGTTTGGCAATATTTGGATTTTCAGTTGGGCTCTGGGAAGCAGATTTGGGTCAATGGAGGACTCTTCGATAACAGTGGAAAGTCAAGCATATGCTTCTGTACTGGAGACACCTATAGTACCTGGAAGAATAGAAAGTTTCTAAAGTCTCTTAGGGAAAGAAAAAGAAATAATCAAATAAGCATTTTACTCATGAAGCAGAAAACTAGCAAGCTAATTAAAAAGTGACAGCTCCACACCAAAAAANAAACCAAAATACCACAAAAACAAGAAAAAAAAATGGATGAAAGACTGAGAGGAATGAAATGTATTTGGGATTTTTGTTTATTTACTTGTTTTTCACACTGAAACTCAATTTAATTTTTAGTGGAAGATTGCACATCAAAAATACAGCTTTTTCTTCTATGGCATATTTAATGCCGAAGCACATCTAACAATGCATCTCCTTGCCCAGTTGCTTCCATGGAATTCCTGGGAAGTTGCAGAGCTCCACTTTGGTCCAAACCCAAATGATAACATCTGTATCAGCAGGGTGGAGAAATACAAGTTTTTGTTATTTGCCTGCAGCTGTTGGAAGTGTTTCTGAACTTCCTCTTATTTTCTAAGAAGGAGAAAACTCCAGGTGCAGGAGATTTAGACTTTGCAGCTTTGTGACCACAGGCTATTTATTATCATTGCAAAGCAAAGAAAGATTCTGTTTACTTTTCATTTAATTACAGTATATTCCCACATATGACAATACTTTAATGGAATCTCACACTAAATCTCTGTGGCAATTTTCTCTGCCTCCTTGGGCTTAAGATCTTATGAAGATTTAGGTGATTTGTTTCAAAATCCATTCTCTTGTGGACTTCTAGGGGTTTTGTGATGTCAATTGCTATACTAATTCTTACTCACCACACAAGGCGCTAATTAGTTTTTAAAACAATTTCACACTTTGCTGGGAAAATAAAAAAGCAGTAATTTTAGTTAGCATTAGAAAACAGTGTGGACAGGAATGGTGACTGAAGTTTTGTCCATGATACTTAAAGCAACATGTGGAGAACCTGATGCATTTCTGTTATGTCCTCAAAACAGTGCACCCTGTTTTAATTCAGCAGCAGTAACAACAAAACAAAACAAAAAGCCAAATTCCTTAAGTAGTGCATAGTGTGTCATGACTTTCCTAACTGATAGCACTGGTGTTAGTATTGCTGCAATAGTTTATATTTATTATCCATTCTGGTTTGTGTTTCTGCACATTTGTCAGATAATATCCAGAACGCAAAATGCTATTCAGTAGAAAACAGCAATAAAATTACTGTATAGCTTCCTCTTTCCCTTTAATTAATCAAAGAAAAGACTCTGGAACAGAGCTACTTCTGGCTGAGGGACAAAGATGAAACACTTGACTACCCCATTAGATAACCTCCACCAAAAGGCACATGAGTGAAAGAAGTAGGGGAAAGCTTCTCCTTAAGCACAGGGAAACCTTAAAAGTGGAAGTTAGCTGAAAAAGAGAGTGGTGTGGGCTGAGTAGAGGAGCAAAACTGGTAACTATAGTTTGGGGGAAGTGGGACTTTAGGGTTCTATTGCTATGGTGAGATCTTCTGTGCTTAATACTTGGAGATGAGTCCTAACCCAAACCAAGTTCAGTCTGATATGTAAAAGCTTGAGCTGTTTTTTACTGTACAAACAAACTTGTAAGGAAGAAAGAAAACATCTTGGTAGGAGATGAGAGAAGAAGACCCTCTGCCACTTTTACAGATGGAGAACCTGAGCCTTACTCTGCCATCCCACAGGGAGCCGATGGGGCATGAGTTCAGGGAGGTTGCAGAGTCCCAGAAAAACTGAATCACTTTTAAAGCATTTCAAGGAGAGTTAAAGACAGCTCAGAAATCCTCCTGGTTTATTCTGGACTAAGGTCCAGGAAAGTCTGTGAAAAAGCTTGTGTTTTCTGTAGTGGATTCAGAAGGACACCCAAAATATTTCTTACAAAACCCGTTCATGGCACATAAAAAGAAAGTGTGCAGCTAAATGTGAATAGCCAGCTGTTGGAAATAAACCTGGAGAATAAGGATTTATAGGGATGAATCACAGCCTACCCACTCATTGTCTCCTATCTTTTATGCCTTAATGTCAAAAATATCATTAGACCACCTAACCTGAGCTCTGTCATCCAGCTATTCTTATTGAGCTTGTAAATTCCATCTGATCAACAGATTTTGTCACATTGCTCTGATTTAGCTGCTAACTTCATGAAAAGAACACCTTTCATGCAGAGAAAGAACATACCAAGTTTTCTTGTGCCAGTTTTTGAGTGATCAGCTGCTCTGGAAACTTCTTTCCCTTTAGTAAAATTCAGTTAACCCTGTACCTCTCAGGAAGGGCACAGCCATACCTAACTCATGCCTCTTCAGTGCTACAGATATTAACAATGGCTGATCTGGTCCTTTTCTACTAAGATCACCTTCCAATGCATTTTTTCCTTAGTTCTGTAAAAAGACTCATGTTTTACCAATGTTGCATGATTTGTGTGATTCGTTGCTCACACTTGCAGTATGAGAACTTCTCCATTTGCGCCAGGTGAAGCTGAGTTGTTGGCTCAATCAGCCAGTTCACTGAAGAAGAGAAAACCTGAAGGAAGGAGCTAAGTTGGAAGTTGTGAGAGAGTTGTTGTGTTTTCTTTCTGCGTGTTTGTGGGAAGAAGGTGCTCTTTCAATGAAGCATTGTTAAAGGCCAGTGATTTTTCAGGATCCTGCTGGGGAAAGAGAAGAGAGATCCAGAAGTTGGCTGATGTGGTTATATGCCTGAAGATTAGGTATGTAAATATGTTGTAGTTCTGACTACTCTTAATATCTACTGATCTCTGAAAATGTTGGAGCTGTTTAGTTGAATGGTATGCCCATAAGAACTGCGCCTTGGTTAGGTGATAGTGGTGAACTACAGCTAATTCTTCATTAGTACTGAGGAAAATTAGGTACTAGATTTTACTATGGGATCCCTTTAAAGGTCTGGTTTGGGAGCTCTTTATTCTGTGTCAAAATAGTAATCAGCAAAACTCCAGATATGGATGTAGGCTTCCTACTCTGCTGAATAGAGGTGGCCTAGTTCACTTCTTCTTTCTTTAAAACAGTAAATTCTGCAGAAGGTGTGGTACTTGCTTTACTGGACTTAGTTCTCTTGCAGGATATGTTGATGCCTGTAACAGGGCTCTAGGCAAATGTGGCAGAGATTTGGAGCATTGTATTTTGTTTCTTAATGTGGAAGAAATTCTGTAACTAAAATCTATTTGTCTCCAGGTGCTCTTCATGGTCCACTTAATGTAAGCGTTTTCTTGTTACATTACTGCCTGCCTTCTCTGCACAGTTCCAAAATAGTGATTAAAACCTGCAGTGAGTCAAGGCTTTCCTGTGGAAAAAAGACCCAACTAATTCTAATAAGAGTGTTTGTACCAAGAGTCACTGAAGTAGTTCTGAGTCTTAGTAAAGTGCGGCTGTGGAGGAGATTATGAGCTTTACCCAAAGCCATGTGGGTTGTCATCCAGGATTAGACATTTTGAATCCTCCTCTTAGTAGAAGGGTGCATCAGTGCTTCTGGAAGGAAATGTTGGATTTTTAATAAAAGTAACGAATAAAATTGTCTATTTGCAAAGCACATGGCAGAAATGTCATAGGAACTTCTTGCTCTCCCACATCCATTTATTCTCTCTGCCTGGGGTTTGTGACAGGAACTGCAGAAGTTTTTCTATCCAGAGATGTAAACCTTCACCATACCTTGGTGTCACCACTGGATTTGTACTTCAGTTTTGATTGAAACCTTTGCTTGGAAGACAAAAGGTGCTGGAAGGTATAGGATTCTCACCTGGAATTCTCACCACAGTTCCTTGTGTCATATGCTGTCCCCTGAACCTCGCAGGCTGAAACTTATTCTAGTTTCAGAGTGAGAGTTGTAAAACAGATTAAGTTAAGCTTTATAGGACATGATGAGCAGAGAATGCATCAAACTTCTTTTCAAAATGTGAAGATAGAATTCATTTAGTGCAGATTGCTTAATTAGTGATGGACTATTTGGTCATAGAGAGCCTGCAGTGTAATAGAAGTACAAATTTTGTATGGTATGCTGTTAATTGTTTTTCCCTCTTGTATGTTAAATGACACTTTGCTTTCTTGTTGATGTGTTTGTGAATCAAGAATTCATAACCAACTGAACACTGTTTTATTGGCATGCTGGTTATAGTAGCAGCCAGAGGCTTTGTTGAACTGAAATATGAGAAGCCAAGACTTGTACCCAAATTTTAGTTTAGTGAAGTGTAATAGACATCTTTCAAATCAGTTCAACTTGAAATTTCAGACAATTTACAGATGAAAGGTGATATGTTAAATAGTGGGTACAGTACATGCATTTGCACTCCTCTGTAGCCTTCAGAGCAGACAGTGGGTTGCTGCAGCACAGAGCCAAACCCTGATGCAGGGTTCTCCACAGGTGGTGATAAATGGAGTGTATTACTCAGCAGGGTGTGGGTCTTCCTCAAAGAGCTGAAGCATAATGCAGTGAGAGTGGAGGGAAATAAGGCTTTTTGTGAGTGTGTATGTGGTAGGATTTCTTTTAGTCTAGTACGTGTCAAGTGGCCTCAATATAAATCAAAAATCTCAGCCTTATGCCCAATTTCAGGAAAATGCTGTGCTAGACTAAGTAGGAAAAATGAGGTGTTGGAAGAGTGAGGTTGACTGAATGGAATAACTGTATGAATAATATATTGTTTTGGTTTCTAACAAACACTGCTGTGTGAATAATGGTCTTTCACTGGGTGAAGACCTTATTCAGCAACCCAGCTTTGAAAAGTTGAGCAAACTGGTAAATGCTCCGCAATAGCTATAAACAAGTGTGCTGCATGAGGAGGTGAATGTGTGAGGTTGTTGGGTCTGCACAGGAAGCTTGGCAGATATTTACATGTGATCAAGAGGGGGCTTGCAGAGCTGCTGGGGGACAGGTCCTCCCACATCTCTATGAAGCATCACACTGGAGCTCTCCCCTCTTGTCCCACACCGTGGGTCTGTACCTATTCTGGTTTGTCTACATGACATCTATGCAGCTGCCTCCATCTGACCATCCTCATGCTCTTTCACAAAGAGGGAGGAATGAAAGGGGTGTTTGTTTGTTTGTTTTTTCCCAGTGGAATACTCCATATTTTACTCTTACAATATAGGTTAAAGCATTCTGAAGTATTTTAATCATCCTCCTTAAAGGGCTGTAAGGCATCAACTGGCCTATTAAAAACTTCCTGGTGGTGACCCACGAGGCCTGGTTGAACAGGAAGAAGACATAATCTGTAAGAGTATCTCCAAATAGAGCATTGGCTCTTGGCTCAACAGTGGGTCTCTGTTCCAATGTGTTTAGACAGCTCAACATAATGATGACTTACTGGTGTCCACCCTGCACGTGCTTCTTGTGACTGCTAGGCTCAACTGAGTGCCCCCAAAGTGGCTGTGGAATTCTGGGCACAAATTCTGCTCAGGCACGTCCAAATAGCCATTGTTAAACTCCAGTGTTCCAAAACTGTCCTTAGTGCTCACAAAAAAATCTCCTTAGGGTGATGTGTATTCCTGCAAGCATTCAGGCCATTCCAGAGACAAGCGAAGCCTTGCAAGTCTGACTGGGACAATACAAACACCCACATTGGCTTCATTGCTTTGGTGATAAGAAATGTCTGTTCCCTCTGTTCTTTGTGAGTTCCAAGGTGCAGCATTGCTGTATAGGATTATTTTTCCCTTGAGCAGTCATTTTCATTGTGGGAGATGGTCCTGCCTGTAGTTAAAGCAAATGTGACAGTTGCCTGCAAGCTGTTGGAGCCCTTTGCAGGTGAACTATTACAGATTTCTTTCCCCTTGTAAAATGTGCTGTGTTAAGGATGCATCATGTTCCCTGTCAGACAAAGACCATGAAATGACTCAGAGTTCTGCTCTGACCTGCTGGGCTGATGTGAAGACTGGGCTGAAGAAACATGAAAATAAGTCATTGTGCTCTGTAATGTTTTTATTTTACTTTTAAACAGCCTGCCCTATTGATCTTCGTTCCTTGTTGTTGAGTCTGTGCTATTTTGTTTCTCGTCTGGAATTACTCTTATATAACGTTAAGCTTCAGATTTATGGCTCAGATGTGTTTCTTTGGGACCCTTTGGCTTTCTTGCGTCTGGTTGTGTTTTGAGGAGATGCAAAATCTGCTGGAATACAAGTATGCTTTAGGGGGGTTGATCAGAGCTGAGGCAGTGTGTGGTGCTGGCAGTGACGTTCATGATCTGCCTGCACTGATGGGGTGTTTGATATATAATTCTGTTGTAGTCCTCTACTGGGGACTCTATATTCCCATTCTTGTTTTCATGCCCTAAAAATGTGTTTGCCTTGACTTTGAGAGCAGCTTTTGCTTGTTCATTTTATAGTCTCTTTCATCTGATTCACCAGAGATCTATTGTTATTGAGATACTCTGATGGCAGGGCCCTGGGGCATGTGGTTTTTAATGTATGACAAAACCTTGCTGTGTGTTTAAGGGAGTTATGTACTTTAAAGAAATTGAAGAATTTCAGGCTAGTGTGGTGCCTCTGTGGGAAGGAATAAGATGAAGGGGCACTGAAGAACTTGTTGGAAGGTGACCAGGAGTTCTCTCCTAATGCTTGGCAGCATTGAGTGCTTGGAGTTTTGCTGTGAAGGTCAGGGATGAATGTTTAAAATCCTTTGACTATTCCCGATGATGCAGCTCTGTGTCTGAGCAGAGATGATCAGCCCTGGAACAGTCTGGTTGTGTCTGGGTGCAGCTCTGAGTCCTGCCCAATTTGTGTAGGGTGTGCAGGCAAAGGGACAGATCCTTTCCCAGGTACTTCCGATGCTTTTGTGTCAGCTTGCTTCAAAGCTGAAGGGATTCAGTATGGGGCATATTTAGGGATTGTGTGTGTGTGCTCTCCATGTAAGACTCATGATCTGTGTGTTCAGTACAAGGTTGCAATAGGAATTTCTGAGTTGGCTTTAATTGCAACAGGATGAAATGATGTCTTTGACCCTGGTGGTCTGGGTTTGTTACAGATGTTCAAAAATGCAGTACCAGTATCTTGCTTGCAGTCTTGCTTCTGCTGTTCTCTAATTGGTCCCAATCATATCACTGAATAGAGGACTTTTTTTCCCTTCTCAAGTGACTGGAAATGCCTGCTCACGTCTATTTAGCACTGCAGGCAGAACTTGGGGGAAAAAACAAACCCACAGAACAGCAAACCATTTTATTTTTTCTAACCTTCAGTGTGAGAAATTGGCCAATGGACTATGTTCTGAAAAGCCTATTTGTCTTTCCTTATTTTAACCTACCTCATGGGGAATTTAGGAACTTGTCTCTTGTGAGCTAAGCAATGTGACTCAACATTAAGCAACTTAGAAAACATTGTGTTTCAGCCTAGCCTACAGTGAGTAGACAGTTGATGGGGCTTCTTAATTTTTAAGAAAGTAATTGTCATGAGAGGTAGCCCTTGCTACTTGGCCCAGGGATTGGTCTTGTTTTCATCAAAACACGCAGACTTTCTGAATAATGTCCTGAAGGGAAATGGTTCTCGGCAAAAGAGTTCTTAATTACATTCTATTTCAAATTTATTTTACATTCTGATCTTTATAGCAAGCAAGTGTAATGGGTAACTTCTGAGAAACTGGCATTGTGGCCTGCCCCTTGGGGACTTCTGGGGCGGCACAGAGAATTACAGCTGCTATTAAACTTCTTGCAGTAATCACAAATTGAAAACACAAGAAGCCAGGAAAAGTGTCTTGCAATTATCTTTGAGTCACAAACTTGCAGCAATGCCTAATTCACCTCTAAATTAGAAAGGAGATGTTCTAGTGCTGAGAAACATGCCTGCATATTTTAGTGACATGATGAATTGCTTAGATGCTTTCAATCTGCTGTCATTTATTGTTGACACTATCTGCATACAGTATTTCAATTAGTACAAACAATAATTAGGTGACAATGGTGAAGTCTTCAGCAAGCATGAATCAGTATCTGTCTATATACCTTACTAGATTCACATGAGAGATAGTGTAGGGAATACTTAATAACCTCTGAAAGAGGATAAAAAAAATCCTTCAGTTTGTATATATTTACTAATAAGACTGGTGGTGATGCAAAATGTAAATAATGGATGTAGTACCTTGTCTTGAACAACTCCTTTC
This sequence comes from Cyanoderma ruficeps, assembly GCA_008694505.1. NCBI lineage: Eukaryota > Metazoa > Chordata > Aves > Passeriformes > Timaliidae > Cyanoderma > Cyanoderma ruficeps. The sequence goes on along the minus strand of VZDJ01000116.1, from coordinate 21,338,934 downwards.
ACGCTCTGCTGGTGGGAATACTTTTTCTGGCAGGTGGATAATGAGCACAACTGTTGTACCTCCCCCCTTTGAATGCTGCAGCTATGCCAGGGAAAACAGTTTGTACTCCAAAGGCAGCTGTGGTTCTGGAAATCAGCATCACTTTCCTTGTAGAGGGTCAGCTGGGGCCAGAGGGGGACTTAAGTTTCCTGGTAGGGGTCACCTGGGCTGTTCCCAGAAAAATCTCTTGGCTTGGCACGGGGTGGTGCATCTCAGGCTCCTCTCTGGGAAGTGCCTTGTGGGAACAGTGACTCTGGCGAGGGGCAGAGCTCTGATTTTGGCTTCAGCTCTCTCTGGGCACCAACCCTGTCTGTGTCAGCTCCTGCTGGTGCTGGGCTCAGCCTGGTGCTGTGGGAGCTCTGTCTGTGAGCTCTGAGGGGCTGTTGGGCGAGAAGGACAGCCCTGCTCCTGACAAATGCCCCTGGGGATCAGCATACTCTCCCAATGAGCTGGACACTGTGACATTTAGAATAACCCCAAAACTTGAATGCCAGCAGCTCTGCTTTCACCTAAAGTGATGTGAGTGATGTGAATGTGAATGACAGCCTAACAAGCCTCATGGGAGAGTTTCCTGCTTTTGTTTCTCTGGAAACGCCTCTTCCTGCTGGCCCTGGATTGGCACCATTTAATTTCTGCTGCATGTATGGTGTTAACAAAAGCTTCCCAAACAGAAAATGGCTTCTGACATTGAGAAGCATAAACTCCTTTATTGTCACTCTGTGACATGTCTGAAGCTGTGCTGGCAGCCTGTGTGCCCTGTCCCTGCATGAAATGCAGTTTTTGAGCTACCTTCCTCTGAATTTGGTCAATTCTGTAAATTGATGGTACCAAAAGAAAATTCCTGTCTTTTGTGATAAGCACGATGATTATACTTGTGGTGGTCAGGGACATCTTAAAGACTTGCCTTGGAAATCACTGCTGAATTAGGCAAATTTGTGCATTTGCTGACAACTGTAGTGCAGAATCATTAATGCCTTTTGTGAGTTACTTCTTAGGAGTATGGGATTTACTTCTCAAGGAAAAGAAAAATAGGAATAATAGTCGTTACAAATTTCCTGGGCAACAGCTAATTTCAAGCCTAGATTTCCATGTATAAAACAATACCTGAATGGAAATAAATCTTTAGATGTTCTCTGGGAGGACTCTGCCGATTAGAGCAATTTAAAATATAAGAAATAATAATTAATGCTTTCATCCTCTTAGTAAAACTCTGCATGACCATTAACTAATTACTCTCCTGCCTGCTGATATTAAACTTAATGCTGAAACGTTGCATTTGTATCCACAGCTACCATTTTGGTCTAGAAGTAATTGTAATTATGCACACAGAAAATTGTAAAGCATCTGCATTTTTCCACACAGTACTGAGATTTAATTATTACTTGAGTATGTGTAAAAAAGGCATTTGGGGCAAATAACTCTAAAAACCTCAACTAAAGTATATAATAATTCTTTTACAAAACAAATATTTTCATACTCCCAGCATTTTAGGTCAGACTGTGACACTTGATGTTTTCATATACTCCCTCCAATTTCACTACTTTCCAGGCAAAATTTTAGACTATATTTTTCTGCTAGAATTTTCCTACTGAGAACCTAAGGTAAGCTCTGCTGATCCCAGAGCAGCCTGAGGTTCTTTTCTATGACTCTCTGATGCCTAATAAGATGTGAATTTCCCTCCTGAAGCTTTTTCATAGCTCACTTGCTTGTATCCTCTTTCTTCCGGGTAGATTCCAGAGTCATTCCCCTGAATGCTCCACAGCAAGTTTTTTACAACCCCAAGGTGCACTCTTAAGTCTCCTGCCCTTCTTGAGGCAATACCATCCCTCCTCCTGCCTCAGCCCAGAAAGAGCCACAGGAGTGTCCCGTACCACTGAGCTGTCCCTCCCCTCCTTGGCTCTTCTGTGAAAGCAGCAGCACTCTGCAGAAATCTGCAAAGTTCTTCAGCATCACCTCACAAGGCAGGCAAGCACACTCCCCCTCTCCAGGAGGATTAATATATAATACTTCCTCCGGGACATGCTTGAGTTAGTGCTCCAGAGCTCTTTAGGTCTGTTTTGGTCTCACTCGGCAGTGTTGCTCATTGTAGGAACACAGGGAGTTCTTTCCTTGAACTACTTGCTGGATTCTGAGGAAAGCTAAAAAATTGAAGAAATTTAAAAGCATGCTTTAAGGAAGTTGTTTCTTAAAGTTGCTTGCTTTCCTATTTAATAGGAGAAAAATATTTCTGTTCTCCATCCTTAGTAAAATTGCTGTTGGGGCAGAGGATTGTGGACCAAGTCTGAATATTTGCTTTCTTCCTGATTTAGAGCAGTTTTTGACACTTGCAGAACGTCTAGTTATTTTGGTGCTTTGGCTTTTCTTCTGAGTGGCCGAGCAGAATCATCATCAGAAACACTAGGCTGAGGATTTGTGTAACCTGATGGAAGTGATAAATGACAGGCCACTTCAGGTGGAGTCTAATTGTCTAAGATCTTTTAAATCAAAGTAGAGAAAATAAGGGGAGAGTTTTTTCCTTTTATCTTCTGTCTTGGAGACATAAGTATTCAGGGGTTTTTTTGTTGTTGTTTTTTGGGTTTTTTGGTGAGGGTCTTTTTTTGGTTTGTGTTCTTGTTTGGTTGGTTTTGGGTTTTTTTGGTGTTTTGTTTTGTTTTTTAAGTATTATTTGTTTCTAGGCCCAACACTGGGTATGAGTTTCTAATCTGATTTACTTCTGACTACTCTGAATTGTGCTGATTCCTAGGAAGGCCTAGGTGATTCTCACACTTCTCTTATTTTCTAGCACTGTTATAAAATGTTTTCTTGTGGGCTTTTGGACTGAGTTCCTATGGGTTTCAAATAGGAAACTTTTAAGTAAAATCAGATGTGATGGCATGCATTATATTTGTAACAGTGTCTTGATGTATATTTAGTGCTCCAATAATGCTAAAAAACTACGAATTTTTTAAAACATAATTCCTATTTATGAATAAATGTTGAAACCTATTGGTTTCAATGTTTATTTATAATAAAACATTTCCTATGTTGGTGTGGAATCACCCTTCAGTTGTAATTTAATGTAACTTTGTGCTGCTTCTGTACTAGGGCAATATTTCCTGCTGTGTTTTGGAGTTTCCTCCAGACTCACCCAGACCCAAGCCAAGCTAAGAGAACATGCATACATATTGATGAAACTTCCACGATGAGGATTTGGAGAGACCCTTATGTTAGTGAGATGCACCAGGATGTGAACCAAGCCCTTGTGATCCTCTAGGCAATACTTTGTCATCAGGAAAATTAGTGACAGAATCAGTTACGTTTTTCTTATCAAATCCACTTTTTTCACTTAGCTGACCTTCCTCTGGTTCATTTAGTAGCTTGGTTTGGTCAGGGACCTTTTTCTTCCACCTGGGAATGGACTAATCAGCTGTCAGCTGCTGCCGTGGCTGTTTTCCTTCAGCTCGCAATGGAGCAGCTGCCTCTGGAGTTGAGGGGATTTCATCTGTGTGGAAATCTAGAGTACAGCATTTAAATACAGGCCTTAGGCTTTGACTGGCAAGAAATAAATTGGAAAGGGAGATTGTGGTTTCTTCTGGAGTCGTGAGGATGGCCGTGGGGACTGTTGAACTCTGCCACCTGATACCACAGCAGAGGCTCTGCTGCAGGTGTTGCCTTATGGCTGAGCTTGTTGGTTTTGCTCATTAGTTACAGTTTAAGTGAGACACTTGGGATGCAGCACAGTGGGAATGGAGAGGAGATGAAGCACTGCTCAAATTGATTTTGGAGACAACTTCTGCAAACATCTCTTCTTCCTGTCTCCTCTTTTTTTCTTCCCCCATTTCTCGCTCCCCTGAAAATTGAATTGTTTGCAGAGAGATGTTTGAGTTTGCAATGAGTGAGGAGGAAATGCCTCAGCAGGGAAAGAAGGGAAAGTAAAGTGACTCAGTAAAAGTTGATGTTGAATCCATTTTAGATGATATTATATCAGTTGCTGAAATAAAGGAAAAGACTGAAAAGTTAAGGATTTATATAAACCAGAAGTGCATCAGTTTCTCTCTCAGCTGGGTGGAGAGTTGCTGTTGTCTTATGGGATAATGCGCTGCCCTGTCCAAGAGAGATTTGTGAGGCTCAGTAGCTGTCACTCTTTCCCAAAAAACTTTGGGAAGGAAAAGTCATATTGTCTGCCACTCAAACCCTGGACTGAGTTCTCATCACAGCCATGTTCATGGGGGGAAAATTCAGATTTTTTTAAAAAAAATTATTATTGTTATTGTGTGTGGTGTAAAATGTACCTCTCCTGAGTTGCTATATCCATCATGAGCTGGGATAAGGCAGTGTTATTAAAAAAAAAATCTTTGTTTTCTAAGATGGAATAATTAAATCACCAGATTTAAAACGCCGTTATTTCTCTTTGTGGGCAAATTCATCATGAAGCTTGCAATAAATATTTTAAAACAATTTTGTTAGTCAAACATTATCAAAACAAGTAATTTTAATGCTGCCTCATTTAAATATATTGTTTTCAAAGATTTTCTTTCATCAAAAAACCCAAAACAGTTAATGAGAAACTGTGCACTGCCTGTATGAAGTTTGATGGGTTAGTGAAGGAGGCAGTCAGCCCCTGGGGATTTGATTCTATACAGAAAATGGATAGCTTGTGTTCTTGCTATTATTTATGATTTAATTAGTAGGCAGAAGAGGCTTTTTCTCCCTCCAGATCCCCTCACCCTGCCCCAGTTTTTTACTGATTATGCAAGTCAGAACCTGAGAAAACAAGTTGTCTAGGTGATATGCAGTATAATAGATTTACAAACTTATTCAGGCCCATCAATAATGACTTTTCTAAGGCTTTAGAGTTCCCCCATAAAAGGGTAGGAAAACATAATACTGTGCTTTCTCTGACTGAAGCAATAATTGCCCTGGATGCTCTGTCTGCTAAAGTTAATTTCTTCCTGGTGTTAGTGGCAGCAGGGAAGACAACAGGCAGAGACTAATGTCTTTACAATGCGCTTCAGGCTGGGAGTGTCAGGAGCAGTGTGGGCTCAAGGACTGGGTTTTACTGGGAGAGATGGATTGATCCTGGTGAATTTGATGTTTAGGGAACAACCAGAGAAACCTGAGAGTGTGCAGAGGTTTGAGCAGCATTGTGTGTCCCGTGGATGGCTTATCTAGCCCTGAATTCACCAAAAGCAGCTCTAATGCTAAGTACAGATCAGTCCATCACTGGCATGGCACTTGGCCTTAAAATAGCAACATTTGTGTGCTTTGGTGCTGTGCTGAATGAGGGCCCAGGTGAGTGGGATGGCAAATAGCTGCCCAAATCAGACTGCTGGGCACAGGGAGGGACAAACTGTACAGTAAAAGAGTGACCGAGGCAGTCTGAGCTGCACCCCTGCTCCTCTTCTCATGTGCTGCTGGCTGGCTGAAGGATGTAATTCCACCCTTTAGACAGAAAAGACGTAATTGCAAACTTGGCTGTGTGTGGGGTGCTGTGATTCTCCTAAATAATCTTTGTAGGGTTTTGCCATGTTGCCCCACAGTGCTGGATTCTCTAGTCATTCTAAGGTGAAAAACACCGTTGCAGAGTGGCAGATGTTCCAATCCTACATGAACATTTCCTCTTGGCTTAGCTGGAACTGCATCTCCAGGCCTGCATGAGGATTCTTTTGCTGCCTGACTCTTTAAAAGGGGAAAATAACCAAGCAGGCTCTTGCTTGCAGGTATTTGAGAGGAGCCTGTGGTAGCTTCCAACCTGCTATTTCTGTATGGATATACATCAGCAGAAATTGTCACAGAGGATAAAAATATCTGGAGTAGAAATAAGGAAAATCTGTACAAAGCATAATTATCATCCTTAGTCTGCAAACTCTCCTCAGCTTGTGGAATGGCCGCTGAGTTAGTCAGCACAGGTCACTTCTGTAGCTGTCCTAGATGTTATTGTTCTTTAAATTTCAACCAAAATGTCAGAGAACTACTTCTTCCTGTGACTTCTGGAGCTCCTGCCTCTGACCACGTGAGCAGCTTGCAGCACTGAAGGCAGGTAATGAAGCAGCACTTCTGGATGCCTAGTGAGCACCTCATGGAATATATGGAGCCAAAGGAAAAAAATGAAAATAACATTCTAAAATAAGTGATTGATGTTCAAGACTGCACTGAAACAATATCAGGAAGAAACAGATGCTGGGATAACAAAACCCACAAGTAGCGGGTGGGAGAGTAAAAAAAGAGGATTGGAAGGGTACAAAAGCAGAGAAATTTCTTAGAATGAAAGAAAAAAGATAATTGATGGTGATAGACAAGGTGAAGGGGGAAAGGACAGGATGAATTGCAAATGCAACAATAGCAACGTTAAGTATCTGATACTCCCTGGGAACTAAACATGTCTTTTAGACATTAGAGATTTAAAAAAAAAAAGGCAGAAGGAAGGAGAGTGAGAAAAGAGTGAATTAAGTGCCATAAGATCCTACTATAAAATAGTTTAATCCTTAGTTACACATATTCAAGAGTCCATGGGGTCATAAAGACCAGCAAGGAGTGTTTATGAAATTTAGATGTGCCTCAAGCGGCTCACTTGAGCAGGTCAAAAGCCTCTCACTTCTGTGCTATTAACAAGTTGAAGCTGGAGTTTGATCTTCATCAGGTTGAAACTGATGTGTCTCATGGAAGAGATGAGCAGAACAGCTGGTGCTTTACAGTGTTCTGATATCCCTGGCATGGAGATATTCAGTCACATTTGACTGAAAATTCTTGGGACACTTGCAGCATGAAAAAGGAGTGAGGAACCACCTTACAAATGGATCAGGATGTGCAGGGAAGAAAACGAGTCACAAAAATGTGACTTGGACACCAGGTCGATGCCTAGAATAGGATGTCATGTAGAGGTCTTCAAGTGCACAGAATAATCTGTCTGTAGAGAACTTGAGTCCTCTGCTGGAAGAAGTGAAAAACATTAACTTGTTAGAATACCTGTGTTGACTTTTGACCCCTGTAAGGTTCATTTACAGTAGCGGGGACTGAACACTCTGCTACCGGTAGTCTCAGAAAGTTGAGTGGATCACTTCATTCTGACTAGTCTGAACACAGAGAATTGATCTGGAAAAAGTAGAAATTCAGCTTGTAACTGGATGACATATTTTGGCAGAAAAAAACCCAAAATCTCTCCATTGTCGGAGCTGACAAGTACATTAGTCTGGAAAAATGTTGGAAAACAAGGCAAATTGTTTTCCAGATCCCATCAATAGCTCAGCTGGATTATACGAAAGCTTTGTAAAAGATGTGTAAAAACTCAAACAATGTAAAGGAAAAGAGAAATTTTTTTTGTCATAATCCTTGTAGGTCATTGGCCTGACTTAGGTTTGTAGGCAATGGAAAATGTCATTTTCACTCTGGTAGAATTTGCATCAATTTAAGTGACTAAATACCTTTAAGACATAAAGTGCCTGACAAATCAGAGTATTGATAAAAGACCTGAAGCATTTACTGAAGCTTTTTTTTGACCCAAGGTGACAGGTAATCTTTTGGTTTAAATTCTTGGGAAAGTCTTGGGATGTTTGCAATAGGTGACACCCATACATAAGAAAAAGGAAAGGTTGATAATTTTACTAGGAAACTCCAAATTTCAGGTAATTGTGTTTTGCCACTAATATTTTGTATTGTGCTTTAAGTCTGAGAAAATGTTACTGGAGTCTTGGGTGCTATTTCTTCTACTCATGAGGAATAAGATTAATTATCCCAGTTGCATTGAAAAGGGCCCTTTAAATTGGTTGGCTTGGCATACTGCAAACTATGCCTTTGTGCAAATTCTTGAGCCTGTATGCCAGATTCTAGAGTCAAGAATCTGAAAATCAGATTAACAAATCAGTACTTGTATATCTGTGGTCATGGTCAGGTGAAATTTCAGAATACCTGAGGTTTTTGGGAGATCCTGATATAACTTGCAGAGTGCCCCAGAGAAATATTCTTGGTGTGCTGTGGGAAGAGGATGTTGTTGGGCTTGACAAAGCAGCTGGAAGATGTTAATTTGAGGGCTAACTCTTGCAAGAATTTTATTTGTCTGAATTTGATTAATTAAAAAACGCCTCACAAAAATATAAATGTTAGCTTTGGAGCAACATTTTTTTCTGCCTGGGGTTTAGTTGTGAGTTTTTTCTTGCTTTTCTTTTCCAAAAATTCTTTCTCCTAATCATTGGGATTTAAAAAAAGGGAATAATCAAATACAAAACGCTGCCGATTTTGCAAGAGGTGAGCTGGATCTATTTAAATGTCATGGAGGCTTTCTGTCCTCCAGCCACAAAACCTTTGAGCAAACAGATCACAGTAACTCAGCTCGACAAACCTGTGCTAATGTGGCATGAGGCTGACACAAAGGAGGCCTTTGTAAAGGCCATAAACTTCAGTCTACCCGTGTCAGCCTCTGTGAACTCTCTCTACTCTGAGATTGCTCTCCCACCCCAAAGTCTTGGGAAATGTTTAAAACCCATTTTGACTTGGAGTCCCAATAGGAGCAGTTAGGAGTAACTAACCCTTCCCTTTTTTTGTGAAATTCTTGCAGCCCATAACTGGATAATTCCCTTTAGGGGAAGGGAGTCCCTGTTGCCCGAGGTGGGATGTCCTGTGTGAGATTTCTGTTGTTTTGTTTTGAGAATGCTGCTTTAGCTGAAGCAGTTCAGCTGTGTTCATAGAACTCTGCTGCAAGCTTTTAACCTCTGAATATTGCTACAATTTTTTCCCTTTCTTGGATTTAACAAATCATCTCATTTAAATGTTTCATTTAGGAGCTTTTTCATGTAGCAATGACACATTTCTGTGGCTTTATGGAGTAGAAATGCAGGGGAGAAGAGAACCACAGAGTCAACAACGACACCAAATAAAACCATAATCAGTATCCCATAATTGCTGTACTTCTTCATCCAAGCAATGATTGTCTTGTATTCCAGAACCTCAGGAAATGAAGCTTTCAATAATTGATTCTGGTTTGGGGCTTCCTTTTGAGATGATAAAGCAGTTTCTAACTGCTATGTATGTCCATGGGATGGTTTCAGGTAGTGGGCTGCTCATCTCCCATCAGCTGCTGTCCAGAGGGGACATCACTGCCTGAAGGCATTATTCTGCCCTGTGCTCCTGTCCCAGCTCTTGTAGCTGGTGGTCTTTAGTCTTTTCCTGTTCTGCTTCTGACTCCATGGCCACTGTCCCCTGTGGAGAACAGGACCACCCTTCTCCCACCTTGTCTCTCAGGTGCAGTCCAGTTCCCCTCCTGCAGCAGAGTGATACTGAAAGAGTTTCCAGGGACTTGCTGCAGCATTCTTTTTGAGTTCTGGTGAGCTTTCCTTCTAGACCGATAATAAAACCTTTTTACTTTGGACCTATGCTTCCGTTATCCTGATTAGAAAAAGAATTGCAAACCCCACAAACAAAAGCAATGCCTAGTGTTCTCCATTTGCTGTAACTTTTGCCTGGGATGTTTCTACTCAGAGACGCTATCTGAGAGTGACTTTATTACATCATCCAAGGTGATTCAGTTTCTTCTTGACTAGAGCAAGTCTGATTTTTCTCTGCTGCTTCTTTCACTATCACACTTTATAGAGGGGGAAAGTGCGGGGTGCATGGAGAATTTAAAAAATAAAATTTGAGAAATTGCTCTGCTTATTATCTCATCCTCATCTTTTGTTCTCTGAGTAGAAAAAGCCTTTCCCTGCCTCTCATATGTGGCTATGAGAGTATGAAAATAAGCTCAGGTACTTGATGTCAATTATAGTCATACTATTTAAATGCAAATTCTGTTTTTGTCAGACTGATTCAATAAGATGAATAGAGGGCATTTATGTAAATAAGCATATTGTAATAGGACAATGGGTATTTGTAATTTTGGTTGTTAGCATTTTCCTTTCTCCCAGAGGATGAGTTGACTAGGTTTTTAGGAACACAGGTGAGGGATGGGAGTGGCACTTGACATTCAGTGTTTGGGATAAAATTGTATCGAGGCTGCAGACTGAAACAAATAAGGTTCATTAGAAGCCCAGCAAAAGAAATGGCTTGTGATTTCTCATTTGCAGCACGGAAATAGGAAAACTGTAGGGAAGCACTGTAATGTTAACCTTCAGAGACACGAAACAAAGATGATTTTTAGAGTATAATAACACTTTACTTTTTTTAGAGTTGGGAAGTTTTTCCCTTCTTTGGATATTTATTGTTAATATACCCAGTAACAGCCACATGAATTAAATCATTCTTATACACATGACCTGCGTATGATGAGCAAACTACTTTCATACTGGAAGATAAAATTAGTTTTAACATAGTTGCACCACTAATGAAATGCCAAGGAACTCCATATGTTGAGTCTACTTTATTTAGACAGCACCCAAGCTCCCTCTGTATTCAGTAGAGACCAAGTGACACCTCCAGAGAGACTTGGAGTGGAACAAATTCCTCTCGAGATGTGTTTTCTATTTCCATAGATTACGGGAAGAATCTGGATTAGTTATGTAATTTGGATACCTGTCAAATTAACACAGGAAGAGGAATTGAATCCTAAAGGGCTTTGTAGCAATTCTTGCTGCTGTAAAAGTCAGCATGGATGGAGTTGGGTTAAGTGGGCTTCCAGTGGAAGCAGTCTGGGATTCAGTTCTATTACGGTGGAATTCCCTCTGAAATTAGTGACTAGGGATCTGTTCAGCACAAATAAGGCAATTCTATCCTTTTATCTGAGGATAAATCAAGGCAGATTGATTGTTGGTACTCTGTAAAATACTAGATTTAAACCACACCAAAAGGAGTTACTGATGTAATCTTTTACTGTTATCCCAAGGTATATGGCCTAATCCACCATACAGTACTTTAAGTTTGCACTTGACATTTTTTCAAAAGCTTAATTTTTTTTTCTAGGCCCTTAAAAATGTATTCTAGCACTGTGGGGTTGGGGGGCGATAATGGTAATTGCTACTTAAAATCAATCATGATTTTGCATTATAATTTTTGCAAATATTTGGTGCCTTGAATGTCACCACCCTGCATTGCCATGCCCCAGGAAACTGATGATTGGCCTGATTTTGATATCAGCATAATTCCAGCTATTGCAGGCTGGACATAGCCTATAAAATCTCAAAGTTATTTCAAAGAGGACCAATGTTAACAATGCGGGTGGCCTGACTCCATCACTGGTGCGGCGTTAGTGTCCCTACAGCTGGTTTGGCAGTGCCATTGGGCACCTCATGAAGCTGAGGGTACCTCTGCGCTCTGGCCATGCACACAGCACACAGCCCTGTGTCAGTAATGATTGCAGTGTGGCTGTCAGAGGTTGTTCCTGACCATGTGCAGTGTTAGACCGCTCAAACAGCAGGGTAGGACTCCGCTTCCTTATATTGACTTTCTGAATGTGCTCAATATATGAGTGACCAAATGAATTACTTATTCAACTAAATTCTTTTGATCTACCTCCCTTATAGGAAGAGTTTCCTTTATATTAAGACTGTGATGCTTCAAAGGCACTGGTGTCTAGTACCACTTTGCTCTCTTTGAAGTGGGAAATTGGCTCCAGGAATTCTGTCTGGAGGTAAAAGGCACTGCACTGGATTAAAAATGGCCATTCACTTTGGGAACTGATGAATTTGATGTAATTTTCACTGGTAGATTTGGATGTATCATGTGGCTGTTCCAGCATGTAAACCCATTTTCTCATCTCATTTGCTTAGTAGGTAAAGGCCAGGTCTTTTTNTTTTTTTTTTTTTTTTTTTAATCTGTATATAGAATGAGAACATGATGTATCTTTCTTTCTAACCCCTGAGGACTGAATAAGCCTTAAAGTTCTGAAACTTTTTTCTGCTTTGTTCTGAAGAGAACTGTCTGATAGAATTTGCGACAGAAGTAAAAAGTAAATTTTACCATATTTCAGTTATAGAAGCATGCTGATGGCTCAGTAGAGCTACAAAAGGGAAGTAATTTCTTCTAAACTACACAGAGATTTAGAATAATTGTTACACTGTGCTATTGTGTTACATTCTATCTGAATTTTCTGCGATGGTATGCTGAATAAATAACTTGCAGAAAATAATCCATCTGGCAGTTCTGGCTCCCTGCATCTCTTCCTGGAACATCTACAGCAGTGTTGTAACTTTTTCAAACTAATTACCAGAATTGTGCTATGAATGTTCAGAGATAATTGAGAGTCTCTGTTGTAGATACAGGGGTATTCTAGTTCTGTCATCTTCTTCATACCTGAAATGTGCCTGGTAAGCCTCTGCTGTAGAAAAGAGTGTGATATAAGAACATGTCAGGAAGATGACCATGACCACTGTCTTGGAAACAATGGATAAAGAGAACCCAAAAGTGCTTTGAAGGAACTTTTTTCACCAGCTGCTTCTCACAGGTGACCTAGAAATGGAATCATTCCTTAGAGATCAATGACAATGTTCTCACTGAACAAAATCTCATGATTTGAAGTTTCTGGCTTTCCAAAGGTTTGTCTTTACCACTAATGGCTTCCTAGAATGTGTCATCTTGCTGTTCATGGAAAACCACGAATCTAACTTCATACACCTTTGATCTACTATTACGGAAAGTTCTTGGACCCAATTTAAGGAGCTGGTTTCTTGTATAACTTCACTATAAGGTAGAAGTGGACAGTAAGAGGAAATCAGGATTTCAGTGCCTGTTTTATGCTGTGTCATGTTGACTCCTCTTCCAGGGCTGAGAGTTGTGCCTCCAGAATTTAAAATGCAAACATGGCTCCTAACAGCTGGGCAGAGAGAAGCTGGAGAAAAGTGAGACTGTCTTCAAATCTTTAAAGATTGTTTTGCCAGGGTTTAAAGACATGCTTTACCCCAGTGCAAAGCAGCGGTATTGACAGGGGAGACAAAGTATCCTATTAGACTGAAGGAACTGGTGGAGGAGTGTGTGGAAGAAACAAATTTAGGAGCTGTGATGGAACTGCAAAGCAGGATAAGATACTTTAAACAATATTATCTTCTTTCCTCTCCCTGTTTAGGTGGCTCCTGTGAGCTTACACTATGTAAAAAGACAAAAAGCTTCTATGTACCATGTGTCAATGTGTTACAGCTACCAAAAGAATATCGAGTATATTAAAAAGTTTCTAGTTTAGTTGGAAGCTGTGTGAAGTCAAGGCTTAAAACAAAAGGTGCCCAACCTTCCCATGGAGGCTTTGAGGTGGCCATGAATTTAAAGCACTGTGCAAGTGGAGGAATTGCAGAGCTGTCCGCCCTCCTGAAGATGACTGTGATAAAAGCATGGAATAACCTGGCAAGGCTTATTTTCCTGCAGCTGAGTCCTCTCTGTCACATAGCTTCTGTATTTACTGTTGGAATTTTGTTCTAGCACTGCTTAGTTACTGCTCTTCCCTTTCCTAAAAGGTTTTTATGGGTTATGAGCTTAGTTTTGATCTTTCTTTCTGAATCTTTTTACTATGGAGTTTTGAATCATGGGCCCCACTACTCTCATGTTATTGACAGTAGTCAGCCTACAAGAGAGGATTTGAGAGGAGGTATTTTTAATATTTAGCCTGTAATGAACACATTAATATTTTGAGATAGGTGGAGTTTGTTGGTCAAAATCACCACCCTTTGGAAAAGTTTTGTCAGAATGGCTCATGCCTTTCATATAAAGATTAATTCTAAAAATACCAAGAGATGGAATGAGGACCCTTAAGAGAAATTGTATTTCATCGGAGGCCAAATTAATTGTGAGTGTATTAGAAGAGGAGACGTGAGTTGTGATATTTAAAATAGAATAGATGATGGTTAACTACTCAGAACTCTGTAACTTCCTTATTCTGCAGCATGTGAAGGAGCACTTTTCCTCAATGATTCAAACTCAACTCATCCCTGCAGTGGTCTTGGAGCAGCTACCATCTCCACAGCTGGAGAGGGCTGAATAGAGCAGAGATCTAATTTAGCTCAAACCCCTGGTAGCAGCTGTATTGTTCAGGACTAGGAAAACTTTTAGTGAGCATCAGAGTGTTGTAAATGGGCGGATTGATGTGCAGGTGGCAGATGATAACAAATGCATGGCAAGGGTAGCCTGCCAAATTGCTTCTCTGGCAATGGTGAGAGGATGTCCATGTGTTGGTGACAGGCTGCAGGGGAAACATTAGCCTGCTGCTTCCCAATCTGGGTCCAGGTCAGCTGGAGCTGCCTTGGGTTCCCTGCATCACTGTACCTTTTATCTGGAAGCCCCATCTCTCTCGTGGGGCTTTCACTCCTCATTGTCATGATGTTCTAACAATAATGAGCTGAGGATTACGGCACCCTTAGGGCTTTTTTCCCCCTCATTTGGCCACACGTGTGGCCATACTCAGCTCAGATCTTCACAACTGTAGAAGACATAACTATTTGATGTGCCAGGTATGAGTCACATAAATGTTATCTGGAACAGAGGCAGAGCAACGCTGAATTAGTCATTTCCCATCAGTTTTTGCAGGAAGAGAATGGCAATGCACCTCTTCTGTCAGTTTTACTCCCAAATATGAAGCAATTGTGAAATGTCTGTGCCATCAGAAGTGTTTTGGGGGAATATTCCTTTTAGATATCGTGAGCTTGTAGTAGCAGAAAAAAAGTCAGTTTTTTTTAAACAAAACTGGCTAAGTAGTGGAATACCAAAGGTCTCAGAACTGACAAGAGTAGGTGGCATCAGGATCACTGACTTCAATTTCTGTGCTGGCATTGGAGCTCTGAAGTGGAATATGCTCAGGCTTGGCAAAAGCATTGTGAATTTTCTTCACCCTCTCTAGATCTGGAAGGTGTGCCGATGGCCACGAACTCAAGTTCTTAATTAGCAGTATTTCCCAGAGGGTGTGTGATGTGTGGGCCTTGAAGGATATTTTTGAAGCTGGAGAGTTTGAACTTGTAGTCCTACTGCAGCTTTTTAGGGGAGCAGATGAAGTGTTTAGTGCTTCATCCTGTCACTTGAAGCTGTCAGCCCATGCTGCATTTCTTGGTCAATGTGGGACACAGCAACCACTGAACAGCAGCTTTAAGATGATGAGCTATTGAGCCTCTATGCCAAAACGTTTTTGTCACCTCAACTTTACTGGTCTTCTGGACTCTAACCTCTAACCTGTGTGTAAGATTGAAAAATAGTTTCAGTCCTCCCTGGGCTGTTAAAAGAGATGCTTGATCCTGGAACCTCTCCTCTCACATATGGCAGCTTTAAAGAAAAGATGATAAGACTGCACTATTAGCCATGATGAGAAAAAAAAACCCTCCTCAGATGTAAAGGAAAACAGAGGTATTATTAGAAGCAAAATCTAGGACATCAGTTTCTAGTTCCTGCAATTTATAACCATATCATCAGTTCAGTGGTTGTTTTTGGTGAAATGGTGTATTCTCTGTAGCTGTGGTGTGCTTTGAGACTGCAGTAAAAAGGCAAGGAATAAATCTGTAGTTGGCACAGTAATAGATGCAAGAAGTGAGGCCAAACTTTTGCCCTCTTTGCTGCAAGGAGGAAAAGCCTCAAGTGATAGGTCTGAAGGTGAGACTAGACTTGTGGACACACAAGGACTTCAGTGACAACCAACAGGATTTTGCAGAAATGAGCCTTTTACAAGTTAATCCACTTTATCAGCAGTTTGCATGCTCATAGCTTAGTGCTGATTTTCTCTATATGTAGTGAAAACAGCTAGGAATTACTCTAGTGCTCCTTCAGCTGAGAGCAGCAGCCACACTTGTGCTAGTCTCTATTTGAAGTGAACTCTTAAGTTAAAAAGTTACAATCTAGTAATATTTCTGCTCAGTGTTTCCTCCGTGAAGTGGCATCATTTAGTATGTGGAAAAGAAAAGAAGGTGAAAATTAACAGCCTGTCTTGTTTGCCAACACTGTCTCTAACTCACTTTACGGATCACTTATTTATCAGACTGAAAATAATGTTAACATTAATGTTCCTACTTGGTGCTGTTGCCTTGAGAGACGCAAAAGCAGTTCAGAACTTTATATACCTGCAAGTGCTTACTTCTCTGGCAAATATGCCACTAAAAGGATTCAAATGTCTTTGCACATCTGACTTGAAGATTGGGATGAAGATGTTGATGAGTGCTTGCTCCCAAGAGCAAGAGACTAGAGATTTGCTCCGAGCATTGGAATGTTTCTTGTATTTTATTAAGGGGCTGTTCTGACAGCAAACAGCTTGTACAATTCACAGAAAAACAAGTTCTTGAAAATTGTGGAATTACCTTTGTGAGGAACATACTGGTACAAGAAGATATTTATTGAGGCCTTGCTGTGCCTCCTAAGGCCCCATTTTTCTTGTACTGACACTCTGGGCTTGCTGCTAAGTAGAAATTGTGACCAGCAGCAAGAGGTGACATGTAATTAATGGTAGTAACATAGACATAACTTACTGCTTTCATGTGAGTGTATCAAAAATTTCTGTCAAGGGTATTTAATTTTAGTTGTACTGGTCTTGAGTGGCTGTACTGAAATTACCACTTTGCTCAGAGCCCCTTCAATCTTTTGGTATGTTTAAAAGTGAGTACAAAACAAACTCATTTCTAGAAAAAATATATTGTGGCTTTAGCTGGATACAAGAAGACTGTTTCTAATGTATTAGATCGTTAATGGGCTGTGTCAGGCTTGTGGAAAGTAATGCACAGAACCAAGCTCATATTTTAGTTGAACTTGAACTCCAGTAAAGATACTGTTGAGTAGATTTCTGTGGTATGATTGAAATGTTTACAAACAAAATTCCTTATATGCTTTTTGACATGTTTCTACGGTTCAGAGATTTTACTTAAGTCTGTTTACTGAAGCTGTTGTTTGGCTGTGCCCTGGGTATTTTGTTGCTTCATTGATCTTGGGCTTTTGGATCTGTAGAGAAGTTACTGGAAGTTGCTCAGGCTGATATTTTTTAAAAAAATCTCCTTTTCTGCTAAAATTCCTGTCTCGTAGGAAGACAGGGAAATAAAGAAAAACCCCAATAACTTCTAAAATTTTGCTTTAATCCTCCCAATGACTGCTGCCTGACTGGAAAAGCTACTGGAGCCATGGAGTACCTGCCCAGCCTATGGCTGTACTGGCAGCTGGACCTTCCTAAAAAGTCATTTATCTAGTGGCATTGGAAAAAAGCCTTGAAGCATGAGCTATCTGGGAGCTCTGGGGGAGAATATTTGTTGCCAAATGCCATTCTGAGGAAAATGAAGCAGAGAAACATGTTTGGAGAACTTCTGTTGGGAATGATTCAGTCCCTTTTTGGTTTTTCCCCAAAGTGATCTCTGAGTTTTTTGAAAAAAATAAAAGGCATTTGAATAAAACAGTTTGGTCTTATAAAACATCATGTCATACTTCAATTTTAAGTGTTTTAAGACACTTGTAAGGGCAACTAAATGGAAGTGTAGAGCCTATGCAGACAATATTCTGGGGGAAAAAAGGCTTTTATTTCTGTGCACTCTACCTATGTAAATTAGCATCTTCTATGCCATAACCCACAGTTTCTCTGTGTAAACTTGTATAGGAACTGTGAAGGTTCCAGATACTTGCAGCAATGCGATTATGATAACTTTGCACATCATTATTGATTCCAAAGAGAGAATGTAGGTTAGTGCCTGTTCCCCACCACCATTTTAGCAATCACTGGCAAACATAACCTATGGGTGTTAATGTGGATATGTGCTTTTCTGAGCACTTTTAGCAGTCAGAGATGAAAGCTAGCATTTCACTCCTGATCTGATTCTGAATGCTCATTTTCCTTATTAAACTAAATTATTCCTATCTAATGCAGCTTTTTTTTCTAAACACTTCTACTCAGTGAGAAGGAACCGGACAATCAACCATCCAAGTTGGTGAATTGCTGTTTTTAGTAGGTTAACATACTGTCTGCTATGTTTGTTTTCTGCTTGGCACAGGTACAGCCTCCATTGGAGTGACAATCGAGTGGATGGCAGGAGTTTGATGTTTGGGGGGAGGCACAACAAAAGGCTCTGTTTGCCTTGCTCTCTCCATCCTGACAAGGATAGGAAATGGCACTGTCCTGGTTTCAGCTGGAATAGAGTTATTTTTTTTTCAGATGGCTTTATTACCCTTATTTATTCCTTTGTAGAGCATCAGAGGTGTGAACAACATCACTCAATAGGTGGGAAAAGGGCTAGGAAAACATATCCTCACTACAGACCCTATAATTTAGAAGCAAATTGTACACTGACAGGACAGTGCACTTCATTAAGTTGTCTTATTGGTCTAATAATTGGTTGTCTAATAAATGAGCTTTTCTATGTTAAAGTTCTGTTCTTTGGATACTGACCTCATTCTTTTGTCAAGTACAGCGTGCAGGGTTTATCTTTTGTGTTCATACAATACTGAGTGACGGCTCTCCTTTCTGAGCATGCATCTCTATTGCCTTTGCCAGAGGAAAATGGTAAAGAAAATTACATTCTCTATCATAAAGGTGCATTGGCTCATTTGGAAATAATTTTGAGAAGTACCTATCTCATATTAATGGGATTAATTAAATTGTCTCCAAGTAAGTAAATGTGCCTGTTACACAGGATCCAGTTGCAGATCAAGGTCTGCAACCACGATTTTCTAAACCCTGCACAGTTGTGCTGAAACTAAGCCTGACAGTTGTTGAATTACCTTTGGTACATTAGCATTGCTGCAGAAAAGCATGCTATGACATCTCCAAGGATGGGCAAAATTTTATGCATTGTTTCTACAGCTCTCTAAACTGCTTCCATTGATTTTAAAATAACCAAGAAAGGAAACATTTAAAGGAAACAAAGCTGCCTGCCTAGCAAACCAAGGAAAGCATCCATGACCAGCTGGATCATATTCTGTCCACATTCCCGGGTTTACTGGCTGTCCAGTAAAGGTCTTGCAAAGTTCTCTGTTATTGCTTGAAGACACAAGAAACTTTCTGAAAAGTGTTGTAGCACGGTGCAGGCACTACAACAGTGGTGTTCATGAACCTGTGAAGTCTGGAGACCACAAACAATGAAGCTTTTCTCTTTTCTCTGTGCCATAGAATGAATTAATGGACAGATGTGAGACTGCTCTGGATTGGTCATTCCCATGTTTAGCAGGAGCAGTTTTGTGAAGAACTTTGCTTGTACCTTGCTGAGAAACACCAGGAATGGGTAGTAACATCAGGCAGAATCCCCTGCTTGAGGAAGACCCTGATGAGATGGCTTAAGTGTAAAATCCCTCTTCTGGACTGGATTTATTACAGCTACTGGGAAGGGTAAATAGCACAATGGCTTTGTGCTGCTTCTGTGCTGCTTTATGCTGCTTATCAAGCGGATAACTTGTGTAACTTTCTTGCTCTATCTTTGTGTTCAGGCCATCTGTGCAATAACAATCTGCCTGCTTGGATTCTCCTCTCCTCACAAGAGAAGGACCCAAAACTCAGACTGCAGCTGAAAATCAGTGTGTTTTTCCCACTGCTTGTCACCTACTGTAAGATAATGTTGTGTTAGATGCCTTCAAGTTTATTCCAGGGGACTGCTCTGAGAGGATTAACAGAAGGTGTAAAATATGGTTTTGGAGCTAACAAGCAAGTTGCAGTTAGGTTTTGGTGAGCCATTTGAGATTTTTAAGCATAATGAATCCCAAATCTTCTGAATGGTTACCCATCTAATGTTTTAATATGAGAGAAAAAAAAAAGCTGAGTAGTGTTAAGCATTTAACAAGGGAGGGGAAGCCTCAGTAACCAGCAGAAGTGTGGTGACTTGAGCACAATCCTATTTACCACATCTGTTTGAGCTGCAGACCGATGTGAGTTAATTAGAGCTCAAGCAGAAGACGTGTGTGCTGTGAAACAAGACGGAGCATGTGGCTTCTTAATGAAGCTGTGGTATCCATCATGGACAAAGTGCTCAACAGACAGCAATTTGCTGGTTCAGGGACTCTGTAAACTGCTGCTCCTCTACTCCTTTCCTGCTGCAACAGCTAATTTTGCTCAGCTGTTTCAGGTTAATTTTGCATGTGTCTCAGGGCGGTAGCATTTCAGATACCTGTGTAAATTGATCAGGATGTATAGGGCAGCAAGGCAGGGCTCACAGAAATGAAACACATCAAATGAGAGGCTTTGGGTGATTAGAAACCTGTGCTTTGCAGTGCCTCTGTTATCATTCTGAAAGCTGGTGCGTTTGACCTATTTGAACACCCTTTGGGGGAAGGACCAGCTCAGTGCCAGCACAGCTCTGCTGCATTCTGCAGCTGGAGGAGTTTCATGAGGAAGAGCCAAACTGGAGCTGAAGATTTGAGCCATGTAATTCTTGCTGCATACCCCAACTTTACCTCCATCTGTAGAAACTGATGCAGTGAGAGCCAACTCAGATGGTGTTGGCACATGGTCTTCTTAGGCTTCTCTCTCAGGTGATGCAAAAATAATGGTGGGAGCTTCGTGTCTTGGGATGGTCTAAAGAGAGGGTGGAGCCTCAGTGGTTGCTAAAGCAAAGACATATTGGTACTTGAGCTACAAATTCTTGAGACACTGTGGGGGGATGTTGAACCAAAAACATGGTCATTCAGACAAAGCACTTTCAAACAGTTCTTGAAAAATGATAGCTTTAACTGCTACTGAGTAGTCAGCATTTGTATTTTCTGCTACTCCAGGCTGGATCAGAAACACACAGTTTCAGAAGCATAGGCTCACTAGGCATATAACTGTTCTTTTGTCTACTTCACTTCACTGAAATTTTTCCACTGAAGTGTGTGAATCTCCACATACCAGAAATAATTCTACCGCTAGAGAGTTTGGCCTTTCCACTGCAAGTGAAGCACCTGAAATCCAGCTAAATAATGTCCTTAAGGTTCAGTAGATTGAATTAAAATTGTCTAAGATTTTTTTGGTGTCTGCTCAACAGGTTGTACTCAGATGGGTATAGATTAAAACAGAAACTGGACATTAGAAGTAACAGGATTCAAATTTTATGTCAGATACTCCTTTTTGCTCCTCTGAAATTTGCTGATCTAAAAAGTACTGGTGTTCCAGCTCCTTTAAGGAAGGCCTTCCTCATGCTCTTCCTAGCATTGATGCTTCCTTCCTGGCTGAGGGGTTTTTGGTGTCACTGCATTTCCAGCATAAGACATGAAAGATGCTTTTCAAACTAAAGTGTCCCCAGACAGGGACACCTTTGAAAGCACTGGAGAATGTATTTCTACCTGTCTTCGGTCTTCAGTTTCTACCAGTGCAGAATTAAGTTTGGGATTTGTTTTTGGAGAGAAAGTGATCCAAGAGGGAAGTGAAAGAACATCTCCCTGGTTTATATTCAACAGATGTAATTGCAACGTGCAATTCACTAATGGGAAGTGTTTCTTTAATGAAGGTAATGAAATACCCCATAGAGAACAGAGTAGGCATCTGCTTGAGTGGGTTGGCTCAGCTTTCTTCTTCTGAGTGGCAGAACACTTCAGCAGTTGTTCTGAAGTTATGCAAGAAATAATTTTGGGATTGAATGGCATTTTTCTCCTCCCCAAAGCCAAACTGAAGCTTTGATGTACCACTTCTTTGTAGATTTCATATTAGATTGAGTCAAATATTTAGACTGGGATGTGTCAGCAAATACCTTCCCAGCTGGAAGTGCATAGCTGTGCTTGTCTGAGAAATTAAATTTTCTCTAGGGATGCCAGTGGCTCTGCTTCTGCTGAAAGTTTTGCCTGTTGAACCCTGTGGTGCCTCTCAAGGGATCAGGGCTGGAAGCTGAGGTTTTCTTCACTGGTCAGAGCAATTGTGGGTGAGCAGCACCTCGCATCTGTGAAGAGCTGGAGCATTTACCTTTTCAGGTTGATTCTGATGGGAATGCTGTGTGAGGAAAAGCACCAATCTCTCCATGTCTAATATTTTATTCATTAATTGTAAACATGTTTTTGATCTCTTTAGGAAAACTAATTACTTTTAAGCTTACCTGTTTTTCATAGAAAAACTCAGTAGGAGTTGGAAATATACTAATTTATAACAAGCTTCATGCTGTCATGTAAAAGTTTTAATAGTCTAGCGCCAGCACTGAAAATTTCTGGAATGTCATTTTCCCCTCAATTCTACTTGGGAGTTTAAGGAAAAGTTATAGAAACAAGTTTATATTATCTAAACACTCAGAAGGTATAACTGTTTGTTTAGGATCTGCTGCACTTCTTTACGGCCTATTTCTTTCACGCTTGTTGCAATTTGGAAAGATTTTCTGGGGAAAAGGGAAAATATTTGTTTTAAACCACCTCTACTTCCAGGATTTAAACTGCCTTAATACTCACAGAAATATGCTTTTAAATGTCACTGAAAGTTATTACACTGTTTCTAGCTATTATATCTGTGCAGGTGAAGGGAGAGGTATCAAAGAGGATAAAAAGCGGAACTTGCACAAGCTGGTTTTTATTGTCCAAACTAAAAGAAAAAATAAGATACACAATGAAAAAAAAAGCCTGCTCTTTAACACTAAGCCTGTTGCCATACAGGGGCTTTATTTTAAGCTAGTGCTGATTCTTTGAAGCTTTGGAAGTAAAGCAAAGAGTCTGAGGCTTAGGCAAGATGAAACCCACTCAAACCTGTTCAGCTGGAGTTCAGACAGTGTCTCTGTAAGAGCCAACAACTGGAAAGCAGTTTGAATCTAATGCTTGTTAAATTGAGAGTTAACTGGCATGTTTTTAAACAGAACCCAACCTATGCTGTGTTCTCTTTAAATGTGCTCACTGATGAGTAACTGAACATGTGTTTGGGTGGAAATTGGATCTGTGTAGGCATCTGACTAATTGATCTGTAGATGCTAAAAGTAGTTAAGTGTTCAGGTACAGAGAGCACAGAGTCCATTCCTATAAGAGGAAAGGAGGTGTTTTCAATACTGAGAAAGGTGCTGCATTTTCTGGCGCTGCTTGCAATTAACTTTAATCACACCTTTATGCTGAGTGGTAATGAGGAACATGGGCAGAAAATCTGGTTCAAAGAGGAAAGCTCTCTTTGCTCTGCACCACTGTTACTCACTAAAACTGCAGGAGTCTTTGAAGAGGCTGGATGAAGGGAGTATTTTCTTGCAGGGTAAACAGAAGAGGTGTTAGGATAAGGTGAGGTTGGATGTTTAGATGAAGCAAAGAAGAGAAAAGTCACTCCCTACAGCTAAGTTTGGAGGCAAGAGGGGCAGACTGTGGAAACTGTCTGCAAATTGACAACAAAATCACGACTGGCGCAAAACTCAGGAAAGTCAATAGGAGCTGTATAGAAGCTGAAGAAAGTGTATGTCCACCTTTTTTTAATTTTTTTTTTCTTATGGTTGTTTAAACTGTGACAGGGGCATACATGGAATTGAATCTCAAGGTGTAGCTTTGTGTTAGACCTGTGTGGTTGAGCTATTTCTCATGTACAGTTGTGGAAGTGAGTGTGCCTGGGTGTTCATCAGGCACACAGAAAGAAGCCACTAGCTGGGAAGCAGAGTTTGTGCCCAGGTGAGAAGAATCAAGAAGCTGCAGAGATTTTCAAGGTACTCTGACAGAAGGAGGCCACTGTTTCTGTACTTGGATTTGAAGAAATTTTCAGTGAATTGTCATGGTAAAGAGAAACATAAACAGTACAGATCTGAAAGGTCTCGTATCATAAAATGCAAAGTGCACAAACAAATTGTCACTAATTTCACTTTTCTTGTTGTTCTGACAAGTTGAAAAGCTCTTCCCAAACACTTCTAAATGCTCATGTTCCCGTCTCCCCTAAAACTGACTTTTATAATCCTGTATCTCCTGATCCCAGAACTCTTAGAAATACACAACTTTGGCAGTATCAGACCCAATAAAAGCTGCAGGAAACCTGACTATCACTAGCACAGCTGGTGACACAAGTGTTAATCAAAGAACAGCAACAAAAACTTGCCTGAAAACCTTTTCTCCTATGTCTTAGTTCACTCCAAGAAGTGAAGATGAACAGGACTATACTGTCAGCTGCAGTTAGCCTTTCTTACATGCCAAAAAGAGTTGGAATTTTCACCAAGAAACTCCTGGGGAAAGGAAGACTTAATTCTCCATCTGTGTAGATTTAATCCCAGAGCTCCTGCCCTGGGGTGGTGATGCTGGTGGGTGGGTGAGAGGACTGCTGAGCTTCTTCCAATGAGCAAGATCTTTAAATAACTGTCTCCCCATAGGTGAGAGAAGGGCTTGGAACAGGGGAGGTGTTCACTCACCTGCTGGCCTTGTTCCCTGTGACAGCACCCTGAAGCAGAAACACTGCAGGGAACAAAGGCAGGGCCGGTTTGGGCTGGGGCTGAGCACACCAGCAGCCCCAAGGATGAGGCAGCAGTGACAGGGTGTGGTGGTGATCAACAACCCAGGGTGGCCAGGCTCTACTGGCAGCAGCTGGGGTGGCACCTCCTGTCTACATCACTGTGATGCTCATCTGAGGGGTGCTGGGTGCTGGGATGGAAAGGGAGAATACCTGAGTTACTTTTCACTGACAGCAGGTTCACAAGTCTTTCTGAGCAGCTGAGAGGATGGGAGGGAATTGCTTAACCTAGATGCTGCTTTCAGTGGACTTTCCTCCTTAAGAGGATTACTCTGGTCCTTGGTGGTGTTTGTTTCTCTTCCCAAGCATCTGAATTTAAGCAATGAAAATTACAAAGTAATATTTTGCTGCTGTAAAATACAGGGCATAATGTACCTTACCATGAGATAGGAGAGTTGGCTTGCTCTTGGGGTGAGAAGACACACTGCATTCATTAGGAATAATGGCTGCTTAATTGGTTGGTAAATGCACAAAATTTTAGGGAGCTGCCTGCACAGAACCACCTTTTCCTTTAAGTCACTCCTCATGTGTATGGGAGGAAATGTGATAATTTGAAAATTAATGTGCTTTTGACTAAACAAATCTACCATTCTTGCTCTTTTATCTTCAAACACCTTTGTGTAGTAGCACATTGAAAGATCATTTCTGGTAATTATAGTTACACAGAATAAATCTGCTGAGATTAAGGTCTGAGACAATAAGAAACAATGATGAGGATATGCATGATGCTCCTGTGGCCTGCCCACTGAATGGGAAACATTCCAATGAGTATCACTATTGATTTTTAGCTCCCAACCTAGAGCAAAACTTTCAAAGATTGTGGTTTTGCAAAGGGGCCATTTGAAGAGATGGTTTCAAGATAAGAAAAATGAATTATTTTAATGAATATTTGAACAGGAGTCATTTATTGCAATTGCTGTGAAAAGGAAGCAAAAAAAATGCTGAACTTTCCATGAGACTTCTCAGTTCTCCAGTTTATGCCTTTGGCATCCATTATTCATGGCCTGTCCTACATTCACCCTTCCTGCAAACTGTATTCTCTTTCCTCTTCCCCTATACTGCATTCCAAATTTGGCTTTTTCTGAGATACTGTTATAGCATATACAGTACATAAGGCTAGAAAAGCCCTAGAAATATAATTGACCTCTATGAATTATTTTCAGAAAGACCCAAAACTCACTAAATCCAAGCAAAAAGAAATGGGGAAGGATATAGATGAATTGAAGAGTGATTGAGGAAACCCTGACTATTATTTATTAGTTAATAAGAATCTCCCTTCACTGATGAGATGCTGTCTGGACTGCTCAGATCTGTCCCCTCCTACAAGTCCTCTGAGCTTAGGGAAGTCACAACAGTGTCAGTGAGCAGAGGCATCCCTCAGGGGTCTGCAAACTGAGACCTTTTGGCTTTGAGCCAAAGCAGGGTGGACTCAGGCTAGATACAAGGAATCATTCTTTTACATGGGAAGTGGGGAAACACTGGAACACGTTGCTCAAAGAGGTGGTAGATGCCCCAGGGGACATTCAAGGTCAGGCTGGATGGGGCTTTGAGTAACCTCTATTTCAAGATGTCTCTGCTTGTTCCAGGGGAATTGGACTAGATGATCTTTAAAGGTCCCTTCCAACCCAAACTCTTTAATGATTCTATTTTATTTAAAGTGAACTGAAGAAGAAACTATCATTGAAACATGGGTTTATGGTCATGGTAGCATAAATGCGTTTACTGGATCCCCAGAACGTTTACAAAGGAGATGTCCTTTATTTAAGAACGAGACGACCATTTCTAGAAATAGCTTTTTTGGGCTGGATGCTAGGAATCCAAGCCCTTGGTTTATAATGCTTGACTGGCCCTGCCTCGTTCCCTGAATGCACTCTACAACCGGGGAAGGTGCTGAGCTCAGCTGCTCTCAGCTCAGTGCTGTCTTCAGATGGCAGCACTGATGTGTGCATGCACATGGGGGCTGACAAAGAGGCACAGATCCTCGAAATCTGGTGGTTACTCACTGTCATTAGCACTTCTGTTGCTGCCTCTGAGACCAGAAGTATTGTTGATATTTGACTTAACACAATTTTTTTTTTGTATGTTAAGCCTCACCTTAAATGTCTCATGGCAGCCTGTGTTTACAGCAAACACCTCTGTGCTACAAGTCATTTTAATGCCTATCACTAATGCTTTTTGAGGTATTTATCCTATTACTCTGGATATTTTTTTTGTAAAGTTGTTCTCTGGAACAGCTAGCACACTCTGATTTGATGAAATGTAATACTTGCTCTCTTCTGACTGATTGTTGTTGTCACTCACTACATGTTTGTAGTTTCTTCAAAGGCATAGCCCTCTGAAATCTGCCAGGCAGTGCCTAGAGCTTCTGGCTGCCAGCTTTCATCAGCAATGAGTAGGGAGAAAGCTGCCCTTTCCCAAATCACTTGCACTCATATTGCTTACATAATTTGTTTCTCTTAAGTGTTCATCTTTTTCTCTGGTGATCAGAGAGCCAAAAGCCTGTACTCTCACTTCAGCTGCTGCTCTGTGAACTGCTGAGAGCTCTGGGTCTGCACACACAACAAACACCAAAGATTTCCTTTTGCTTCCTCACCTTCCTCTTTTACATAGCTATGCTCGTAGGGTTAGATAATCCCTTTAGTCTAAAGAGAAAGGAGATTTAAATATATTTTCCCTAATATAAATACAGCAATGTTTATGAGTGTCTGCATTTCAGTGTTCTTAACAACTTTAATCCAGGTTTGTGTATGCTGGAGTCCAACAGCTACATTTTTCTCACATAAAACCCCATAAGGTACTAAAACCCCTTCTGCCACCTCCCATCCCTCCATTAGTCCCAAAAAATCCCCCAACACTTCTCTTTCCACCCTATCCTTTCCCCCCATAGCTTACTAACACTGTAATTATTATCCTCTAAGAGGAAGTTTCCCTCGAAATCCTTACATTGTGTGTGCATTCATGTTATCTGAGCATAGCAGAACCAGTTCTTTTAAAAGAGTGGTGTGGAACACAGGTAAGAAGACAGCAGTGACCAGGCTGAGACAAAACATTCAGGATTTGTCCCGTTCACAATTGCCATCCAGTTCATTATAGATGAGAAGTTATTTTAATTTTACCCCCATAATTTACATCCTACAACTTTACCCTTTTTAACTTCAAGGATGTGTGCTTAGTTTAGAAATGCTCTCTCGGTGCAATTTTTACAGGTTCCCACCAGATGCAAAACAACTTCCTTATTTTGTGTACAGCTTTTCCTGTATGCTTTGGGAACTGTGGTGGGGTAATTTTTGTTTTAGAGAGAGGTGGTGTCACCTTCTCCACCTTACGTTTATTATCCTATTTCTCTTTGAGTGGATGACAGATCTTGTCAATTGGTGAGCTTCCTTCTGATGCCAGCAGCACTCTATCAACCCTGCCATTGCTTTTCAAATGACTTGGTTATAATCTCACAAGTTTAGCCAAGCACTGTGGAAAAAAATAAGGCATATAAAATGAGAGAAAAAGAAACTAAATGTAGTTAGTGAGAATGCATATTTGGATGTATATTTGTCAAAGGGATCTAAAGGTGTGGGGTTAGTTCTGTGTGAAAGTAGCAGCGCCCAACCTTCCAGCCTCAGCCTGGGAGCTGGGGCTGGGGTGGATGCTTATCCTCTTAGGGGTTAGAGGTTGATTCTGTTCAATGCTCCTGATCTTTGTTATGAGTGCTACAAGGACACAGCAATGTGTTTATTTTTCTACCAAACCTTTCTGGAGCATTGCAAACAGTTGTCTCCTTGTCAAGTATCAGAGTCAGAACTGGCACAAGAAAATCCATCAGAAACCCAAAGCGCAGTGGATTTCTATATAGAGCTTGTCAAAAGTTGCCATCAAAGTTCAAGAAGGTCATTTAAACTTATATTGCTTTTCTTTTCTATGGTACGCATACTTAGCTGCTTTTAATTTACTTTTCCCTCTTCCTTATTTTGCTGTTTTTTTCACTCCCACACAGGTTTTTATGATTTGATAAAGAACAGCCTGTTCTTGCTGGAAGTGGAAAAAACCAGGCTGGAGATAAAAGAAGGACTACCCCTCCCTTCTCAAAAGGTAACAAAAAATTTTTAAAAACTTTGAGTGGCTATATTGCCGCTAAGTGCCTATATTGGGGATGCTTAACCAAGATTTCAAATAGAAAGGAAATGCAAATTTATTGAACTACTGCTTTCAGTTTTAAAACCACAAGCTCATGAAAAATAACTGCTAGTTGCTATCAAAATGTATGTCTGTTAATTTTAATGTGTCCTTTTGGGGAGAAGTTGCAATTCTTCATTTTTATACAAGTAAATATATACCTTTGTGAAGGAAAATGACCTGGATAACGTGATATAGCTAGTTAACTAAAAAAAACAAACAAAAAAACCCTTTTGGTTAGTTTTAGCCAGAGGTTTTTGCAGTAACTAAGCTGTCACTGATCTTGCAAATGATACATTGTGAGAGATGGTTTGAAAAAGTCATTTGGGCAGCAGGCAAAACTGTATGTTCAAAACAATAGAGAAAAAGTGTGAGTGGAAAGAGAGAATTGAGACTTGATACAGGAGCACTTCACTATCCTGAATTTCAGAACATGGATGTGATAAAATAATTCTGTGTTAGTAAAAGCAAAGCAATGAACATGAGGAAGAATCTTCCCCAAACTCAATGTGCACAGTGGTGGGCTTGGAATGAAATATTGTCATTCAGACAAGAGATGGTGAATGATGTTTTCAGTCAGGACAAGAGCTGGAAGGCCAAATGAAATAACGTAGAAGGTCTGAAAAAAAGTAACTTTGGAGGCAGTGTCAGCAATATAATCATGTGTTATGGAGAATGTGTTTTGAAGGCAAAAAATACAGATGGTTTGGAAAGGCCATGGAAGTGAGATCCATCAAGAGTTCCTAAGGAGAGGATGGCAAAGCAAGCTCCTTTTGCTGGCTTTGGCTGGGGCAGAGTTTTCTTCAAAGTAGCTGATATGGAGCTGTACTTCGGATTTGTGCTGAAAACTGTGTTGATAGTAAAGATATTTTCATTACTACTGAGCAGTGTTTACACACAGTCAGGGCATTTTCTGTTCCACACTCCACCAGTGAGCAGCCTGGGGCTGCACAAGGAGCTGGGAGGGGACAGAGCCCAGACTGCTGGCCCCAACTGACCACAAGTGGCGCCTTGCCCAGTAAACACAGGTGGGGAAAAAAGAATGGAGGGATGTTGGGAGCGATGCTTGTTTTCCCAGGTAATCAATTCATGTAATGGAGCCCTGCTCTCTTGGAGATGACTGAACATCTGCTGATGGAAAGCAGTAAATGAATTCTTTGCTTTGCTTGTATGTATGGCTTTTTTCAACCTTTACAGGTTGAAATCTCTTTATCTCAACCCATGAATTTTCCTACTTTTACTCTTCTGATTGTCTCCCCATCCCATTGATGGAAGACTGAATGACAAGCTCTGTGGTGCTTAGGTGCCAGCTGGGGTTAAACCCTGAGAATTCTGCTCGCAAATTTTCCCAAACAAGATCTGCTGGGAGTGTAGATTATACATCACTAGGTATAAAGCTACTTCTTCAAGCTTGTGTTGGCGGGTTTAGTACTTAACAATCACTCTAGTTTGGTACAAGTGACTGCTGGAAGGTTAAGAGCCTCTTTTGTTTGCAAAAAACCCCAGTCAAACTCAACTTCTTCATGCAGGGGGTATCTGGGAAGGGTTGAATACTCTGTGTTTATATTTGGGAAGATCAGTGCAGCAAAGGAAGGACAAATCCTCAACATAGCTGATTAACCTGGAGCTTTGCTATGACAACCATGTGTGTGCCTTTTCCATGCCATAAAACCAAGTTAGGGAAGGGCTGCTTTCAGTTTCAAATGACAGAGTTGCAGGATTTTACCTTATTTCTGTGTAGAGGATAATAGTGGGAATGTAGAATTCCCACCATTTCCCTATCAGGCTGGAGTGATTTTAAATTGTGCTCATTCATCTTAACTTATATATCATATGATGTCAGCAGCAGGAGGGAAAATAAGTTCAGAGCCCCAATTCTTACCTGTGATTAGACACAATACTGGAAAAGAATGGTGTTTCTGGTATTTGAAGGTGCTATGAGGAAAGTCTTTGAGGTTTAATCCAAAAATGAGAGGAAACTTGGAAAAATGTAGCAAAAGAGAGTGCAATCAAAAGATGGCCAATAGGCTGTTAACAGAAGGGTGTGAGTAGGAGATCTTTTGAAGGTATTCCCATAGTCGGAAGAAAATGGTTTTCCAGCTCAATATTCCTTTTCCTAGGAATCGAACGGTTTAACTAAAGTCACAGATCGTGAGAGACATCATGGGTAAAGAGCCTCACAGTTTAAAAGATCAGAGCTGAAGAGGAAACTTATTTCAGAAGGAACTTTCCTCAGTCTCTGACATTTTGATGCAGAAAGTTAATAGATGTCTTTCTGGACAAGAAAAAATTGCATGAAAGTTTCACAAATTCCAAGAAAAATGGAGATTTGGAGGGAACAGTTTTAGTAAGAGATAAAGTGAAACAACTGAGAGGTTCTGTATAAATGATGAATATTCTTTCCAAAGAGTAAAAAGGATTCTACATTACAGTGGTAGCAATAATGGAAAATGGCTTTGTGAGTGACAGAGAGATATTGTCAGCAGAAGAATAGGGAAGTGATTTACGGACTTTTTCTTTAGTTGAAAAACTTTCTCTTTTCTTCTGTCAAATGTCAGTAGAAAATCTTTTACAGTATGGTCAGTTAAAAAAAAAATTGACTAACATGATGATAAAATAGAAGGGCTTCTTCCCTGCAAGTGGATTATTTCTCAAAGCTTTAACTTGCATCAAAGGCAGGACAATGTTTTATTGTCATCTGTACCTCCCCCACCTCAGATTTTGCAGCCCAGTGTTCAAGGCTGTCTGAACCTCCTGAGCAGTGTGACATAAAGGTTTTCTAAGAGCAAATTCCTGCTTGAATTGTAGCATCCTGTTTGATGGGGAAAATATCCACTCTGGTTCTAAATATATTCTTTGGTGTAGAAATGACCACAGCTGACTAATCTTGGGTGAACGGTTGCAACATCTTCTTTGTTGGGGGAAATAAAAATGTACTTTTATTTTTAGTCTGAATACATTGTCCTGGCAGGGAAACAGCCTGAGAACATGGCCTGGACATTAAGAGTCCTGTCCCTTTCTAATTATGAAAGAAAGTTCCCATTTAGAATTCCTTCAAGTCCCTATTCCTCATTCATTCCTTTAATGTCAGGATGACGGTACCTGTGCTCTTCCTGCCTGTTCCTTTGCAAAGCAACATGAAAAATGCTATTCTGTGTAACCAGCTCTCTCCCATTCCCTATTGCTGACTGAGGGTGGCTGGCTCTTCTTTTTAAAATGAAAATTGAGTGATGAATGCTGTCCTTACCTTTCTACCTGCACTGGGCTTAGGATATACCTGAGGTGGGGAGTCCTTGATTGCTGTCCAAATAACAAAATACAGAATTATTTACTCTATTTAGCACTTGTAGGCCGTGTCAGCATAGAGATAAAAGTGTTCTTCCCAGTCTGGTCTGGGTTCTAAGCAGGTCATTGTGAAATCGTAGCCAGGTTTAGTGGCTCGTTCTGCCTCCCTGCAAAGCACAGAAAGGCTCTTGCTGCCTTTGTGCCTCCAGAGGCAAGAAGAGTTATTTAATTAGCAAGACAGGGTGTAAATAATGGACTTAAGAATTTGCAGGTGTTGGGCATGTGGGAAATCAGGAATCCGGTCATAACGGCTACTCAGAATTTTCATGACAGAAAGAAAGAGTAGAGTTATTTTCATGGAAAAAAGTTTCTTTTGAGATACCTGAAAACTGGAGAGTTTTAATAATACGAGGTTTATCATAGTGCCACTGCATTATAAAAGATACTGTGTTTTTCAACATCACAACCATTCTATGATGTGAGAGGTATAAATCTCTACTGGAAAAAATATTGTTGTGCTATTCTATTGAAATATTCCAAATAGTTTTTAGAGGAATTTCAGGATCTTCTGCTGTACAATGGTTTAACCTGTATGTTCTGAGATAGAGGAAGGGAAATCTTTGCTAAAACCAAACTTTTCTACTAGAAAGTTTATCTAACTCTTTATCTTCATATTTAACTAGTGCAGAAATCATGATTCCCCATCCAAATCTTCTCCTTTGGGTGGACAAATTCTAAGTAATATCTTGCATTTTAATGGCTATAAATTGCAGAGCTGTCAATTCATTTCCCGTCTGATCTTGTCTGGAAATTTCTTAGAAACTGTTTGACCCTGCAAACCCTTCCGTTGTCTCTTATGTTTTTCCCTTGCTTCAGGGAGAAAGGGTTCTGAAAAGTCAATGACCCATTCTGCTAACAGGTTGCTGACTTGCATTAAAATAAGATAGAGATTTTGTCCTCATTTAAAAATCCTAAGAATCTTGCTGAGGTTTTGAGTATACTGGGCAACATCAACGTTTGTGAAATTTGTTGAAGAGAGTAATACCATAGAGAGAGGAGTTTATTTTCTTAAAATAACTGCCCTGTCTTAGAAAACCACCTTGCATTCTTATATAGCCAGTGATGCTGCCAGCTGGAAACCCTAAAAGTAATTTATTCTGCTTCTCCTTGCCAAAAGAACACCCTGTGACACAGTGTAAGGTTACAGTTCATCTAGCTGAATATATACCTGGAGCACTGAGAAATTGATAATGACCAAAATTTTGTCCTGCTTGTGAAATGACTTTCCACAATTAAAATATGAAGTATAGTAAAAAATTTAAAACCTCCTAAACAAAGCCATGAATTAAAGAAAAAACCCAAAACAACCAAACTAAAACCTGGTCTGGCCTCAGATAATACTCAAGATTACATTTTGTTAGGCTTAAACTGGAATGTTCAATATCTATGAAATGTAGCAGTAGTTTTGCTAATGGCTGTACTCTTGTTTTGAATTTTAAACATTTTTCTTGCTAATGTTTAGGCTTTTGTCTGTAATTATAAAAGCTTAAATCCTCCTCTGTGCTTTAGAGTTGATATTTACTCTGCTCCAGCAGCAAATTCTAATCTCTACATTTGAGTAGTGTAGAATTAAATTTTCTAATTTCATACAGTTTGGGATTCTGGAGAAGCATTAGGATAAGATTTTAATAGAACGACCTGAACTCTGGTGACTGTGTGTCTTTTCCTGGGCAGCTAATGCTGCAATAAACTCTCTCAAATTTGCTTCCTTTGAATTCTTGTTCTTGCTTGAACTGAACACCCAGCACCTGCTGTGTCTGCAGTCCAGGGCTAAAGCCTTTTAGCTGTTTGCAGTGTGGCTGTTATCATTAGCTGTGTATAAAGAATGACAGAGAGAGAGCTCTAGGCAAGGTCTTGATGAAAGATCTGACCTTTGACACTGAGATGTTGATTTCTAGGTGACAGCTGAATGTAAATTATTATTTTACTGTTGTGGGGGTTTTTTCTTGCATTGGAAGTGGTGCAGGAATTACGCAAGGACCAACACGTGGCTGTCAGAGCTATAATCACAGAATGGTTTGGCTCAGAAAGGGACCTAGTGCCAGCCCCTCTACCATGGGCAGGGACACCTTACACTAATCCAGGTTGCTGAAAACCTGTCCAGCCTGTACTTGAACACTTCCAGGGATGGGATATCCCCAGCTTCTTTGGACAACCTGCACCAGTGTCTCCTGCTGTTCTGCCAGCACACGGGACAGATGTTGGTCTGTGGGAAGGGGAATCCCGTGGTGCAGCCACCCAGCCCAGCTGTTGGAGGTGTTGTTTCACAGCTGCCCTGGTGGAGTGAGGTGTGCTGGGCAGAGAGAGGTCACTGACAGCTGCAAAAACTCCTCTCCCAGCAATATTCATAGAGGTGGTGACATCTCTGCTCAGTCTCCTGAGTTTTGAGCATTGCATGTTGTGCTTTCTCAGGGCTCCACAGACATCTGGTTTCCAGCAAGCTGAAAGTCTAACTGGAAATGACTCTCTATAAGTTGGTGCCAGAAAAGTCAAGAAAACATTATCATATTTGATTTCTCTTATTTCCTAAAATTAAGTTATGTTTAGAAGAATGATTTTTTTTCCAATTATAAAATTGAAATGTTTTGTTCTCAATGGACACAGTTGGGTGAAAGTTGTCCTGTGCTTGGGGAAAGTAAAAGCTTACAAATCAGCTGTAAATAGTCAGAAAAATGAAAACAACCTCTTATCAGGTTTTCTACTTTGCTGAACAATAAATAACCTCATATTGTGAAGTATTATTTTCCCCCTTCTTTTCATTTTACCTTTGAACTAAAGAATGTATCTGTATTATGCACCCAATTACACCACTGCTGACTTACATGGCATTTTTCTGGGTAAACAAAGCTAATGAATGCATGGTATATACTTAAAAGCTATTCTCAGTAGTGGGACATTCTCTTCTCCTCCTCCTCCACACTCCACTGCATCAATGGGCATAGTTACAATGTGGTAATTACGTTTTTTTCTTGCATTTGTTTATTTAAAGAAAAAGGCAAGCAGAGAGGCCCTCCTGCTCGGTTGCCTAGGTTATTCCATAGGCTACCGAGCAGCCTGTGTGGTATCTGCAATTATGCAGTAAAGCCAAACCATGAGGTGAAGAACCCCAGAGTGGCCTCAGTTCCAGCAATGCCCCTAACCACACTGTGGGCTGAATTTTGCCCTCTACCACTGCCTAGTGCTGGGAGTGAAGCGACTGCCACTTATTTCTGTAACTGAACAGCAAAGAACAATGTGGTAATTGCCAAGCCCAGGTGATGCTAAAAAAAAACGTGTGAATGCTGCCCAAACTGACCCTGGAACACAGAGGAGCTGTGGCCTCTTGCCCTGATAGAGAAACTGTTTCACTGGTGTGCTATGAAGATGCACTTTTGTGTTGTTTGTGCTTTGAAACTGATTTATCATTTCCTTCTGCCTTTATAGTAAATTACTCTGGCAGCCCACAGAGCCTGCCAAACTTTCAAGAGAGGTTGTGAGGGAAACTGCTGGAGGCAGATGAGGTCAAGTCTATGGGGGGGAAGGACAACAACAAAGGAATCCTGTTTGGAAGCCTGCTCATGGAGCCATGGAAGTGCCCTACATCCCTGGATCTGCCCTCTGAGGTGGCCTCAGCCACTGGGAAGGGAGCTCCTGCCCTGCCCCTTGCTGTGCTGGGTGAGGCTGTGGCTGTCCAGTGTCTGTTCCCTGAGAGCCCCTGTTCCCAAAGAGGGATGAACTGCATGCAGAAGGAGGGTGTTGGCTTTCTGTCTAGGGTGAATAAGCCTGGGGAGGAGTATCAGGTGAACATCAGTCTGTAACCACTGGAGCAACTGCTTGCATCTTCCTAGCCACTGTTTTCATTATTCTTTAAAGTTGTCTGGGCTGGATATTTTACTTGCTCTCTACTGATAATTTATTTCAACATTCAGTACTGCTTGCCATTAGTAGTCCTTACCACCAGCACACTTTTCTGTCTGCCACCAGATCTGTGCTGTCTTTGTCATGCTGCTCTAGAGGTGAGACCCAGGGTTGCTGCACTTTGACCAGTGAGAGGGATTGTGACCTCCTGGGTCATCACACTTCTTCTGGGAGGAGTTGACTGTGTTCATCCAGCTCCTGTTGGGTTCTGCTCTATTGCCATGGGGAAGGGGGTGGAAATCATTAAAAGTTATGAGGAATAACTTTGGCTATGCTGTGGTTCTAATGTATCAAAGCCATCTTGGACACCCCAGAGGCAGATGGGAAAAGATGATTAGATGCTAACAAGCTGGTAGATCAACAACAATAAGAGCTAATTAAGTTGTAACCATTATGTGAATATATGCTACAATCTAAAGGGAGCTGAGAAGTTGCTTTCTACCACAGCTGAGAATGAGCTAGAACATGGTCCTGTTGGACTGGGTGACAGGGGACATGGACAAAGCTCAGACTTACCAGTATTTGCCATTTTGGCTAAGAACCTTGCAAAAAGGAGATAAGCTGGTAAAAAGTATCAAAGGATACTCCTCACCCTTCACAACCAAGTTTGCTGTCTAATCTAATTATTCAGGTATTGGTGTACTAACTTAAACACCCATAGGAATGACAGTAATATAAATCTGTTTCGTTGCTGTATTGCAGTAAATCCTGGAATTTCTTTGCAGAGATGTATATAAACTATTTCTCTCTTAATAAAATCAAAATGAAAACAGAAAATCCAAGAATAAAAAGCCCCCCACCGAAACTACCCAAATGCACAGAACACCACCACAAAACTACAAAAAGAACCAAAGCAAAGAACATCCAAAAAACCCAACCCAAATGCCCAAACCTACTTTCACTACAGCTCTGGAGGTAGACCGTCTCTGGGTAACTTAGACCTTACCTTGCAAATGTATTCAGTAAATGGATCTTTATCAATCAGAAACAATCCTTATCAAACTGACTTTCCTAAGAGAGGGAGAGCAGGTGAATTTTGGCCTGCTGTTTGCCCAGAGGAGGTGCACCCCTGAGGACACAGCACCTCTCTTGGACCTCAGCCTCCAGCACTGAGCTGCTCTGCAGGGCTTGAGGAGGAGCTGGGAGGTGCAAACACCAGTTAAACCCACAGCTCCTGGCATGATTCAGTTCTGTTTTCCTCCCATAGATGCACAGTTTTGGAGATCTCTGACTCATGATAATGGGAAGAGCTAAAAAAGCAGTCTTTGCTCCTCCAGGTCATCATCTATTTGTCTTGCACGGTAAT
Organism: Cyanoderma ruficeps; assembly: GCA_008694505.1. NCBI lineage: Eukaryota > Metazoa > Chordata > Aves > Passeriformes > Timaliidae > Cyanoderma > Cyanoderma ruficeps. The sequence continues at coordinate 21,302,008 of VZDJ01000116.1, read as the reverse complement.
AGCAGCCTCTGATGTGTCCAGAATTAAATGTGTGAATGTGGGATGTGAGTATGGCTGGACTGAAAAAATAATGATTGTTGGATGTTCATGTCATCTTTTTCTATCCTGGAAACCATCAGTGGGAGTCTAATGACTTGTTTAGAAGATTGCAGGAGACAATTGCTAAAGCAATCAGCAAATATGATTATAACGTCTCAGTTCAGTAAACTTTCTATCTTAAGTAGGCTTGGAAGTGAAACAACCCCAAAAAAGCAGCAGAAGAGGAAGAGAGCGTTTTTCCTAAACCAAAAACTGTCAGTTAATTCACCGTTAGTTATTCAGTATTTCACTCAAATTGTACTTTTTAGTGCTGTGTTTATATTTTGTTTTGCAGCTGTAGTTAAATAGGCCTTGAATGAAGGAAAAGGGGAAGTTAAATGTACGTGTACTGCTTGAAGGGAGAATTCTTGGATGTAAATAATGAATGAGAGAGACTTCAGCAGAAAAATGAAGGGTTTTGGAGGCTTCAGAATTGGTCCCCTTTCAGATCATCAATAAAAGATGAACTATTGCAACAGCCAAAGTGCTTTGTACTGTCACAGGGTAATTCAGGAAGTGAAGCTTTACTTTAGAACAAATGAGAGTTGGAGTTTGGTTTCTCTTTTTGGCTTGGGGTTTTTTTTTAATTGGTTGGCTGGTTGGATTTTTTACTAGATCATGTGCTACTTGTGTCCTGGGTTAATTCTTAAGGTGGGCAAGTGCTGCTGGACTTGTGCATGCAAACCACAGCTGTGAGAGGGTTGTGATTGCAGCGAGGATGAGATGGAAGAAGAGTTTTGTTGGCCCTTCTCAAGGAGAGAAGATTTAAACAGCTGCTCAGTCAAATCTGAAATGATTGCTGGACAGATGATAATTTTCCTTTGGGAAGGTGTTTGTACTTTATCTTAAAAGATCCCTAAAAGTAGCATTGCCTTTGCTGTTAGGTGGCATATTTGATTATTTTCTTGAAGCAGCTGGGCAGTTGCTATCAGCCCTGCATGGCTGAAACTCTGTTAAAAAAGGTCTTCAATAGTCAAACCTACATCACAAAGCACAGTTTCCAGGTCATCAGGAGGTTTTCACCTGTTCTGTGCCATCAGATCAGGGTGAAACAAGTGGAGTAATTGCCCAGTAAAGCAGATCAGCACGTTTATGCTTCAGTATAATAATCCTACAACTGAGTGCAAAAATACAGATGGTAAATTAGATCAATTAACAGGAGCTTTGTGTATCTCTTAAACAAGAGACTTTAAAGGCAGTAACAAATTTCATTAAGCTAAATAGTAGACAAAAATCTACTTATGAGCTTTTAAACATGGTGTCTTTCCAGTAGAGTACTCAGCTTGTGTTAAAATGCAAATTTTGACTCATCACTTGGGAGAGGAATGAACACCAGAGGAAACACTAGAGGCAACTAAATGTATCCAGTTCATTAAAATACATAATCTTCTAATAAAAAGTAGCATTATCTCGGGAGGGTTGTATACTTTAGCTTACTTCTCTGTGAGGAAAGACTTGCCAAGAACTTCTAGTGGCACAAAGGAAATTGGAGGAAGACTTGCAGATCTTATTCAAGCCTAAACCTTTTAGGACTTATATAATTTTCATGTACTATCTCACTCTTATTGCAGTAAGTATCCTAGGGGGTGATTTTTAGAAATTGTTTTTCTAACTGGCAAAATAAATGTGATTTTTTTTCTTATTGTTTCTGTCAAAAATAGACTTTGGAGACAGAAGCTCTCTCAATCTTAAAAAAGCAAAAACTTTAATACTGAAAATTAGATCTACAAAGAACAAGTTTTCCCCAAAGAAAATGCTGATGTGTTGAGCAATATACACGTAGGCATGCACACAAATATTTAGAGAAAATTGTGCTTTGGATAAAAAGAGGCAAAATATACCTTCTGGATTTTAAGTTGTTTCCAAAACCTGAAAATTTTAGATTTTCGGCTAAAAATAAACTTTTCAAATAAAAGCCATACAATTTAAGACAGTGACTTGAAAGTCAAGACTTCAAATTCTCTGAAGACAGTGGAAAAAATGTCAGGTGGTCATGCCATCTGTTGGTTCAGCTGAATGTGCATCGTGGGGCTTCCTCAGTGGAGAGGTAACTGATGCTCTGTTACTGCACCATGTTGGTGTCGTTTAATGAAATGCAACAGCATTACCCATTCCGTGCTTATGCAAAGGCTCTTAGAAATGTGTTTCATCCTGACATTAAGTAATTTTCTCATCTTGTGCTGGCATCTTCATAATTCCCTTTACAGGGAACTTAGTTCATTTTGTACCCATCACCCTAAAGAAAAAAAGAAAATCGAAATTGCTCAAAATCTGTGTCTTTCCTGTGAAATTTGCCCCCAAACCACAGCACTAAATGGTTTGACAAGGCAGCCATGCACATCTTTCTGTGTATTAGTGTATTGGCTTTTCTTTATATTGCAGTTGCTAGAGGATAAAATCAGTTCTTGGTGTTGATTTCTGCAACATCCAAAAGGCTACAATAAAACATAAAAGAAGAGAGATTGACGTAGCAATATCCCTTGATGTGCTTGTTCCTCATCCAATCCCTGTAAGTAATTACCTGTCTGGAGTTGTACAAGCACTTCAGTTTGACTAGAGACAGATATTGATTTAGAAATCAGATGTGCTTGGGCTTGGTTGGAAAAAAAAAAAACCGCAACAACTTTTTAAATTAATTTTTTTCTCAGCCTGCTGTGGCCATGAATAAGCATCATTCATTTTATGCAATTTCCATTTGAAACATTTTTGTACTGGGAATTTGTTTACCACTTGTGGCCTGCTAGTCTGAAAATTAGTTTTCTAACCATGCCTTCTAACCAAGCATTTGAAATGCTCCATTAAATTTTATAGGGTTTTTTTTTAAAATCTATTGTTTATGGAAATTTTATCTGTCTGTCTCTATACAGGGTAATATGATGTATTTAATAAGATGAAAACCATGGATTTTCATGATCTTGGAGTGTTTATTTTTATTATTTAGTTTGGTTTTTTTAGAAGGCTGAGCTGCTGTAAGAGCCACAAAATTAATACTTGAAGAGTTCTGGCCATGGGAAAATTTAATCAAGAAATAAATATTCTTCTACCTTTTCTCTCACAGGAATTAGCCTTAGAACTGATTAAACAAAAACCTGAGCTTGAGAAGTCGAAAATGTTTCCTGTAAAAAACACGTGTTGAGTGCAATGTTTAGATAAAAAGTCATGAGCCAGAGTAGAATGTGATTTATAGGAGTTAGCAGGAGAGGTAAGCACCACTGTGGAATCAAGTAAAATCTGGAAACTAAATGTGTACCTTCCAAGCTACACATGCCATTTTTGAGTCCCTAAGATTTCCTTGAGAATCCCAGAGATATTTACTCCTCATAGGAATAGAGAGGTCACAGCCAGGGCACAAAAAAATGCTTTAAAAAATGCCTGAACAGTTTAATGGCTTTTGTTGTTTAAAAGTAGGAAATGTGGTATATGTGATACTGATTTCTAATGCCAACTGTGGCTCATTACTGCCAGGAACCAGGTGGTAGAGCTGGTGCTGCTCATTTGAGCTGATCTCTATGCATTAGTCACTTCCAGACTGCGTCGTTGTGTCACCCACGTGTTGCCTGGACTTTCCAGAAAATGCCTTTTCCTTGAGTAAGTGAACACTGATGGAAACTCCTTCTGAGCAACCTTTTCTCCTGGTGCTTTGCATGTTTCTGTGCAGGGGGATGTAACTGGAGCCTGCAAGACAAACTCCTCAGTGATTGCACAAATGAAGGCAATTCGGGTCGGGATAAGAGATGTGTAGGAGTGGAGGTGAAGCACTTCTGCACCTCTCTGACCTAAGCAACTCTAATGGGAATTTTTTTTTCTTCCTTCCCCAGTTATTGGTTAAGTCTCTTCAGACCTCATTTCTTCCTCAGAAATGTGTATGAAAACTATTTGTTTTCAAATATATCTCTGGAAATAAACTTTTCCCCATTGTTGTGGGGTTTAAGCCCAGCTGGAAATTAATCAGGCAGCTCCTTGCCTCAATCCCCCTATCCAACCTTACCCCAGTGGAATGGGGAAGAGGATCAAAACTTGTAGGTTGACATAAGAACAGTTTAATTAAAGAAAAAAGTAAAATACAATAATAATTATGTTAATAATAGGGAAAAGAGAAACAAAGTGATGCACAGTATGATTGCTCACCACTTGCTGACTGATTCTGACCCCTGATTGCCCNCCCCCCCCCCCCCTTTCCCAGGCACTCCTCCTGTTTATTTATTTACTGGGAATGGTGTTCTACAGTGTGAATATCTGGAATATCTCTTGGGCCAGTTCGGGTCACCATTTTTTTTTCATGTCCCTCCTCCAGTTACAGGCAAAACATGAGACACACACACACATACACGAAAGTCCTTGACTTAGGATAAACATGACTTAGCAAAGCCCAAAACATCAGTGTGTTACCAGCACCATTCTCATTCTGTGTCCAAAACACAGTGCTGTACCACCTACTGAGAAGAAATTAACTCCACATCAGCTGAAACCAAAGGCACCCATTCAGAAGTCCTGAAAATTTGTACTGCTGGTGATGACTGAAAATCTGAATATTCTCTAGCAATTTGTGCTTATTAAAGCCTCTTCTAATATTAAGAGATTCATAAATGTATCAAGAGAGGTTACACTGAATTAAAAATGATTGGAGTCGTAGTTTCCAGGTTCCTAGAAAAGATCAACTATCGACATATGCTATTAAATTAAAAAACAAAAAAAGGAAATGAAAAAGTGAAAATGTCTGAAAAGCTTTCAGAGGGTGAACAAAGCCAGGGCAGTGGAAGTTTGAAGGGAAAATCTCATGCAGGGACCAAGGTGGCTGGAGGGGGTGGTTTATCAGCTCTGTGCTCAGGTGCCACAGCAGCAGAGCAGGAGCAGCTGGTGTCAAACCCTTTGGGGCAGGGTGGGAGGAAGAGAGAGCTCCTCTGTTTCCCGAGTGCAGGAAACATCTGGATGAGAATTTGACACTGCTCAGACGTTTGTGCTGCTGCAATGTGGAAAGCATGAATTGACCACAGCTCTGCCCCTGTGACTCAGCCACAGCACTCCCTTCTGCTTTCGGGGCTGTCTGGCAGGTATAATGAGACCTTTTGGGATAGTGTTTCTGGCCCTGATGTTTCCAACATTGCTACCATCACTCTCTGGAGTCTGGAGATTTCTTACATCGAATCTTCAATTTCTGGGCGTTTATTCCTTTAGCAATTGTGGCACATGCAACCTAAAATACTTCTGCAGACATAAAACCAGCAGAAGTAAAAAGAACCCAACTTCTTGAGAGGTTTCCCATCTCCTATTTTCTCCAGACTGAAATGAAAAGTTTGTATGAGGCAGGTAAATGTCGACAAACTCTGTTCGGGTTGTTTTTGGTGAGACATCTAAATTATCTATTGCTATTATACAAAGAAAAAGTTTTCAGTGTAGGAGTATCAGGTTCATTGTGTCAACTACAAAAGAGACAGGATTTATTATTTTCAATAAACTCCAGTAAGAAATGCAATGATCTTTAGCTTTACAAAACTTAAAGGGGGAAAAAGATACCTGCTCCTGTATTTTTTCAGATTCCACTTCTGTGTTTATTTAAATCATGCTTATTACTGCTGAGAATTGAGTTGGCTGGCCACATAGTCATATTTTTTTATTGGCTTTGTGGCTGTTACAGAAAGCCTGTGTGTTTATTGCTTGTATTCTGTATCGTATCGTATTCTGCTGTACCCAGGAGCATAAAAATGTTATTACAGAGAATGCAGTCTCAGGTCAAGCTGGTAGGTACAAGGCCATCTAGCTTGATTTGTTATTTACTTATGAGATTATCTCCAACAATGAATAAAACTCTAATGATTTACGGGTGAAACCCTCAAATTCAGATCTTTAAATTTTTCAGGGACCTTACCCCTCTGCCCTTTTGGTGCTTCTATGAAGGTGTGTCCAACACACCGTGGTAGCTCTGCAGAGCCCCCTTTGTCACCTGCAGTGGCTCCTGTTGGTGGCTTAGGGATTCATGAAGAAGCAAGAGATGGATTGTCATATTCCAGCTAGTCTTTCAATAGCAGAAAGTCCTGGAGGACATGGTTTAGTGAAGGCATTTACACCCTTAAAAATGTGTTAATGTTGTTGTGGTACTTTGCACCTGAGATATTATGAACCTCATAAATTAGCAAGGAGGAAAGAAATTTTATATTCTGATTTCCTGGGAGGAAAAAAAAAGAGGTGGGAAAGTGTATCTATTCATCTATTTCATCTACTTGAGCCAATGCCCTTGAGTCCAGGAGTTCAACATGTTTTCAAGAATCGAGATGTGTTGAATATCTAAAAGATCACAGCTACTGCTGTAGCTGCTGTGTTAGAGCACAAGACCAGAAAATTGGTTACTATGATGATTCCAGCTGGGAGAATTTTCCAGCATGGCTTCTTGTTTGTGTCATGTTATTATGAATTTTTGAATCTTGAACTTCTTCAAGGACCTGCTCACCAGCTCCAATAATATTTTATCTTGCCAAAACTGATGTTCCTAAGACACTTTTTTTTTCTTTCTTGATTGCTAAAATTTTATTTTAAAGAGAAAACGTGAGAAGGTTACAGGAGAATAGAAATTAGTGAGATAAATACATAGAATTTTTTCCCCCAGAGCAGACAAAATTTCTATGCCTAGGGAGAAAAAGGGGGAGTGATGTTTGCAAACTATGTTCCAGTACAAGGCTGGAAGGAATTGTGAGAAGGCAAGAACAAAGTTTGCCAACACTTCAGCTCACAGCAGGTAAGAAAGAGTGAGCTGGCCTGGCAAGCAGCTACAGAGGCTGCATTTGCCATTTGTCAGAAATGAAACTACTTGCAAATAATGTGATTTTACACCAAATGACTCTGTTCTGTAGTAGCACTATGGGCTTTAATTTTTAATATTTTCCCCTGGGCTGTCTGTTATCAAAAACAAAACCAACAAACAACATCTGTATATCCTTATCCTCTTTTAAAGGGCTGTGGGATGACTTGACATCAATTTGCTGTGGTAGAAAAGTAGGAGGAGAAATGGATTACTGGTAGTTGATGACCGTCTGCCATCTGGAGAGATTTTGTGGCTGATAAAATGTGTGACTTGGGCACAGATGTGTGTTTGGTCCTGTTCCAGTGCAATGTCTGTCGGAAAGAGCTGTGAGTAGACAGCCCTTGGGTCAAGGGAATACCAACAGCTGTGGAAGGAGGGGCAGGTCCCATTGCCTCACCTTGTGGGCAGAGGCGAGGCTTTGGAAAGGTCTGTGGTGTTGTTAGACTATATGGTTGTATCCCTAGAAAGTTGGAATGATTTCCTTCTCCGGAGAAGAGTGTAAATCATCCTTTCCATGGACCTTGCTCCTCCCAGTGCTGCCCAGAACTCGGCTCTCAGCAGGACGTTGTTGTTTCCATAACTCTCCTCAGGTTCTTTCTCAGCCCTTGGCTTCTGAGCTCTGTCCAGTCTTTTTGGAGAAGTCTCCTGCTTCTCACTCAGCTCATTTTTCTTACCAAATATCTCTTTCCTTGAGGATATTGCTGTAGGCCTCACCAGTAACAGAGGGAATGCACCTAATCTGATTTCACTGGAATCTGTTAAAGTTTGAATGGTGATATTTGCTTTCTGGCAGGCTCTCTCCTTGGAGTCCAGGGCTTTCATCATGCCAAAAGCTCTTTTTGCTCCCCATATATAAACCCCATCCTTTTCTAAATCACAGTCATGATCCTTTTGTTTATAGAAAGTTAGTGCTGCATTGCATTTTCTCTGTCCTGCCATATTTCATTCAGCTAACTTGCTTCTTCCAGCTGTGTTTGAAAAAGCACAGCAACAGCAAAAGTATCTAGAGCCTTTTCTCTCATTTTTGTCTCTGTAAAGGTTTTCCTTTGATGTTAATATAAAGTACCTTATTTCTCTATAGGAGGAGAAAGTTCTCAGGAATCACAAATGAGACATGGAGTGGTTCAAAGTGGCTTGGTCAGGAAGGGAAGGATTTATAGTCCTGTCAAGTGTATATGCCTTTGCAAGCCCTCAACAGCTTCTGTTTCAAACCAGAAAAATTCAGTGTACACAAATAATACACTAGAGTAGGTTTGTTGACAATTCGCCTGCACACCAGACTTTACTCTTCTGCACAAAGTGCATTTTGTTTTCAAAATCTGGATAGGGTTATATTTCAAATCATCTCTCCTAGCTCATGTCCATTTTGACTCCTATGAGGCTGCTTGTCTGCCTGGTGAGTTCCTGTTGAATATTCAATACAAAGCCAGTCTAATAAGTCCCACCACTGTTGTGAACCTGACAAGGAGAACAGTGTTATGCAAATGTTATGTCACTGAAGAAAACATTTCTAACAGATTGACTGTAGACAGATGATGCATTCCTTTCAAGTAGCAACAGAAATTTGTTTTCCTTAGTCTGAGGAGAAAGAAGAAACAGTGTTAAGGAGCCCATTTCTCTCTGCAATAGGGTGACATGAGTGTTACTGTGTCTTTTACATTCAGCTGCTCCTCATGGGTTTTTGTGGTCCTAAATGTACCACATTGTGTGCACACACAATCGTTTAGCTTTACCTGGAGAAGGCAAAAGAAGTGTTTTTCTGCTGTGTCAGAGCCAATATTCTCAGCTCTTAATCAAGCAGGGGCTGGTTTTATCCTTCCTGGGCATGTGCAGCTTGCTTTTCTTTGGAACCTGGCGTTTCTTTTTCTCCCGAAAGGACTAAGAGAACACAAAAGATGACATTTTGAAACCATGTCCATTCAAACTTATGAACTCTTCTAATACATTTTTTCAAAGAAAAGGCTCACCTGAATAAGAGGTAACTGGGTGTGGTTTGGTCATAGTGGCTGGGGAAAATTTCATTTCATACCTTTCATGTCCTTTGTTTCTTCAAAACTGAGATAAAAGTCTTGTTTTCTGATATTTCTGTGTTTCTATTTTTCACTTATCCGAAAAGAAAGGCATGATCACTTGTTTTGTGAGACATCCACCCTTTCCATAAAAAACACGTTTGTTGAAGCAGAAAAGGGTTTGCTTTGTGATTAAAAACATTTAGAGATTTGCTCTGCCTATTATTTTAATCAAGCCTCTGACACAGGGAACTCAACTTCTGGTTCTACACTAAGGAGAGCTTCTTGCAGCTCAGTGGATAGTATAGTGAATACTGCATCTCTCCCTAAATGTGGTATGCTAATAGAGGCCACAGAATCCTTGAGGAGTGCTAGACACAAAGGTTCATCCAGAGATATTAGTAATTGTCAACATAAAAACTCTGCTGTACAAAAAAGAAAAATAGCATTATAGAAAATAAGCAAGGTTCAGAGAAAAATCTCCTCAGCCCTCTAGACTCGTTGTGTCATTACTGACTCCTGTCTTTTCTGTAATTTCTGAAATAACCTCTCTGTCAGGTTTTGTTTCAGCCTTCATCCAGGTTTCCTGGCTGTGTTATTTATTTCTGCAGGGGTAATGCTTCATCATTTCAATTTTCCATCAGTGGAGAGCTGTGCTCCTGGATTCTGTTTCCTAAAAGCCCTGCTTATTCAGCTTTCACAGCAGGTATGTACAATTATGAGTTCCAGGACAAGATAGATTAGTTTTCAAAAATGTGCTTTTAGGGCTTGAGCAGTGAGAAATCAGAGTTGTTTGGGTTTACTCTGTTATTCTGCTCCCTGACAGTATGCTCTCCCACATAGATTTGATTTGGCTGATTGGCAGAAACCCTTCACCTTCAAGAGGCTTGTGACACCTTCTGAATCACAGAACCATCAAGGTTGGCAGAGACCTTTAAGATCATCCAGTCCGGCCATGGATGTAGAATTCTTGTTTAGATGTTCCTTCTGCAAAAACTTTGCCTTTATCTTTCTTGATCCTTCCTGTGTCAGGAACAGAACTAGGAGATTTTTGAGGGAGACAGGTGATGCAGGAAATGCTCCAAAAAGGTAGTAGGTGAAGTTTGTTTCTGCAAATCTGTCTGTGCCCTCCCTGTCTTCTGTGAGACAGGCAAGGATCTCCAGTCTGCCTAGGGCTACAGTGGCCAGTGGCTACCCATGAGACACAAGGCATTAATCTGTGTAGGGTTGAAAATTTGTGAGGTTTTTTAGTTAATCAAGGTTTTCTACTCACACTTCTCAGCCGAGGCAATCTCAGCATTTCCTGAATATAGGAAGTGGTAGAACCCACCAATAAGCAGTCCAGATCACAAAATTCCAGTATTTCATATAACTTCCAGAGGTCTCACTGTTCAGGTTCCAGCTTAGAAGATCTGAGAAGGTCCAAATTATCTTATTGCTTATAGTTCTGGCTCTTTCCTCATCAATTACCCACCAATTACCCAAGTGACTGATGTTAAGAAATGGTGTAGGTGAACTCAAGATTGGAGTGCTCATAAAGAAAAGGGTCACTAACCCAGTCAGTCACGACATAAATATTTCCCTTGGTGTCAGAAGGAAGTTGAGGGGTTATTCATGCCCTTGGCCACGATAGGACGTTTCAGTAGATGTGCCTGGCAGGTTTTGGACTCCTGCTTGTTCCACCTTTCGTTGTGGAAAGGAGCAATTCTGTCAGGCAGAAAGTGGTGGGGGTGAAACAAAGCTGCTCTCTCGTGTCTCTGGCAGCTGCTGTGGGAATCCTACAGAAAGCCATCCCTGTGTGCAGCAGAGCCATGCCTCTGGCTGCAGTGCAGAGTGAGGCTGATGGATTCAGAGCTCTCCTGAGAGAAGCAGAGGTTCTGATGGATGCCTGCTCCATGCACGATTTGTAGTGGCAGCTTTTTTCACTCCTGCCCTGTTCTATCTCCTTTTTCTGGAAGGAAAACCATTGAGGGAGGGGTGGCAAGGTCCATCCAGAGCTCCTGTTTATCCCAGTTGCCTTAGAATCAGAGTGGAGGGGGCAGTTGAAGGAGCCACCTGTAAAAACAGGTACAGAAATTATCTTCCTTTCAGTACATGAGTTGGCACTTTTAACTGTGTCTTGTTAACTTAGTCCAGTTTTGTGTTTTATTTTCGATACTTGTATGATGGATTAATCAGGAATTTTTATCCAGAGTACAGCTTGTCACGCTTGTTCTCTCACACCACCCTCTAAGGTATTTCTAAAGATGTGTATTTATGCCTCACTCCAGGCTCAAAAAACCCCCAACAACACAATACAAACACATAAAAAGAGAATAAGCATAAAGTACATTTTAGCCAGTCAGGGTGACATTTAGATAGCAAAGCTGGTGAGGAGCAGCAGGACTTGCAACCCACGCAAAAAATACAGAAAAAACTGAGTTGTATTTGCAAAGAAATGTTATTATTTGTATTGTTTTGATTTTTAATGGTATTTATGTAAAAATGATTCCACTTCTGACAGCTAGACCTCGATGACATTTGCCCAAAGAACAATAAGTTTGTCAAAAATTATAAAAGGGGGGAGTGGAACAGGGAAAACAGCATCATAACAACTAAAAGTACTTGGGAATCTGACTCATCTTACAAGAACTTAAGACAATATATAAATAAATGGTGATGATTCTTTAAATGTTAAACCATGTCCTCACGTTTAAAAACTCCTTCTCTTGTTAGTGGTGATATGTTTTGAAATTGAAATTTTGTGGATTGGTTTAGAAAATTTTATTTTCTTCCACACTATTTTGTAAGTGCACTCTCTATGAACAAAAATCTGAAATGAGAAAAATGAGCTGACATAAAATATTACATCTAACTTTTAGCTATGTCTCTTTATAAAAGAAAAAGCTCATTTGACTTGAACTCATATTGACAATCATAGAAACTGAAGATTAGGAAAACCTCTTTATTTAAACTAAAAAATATTCTCAAAACTTGAATTCTGAGCTTCCAAATGTCCATCAAACATTACACCATTTTTCTCTTTATTATCAAAAAAATATTGGCCAAAGTCATAAAAATCTGGTATAACTTAGAACATCACTCTGTTTGTTTTAGGGTTGTATTTCATACTTTAAAGGATTGCATTGGATAATCTTGGGTTTCGCTCAAGTTCTCATTTACCTGAAATCTTTGTCCCAGTGGGAAGAGGAATTAGTCTTAATGAACACACCTCCAGACACTTTTCCTGTCAAGGTCTGCAGACCATATAAATGTTTGACATTTGAAGGTTCAGACTGGCACTCGCTAGGGCTTTCTAAGAAGGTTCCACCTTTAGACCCACTAACACCCTGAAAATCTATCTGGAGGTCTCCTGTGGGATCGTGCCAAAAAAGTACAACTGCATGAGTATTTTTTTTAGATTTAATTTTATTTTCTGTGTCTACTCATCTTACTGAGGGATTTTCTGTGCCATTTGGCTGCACAGTGTATACATTCATGAGTATTTCTCCTTCCAAAGGTCAATTTATTCAAACCCTGTAACAGGACAGTCACTGGATTTGCCTCTATATTTTTCCTTTCTTATCTTATTCCAGCCTATGTGGATAAGATGCCTGGTTTTTGTTTATCTGGGATGAAATAACTTTCCTGGGCCAGATAAGGAAAGGAAGTCTGTGAAGAAATTGTTTGCAGATACACAAGACTTAAGCATTGAGCACAGGTTATCAGCCTGAGCTGTTCTCAGCTGTTTGGTGTCCTGCTCACGGGATGTAAAAGGAAGAGTTGAATCCAGGCAGCCTGAACTGTTCCAAGTGTTGTTTCTCACTTTGTTTACTAAACCATGGCAAGGTCTGGAGGTGCCAGCAGACAGGAGAGAGCACTTCTTATCAAGTGTCTATTATTTTGTGCTCTCTGCACACTTCTCCTTAATAGACCTCAAGAGCTCTACTGCTGTAGAATGAAAATCACATCATTATGTTGCTAACACCCTTCCTTTACCTGTGATGAGCTTTGGAGTCTTGCATCGTGAGCCCTTGTAATTTTCACACTTTTCCTCTGAAGGCCTTCTCATTGAATGTTGTTGGCAGCATCTGGGAGGTTCTCTTCGACCCTCTTGATCTAAAAGTCTGTTTATTTGCATTTGCCCAATTCCCACGTTAGTAAAAAGATTTCTAGGTAGGATGGCATTTCAAGTAGTGATGTGGGAGCAGATGCCTTGCAAGAAGCTAACAGAGGATGACTAATTAAAACTTAAGGAATAATGGTGCAGAGAGACATCAAGAAACCAAGACATTTGTTTGCAACCTCCAATTAAATGCAGAGGAGAGAACAACTTGAAAAGATTTTCCTAAAACTCTAAAATTGCGCTATTTTGTACAGAAATGTTTTAAGCGTAAAACAAATAATTTTGCATGTGGAATGAGAATGGAGCAGAATGCTAAGCCAGACTTTGGAGCCATCCAGTTGTGGCTTCCCTTTAAGCCCAAGAATCTGGAGAAGATGAGGGAGTGTCTGAAGGAGCTGCACGAAACACGGGGTTTGTTACCTACAAACTAAAAGATTTTCAATTAACCAAACAACCGTGGCTGAGACACCATGACATTAAGATCTGAGACGTTGTAGACCATACAAAGACATTCACATCCAAAGCAGGGAGGCAGATTTTGTGGGTTTGTTGATCCTGAGTCAACGGGCTGGCAGAAGGACAGGTCTGTATAACAAGGATTCGCTGCCAAATGAAAATACCTGTGTGGCTTCTGTATCCAAGCTGCTGAATGTGCACCACGAGAACAGACTTCGACCTTGTGGATTTCAACTAAATCTCTTTTCTTCTCTGTTGTTTCTAGTCAGGAAATGTCAGCTAATAAAAGAAATCTTGCTGTTAGTCAGTTAGTGTTGTAACAGGCTTATTTTTTCTATTTGCTTGAAGTAGTGTAGTATAGTATATCTTCTTCACCACACAATTCTGGTTTTATATTTTGGGTAGTTGTTCAATCCAGGAAAAAAACCAAACAAGAATGAAAAGTAACTATATCTGCTGAGAAGAAAAAAGAATTAAAATATTTGAGACATAAATAATTTTGTCTGGAACTGCAGGCATCACTGCAGAAAATTTCAGTAATAATCTGTAAAACTAAGTGCATTAGTTCTTTGTGTACCAACGCATGTATTAGCACTAGGGAGTAAAAATGGAGTAAAAAAATTTGCACAGCCTCAGGCAAAATCAAATTTTTGTGTCTTCTGTGTGCTCTGATCTGTTAACTTTCCTAAGCACTAAATGTCTTCCTATTGATTTCACTGCAGTTTGTGTCAGAGCTTGAAAGTGATTTGAGGTTTTTGAAACTACCACAAGGATTTATTTGAGATGTTAAGCAATCAAATCTATTATTCAGTTGTGACAGTCTCGGTGTCAATGTCTGCCCCCCACCCCCCAAATGCTTTCCTGTCATTTCTTTTCTATTCATTAATCTTTTGTCATTTTGTGCTTAATGTGTGTGATTGAATATACTGGCTCTTCTATACGATGTCTCAGAGGTAAGGCTGAATATGTAAAAGATTGGTTAATGTTTATTTTTTGGAACACAGCAGAGCAGTGATAAATTGGATTTGATCAGAAAAGGCAGTGTCTGTCCTGGAGAGCTGGTCCATACACTACAGAGTCTGGAGATACTTCCTGCTCTTTCTGCTAGACTGCAATCATGAAAACAGGGGTGTCTCCACTGTTATTCTTAAAAGCTGAATGCGGGTTCTGATTTCTGATAGGGGTCTGAGCACTGTGAACTTCAGTAAAATTTGTAAATTGAAAAATTGTAAATTTTTCTATCTCTTGATCCTGGTGTTGAGAAAGTTCAGGCACAAGACAAAGCAAGACTTAAGTCAAAATTAAGCTATTTTGATGCTACTGTGAGAGGCTGACACCTGTGGTTGAGGAAATTTTGCTCAGCAGAAAATGGGAAAAGTTGCCCTGAAATCTTGTTTTAATTTTCCCCTCTGATATGACTCTAGTCATTGCCAAAAAAGTCACTCCAATTGTTTGTTTCAAAACCCAAGGTCCTGGTCTGTTGTCACTGAGAGTTGGAGTGCTGGAGGGGATGAGGTGCTGAGGCTTGAGGATGAGGGTGACAAACTGCTGATGGAACAGTAGGTCAGGTGACAAATAGCAGGAGAAAGTGCTTGAGATGATGGAGATGGATCTGTTTGGACATCTCCCCTCCAACAAAATATTGCTGTGAACTTAACATCCTCTAAGAGACATCACCTGAAGTCCCATATCTCGCAAAAAACCAATTTATCCTCAGGGGATCTACTTAGTATTGTAAGTTAAACCATTTTTGTTTTGGTTTTTTTGGTGGGGGTTTTTTTTGGTTTTTTTTGATAGAGTTAGATGAGAGAGCTGTGTGGCTGTTCTGTGTTGTTCTTTTGTGCAGCATATTTGTACATGACAGGACTGCATTTCTTTCCAAACTTTTTTCCAATCTTCCTGGCCAGTCTCATTTCCCCACAAATCTACCACACGTCCATCTTGGAAGGATGTGTAGGTACCTCAGTGTAGTAAGGATGTCTTTAGAGACTCATATTTCCTTGCCAAGCACAGGGCTTCGTCCCCTCCAGTTGCATTTCCTGGCACACAGTTAATTCTTTGGGACTTTCTTCAGCTGACTATAACATTGCATACCTGGGTTTTGTTGGCTTGATGGTTTCTTTTTTTCATATTCCCATATTATAGGGAATAAATAAGAGCAAATAATAAGTTTAGGATACCTTTAAAAAGGCAAATTAGAAGTATATGGTTGGCCAAATAAAAGTCAATGGAGTAAAATAATGTACTTTTGTTATCTTGGCTCATATTACCATAAAAGTTTCAATTATCTGAGTTCCCTCAAGGTTTATAACAAGGCTGTATCTCCTGTGTGTACTTTAAGGTGGTTGCCCATCCAGGAGGATGTGATGAAATTGTTGCTCATATTAATACTACCCTGTTTGTCAGTTTGCATTAGGATGGATCAAGCAAAGCAAACCACATTCAGAAGCAGGAACCCAGGTGAGATGTGCCCAAAAATAAAATTATTTCTACAGTTACAGTGCTCAGAAAAGTTCTCACTTCACTGAACTCTCTCTGCTATGTTGATCCAGAGGGAAAGTCAACAGAATTTAAGTCAGGATCCCTGTGAAGGAAATCTTTAATGATCTGTTTAAGTTTGTGCCATGGAACTTTCTGAAAAATGCGAAATATTCCCCCTTCCCTGTGACTTGCTTGTTCTTCCTTCTGCCTGGTGATTCTGAGGTTTGCTTTGCAGTCCTCAGCACGGGATGCTGGTGCTATCCTCTTAAATGGATGACCTTGTGTCATTTGCTGCTCCTCAGATATTCAACAAGTGTTTTCTAAAAGATAGCCCCTGGAGTTCTTGAAATTCAGTAGTCGTATCAAATAATTAACTGAAGGTCAGAGACAGTCCCTGCTACATCTAATTTGTAAGCAGCTCCTGAGGAGAAGCTGCACGTGGTGTACATTCTAATGAAAATCTCCTTTTCAGACCATATTATAAGAGTCCTTGGGGATAGTAGTGGCAGAAGTTCAGATGTTTAGGAAACTGTAAATACAGACTTCACTTTGGGCAAGTGCTTCTGTCAGTGTGCTTCGTGTAAAGTTTGTAACCACTGAAAGCTGCACTTGGATAGAAGCACATGTCGTGTTCCATTCAGGTTAGAAGCTGCACGTTCAAACGCGCTTTGCTGCTTTAGGATGTTGCTGTCTGCAGAAAATCTCTTTAGAAACAGAATGAAAGTGTGTTTCAGTTAGGGGAAATGGTAGGGCTCCTCCCTAGCTGGAAATCTTGTGCTAGACCCAAAAGAAGCCATGTTTGCAGTGAACAGCTATGCTCACCTTCTAACTGAAATTCCTGAAAAATAAGATTTAAATAAATAAATTTAGATTACCCTTTTGCCAAGTTGAAGAAGAAAAAAAAGAGGAATTTATATTTAATATAGAAAATTTAGCATGTTTGAGATCTCTCATAAGTTAGCATGATTCCAAGGTAGTTTTTTCAGATATAAGTTTTTGGTTTTGTCTTCTTATATGTACAACCAGGTGTCTTAAAATGCCCCTCAGGAAGCAGAATTTAAACGCAAATATAACCGAGACCTTTGTGCCCTATAGTTTCAAGAAAAGTTAGGCTGCACGACTTTCATAAAACTCAATCTTTAGATTTATCTAGATCTACTTCTTTAGATATTTTAAAAAAATTAAAAATACTTATTCATGGCACACTAATAAAGCCTATTTGAGCTGTCTGAACAGTCTGCAAGTTATATAACAGATCACTTAACAATGTATTTTTTGAATATTTGAATTAGGCAAAAAGTAATTAATTGTTGAACTGGTTAATCTGATTTAGTGTTTAGCTGAAAAGTCTCTAGCAATCCAAAACAAATTTTTCATTGGAAAAATGACCCATTTTTTTTGGCCAGAAGCTGGATTCTTTTGTTCACACACAGGAAGTCTTTGGTGAGGAAGAACAATTCAGCCTTACTTCCTCTTGGTTTGGGTGCTACTGAATGATTTTGGTATCTTGTTTATCTCCAAAGGATTTTTGCTGGACTCATGTATATTATACATCTCTATGTGACAGTACCTTTCTAGGTAACCAAATATTTTCCACACTATTTCAGTATTCTAATGAGTACTTAACAAAACACCGATCAATAAGATATTGGACAAATAGATTTTAGATAATACCTTTGTGATTTTCCATCCCTAATTGTCTTCATTTAAGAGCACACTGGTTCCACACAGGACCTAAATCTCATCTTTTTCTGAGAAGGTACACGAAGATTATGAAAAAAAGATAGCTTTGATAGCAGGGATTTTAGTTTAATCTAATTTTGGACTATTAATCGGTAAAAAAAACCACAGCAGTAGACAAAGAGTGTTTTTTCATTGTTTGTTTCAGCTTTGTGGTCCTTGCTTACCTGTGATAACAGTTCTGCTTTGCCCAGCTCACAGCCAACAGCAAAAGACATCCAGCAAGGAACATCACCTGGAGAGCTTTGCCAGGACAGTGGCCTGTGCAGGTGCCACCCTCCTTGTGTGGGGCTGGTCTGCTCAGAGAGACAAACCAGCAGCGAGGTTGTGCTGAGGTGAGGGGACACAGCACAGTGCTCTGCTGTCCCCAGATGGGGCTGGTGCTCCACGATGGCACAGTGAGGTGACACGATGCGAAATTCCTTCATAGCAGTGGCAAAGTGTTTTTCATGGGATAATTGATAGGATGGGGGAAAGAAGAAAGGACAGAAGGACCCTGAAGCAATTAGAGGGAAAGCAAGAGATGGATCAGCTTCATATTTGACTCTCGGTGCAGTTAGCATTTGAACAGATGAAGTTTATGGGAATTATTCCAAGTCAGACACAGTGTTCTACCTTTCTGCAGGAATCAATCATACTGCTATTGATGATTAAAAACAAACAAAAAAAAGGTGGAAGGTGAATAAACATCAGTTTCTTTCATTGTTGACTATTTGGCTTCTTTCTTTGCCCCAGATGACACAGGAAGATGAAGACAGTGGAGATAAAAGTACAGGAGCTTTAGACTTGTCAAAGAAGACACTATACTTTCTGACAACAAACAGTGAATTATATGTTCAGTTTTTAGTATTTTCTTCTCTTTTTTCAAAACTAATTTGAAGAGAAGGCATAGGCTAGTGCTAGGTCACTGCCACACCTTTAGAAATTTGCACTGTGTACAAAACAAGTTGAAGAACTGAAATATTTCCCTGCCTGGGGTGAAAAAGAAGTCTTTATAATCCCATCCAAGGGCATCCTTTTGAACAACTGAGAGACTTGCAGATAAATTAGGGCCATCCAGGTACAAAGAGTAGGGCTGTGATTCACCACACCCTCCTGGGAGCTCGATCCCCAGCTGTTACGGCAAGATTGTGTTAGGATGTTTGATACCAATTTCTGTAAACCCGTGTGACATTGCAGATGAGCTTTGACTGAGACCCCCGTGTCCTGACATCAATGGACAAAGATCTAACCTCTCTGAGTTTGAACAACTGGAGATCCAAAACAGAATGCTGATTTAACTGTGTAACCTCATACCCATGCTAGGGCATGGGGAATAGTGATAAAAGGTCTTTTAACTTCCCCACCTAAAAGAACTTCACAAGCTGTAAGGTTTTCTCCCTAGAGTGGCAATGCTGCCTCAGTTTGGGAAAGTTTCTTGTGCTGATTCATCGGGGATTTTTTTTGTTGTTGTTTTTGGTTTTTTTTTTCCTAGTTGCCTGTACAACATATTTGAAGGAACAGACACTTCATACCACTGGAAATGAGGGGAGTATAAACTGACTTTGTGAGTTAGAGCAATTATCTTCCCCACTCAAGGAATTGGACAAATTAAATTTTGTCCATAAAGCTGGTGTGGTTCTGCTGTTGTTTTCTTCCCCATTCAAGGAATTACATTTTGTCCATAAAGCTGGTGGGGTTCTGCTCTTGGCTCAGTCTTGGCCGGCTGTGGTGATATCTCTTCAATTGGCTGGCAGGCTGCTTCACCCTGGCCTTTTCCAGCCAAGAGGGGAATATCAGCTCTCTGATATCACCTCTAAAGCCAGTCACAGTCAATGGATGCATGAGTCTCTGTGTGTGTCTGAGGAATATTCAGCAATATATGCGCAGGATAGCTCCAATGTATCTGGGACAAAGGCATGAGGAGATACAAAGGTACCTTGTTGTTAAATCTCTGGGTCTCAAGCTGAACATCCAGAAGGGAAAGAAAGGTTTTGCTTCATCTTTCTGCAAAACTCAAGTTGGTCACACAAAGTCTTTAGGAAGCTAGGTAATAAGTTCAGTTTCAAAGAACAGAAAATAAGGCTCACTAACACTGAGCCCAGATTTTCTAGAGCTGGAGGGGATTTTACACTGAAATTCCTTTGAAAATCAAGTGTAATGAGCACCTATTTCTTTAATAGCCTTTGAGAATTACCCCTTAACAATTTGTGCTGCAAGATTCTTGGAAGAAGTTAGTCAGTAATAGACTGACCAGTCTCAGGGCTCCTGTTATACAGGGTTTATAAGTATTTTCACTATGTTCACAAGTTTCCTAACTTTTTTTTATGGAGAAGTTCAAGCAGCAGGTGCATAATGTTTTTTTTCTGTCTCACCTCTTGCTCTATGCTAAATACTCTATCTGCCAACTGGAGTTCTCTCTACTTCTGCAGAGGGAACTGAGGGGCTTAAGCGCATGAGGGAAGAAAGAAATGGCTTTAATTCAACCCATCACTTTTGTTCTCTAATATTCAATCATCTTAGTACTTTACTAGGGAGAATACCCCATACATGAGGCATGAAAAGGTGGATGGCTACAGGGAGGGGATGCTGCCATCAGCAGCACTGGGACAGTGTTACTCTCCAGCATTTAAACACCCTTGGAATCATGCTTCATCGTGGTGTTAAAGGAGTATTGTGGTCCTGGCTCATGCTGGCAAACATCAAAAGAGTAATCCCAAATCCCGTCACAATGCAGTGAGTAATCACGATGAGTTCTGTAGGCTGCTGGATACGCTACCAAGACAAGCAGGAAAGCTCCAGCATCTGGCTCTGCATTCCAGTTACCAGAGCCCTGCCTGGGTCTATCCTGCAGAGCTGCCAGCTCAAACCGAGGCTTTTATGGGAGAGCCACCCTTTGGAAACCCTGTAATGTTCTACTGTGTGTCTGCCACACGGGTAGAGGAAATAAAACAACCGGCTGGAGGCAGAGCTGCTGGGGGAGAAACAGCAGGGAGATGTGTGCGTCTGTGAGAGGCCCAAGAAGGTAGAGAAACGGGAAAACAGAGGAGGACGGAGTGGGTTCGGTGCTTGTCTGTGCCCTGGGGAACAGCTGACAGGTGGAAAAGAGAGTGGGAACTGGGACAGCTCACTTGGAGGGTCCTGCAAGTAAGAACCTGCTTGCAAGATGCCGGTCAGGACTAATGACAAATGCTGGGGCATTTCACGGATCCTGGATGGTGATGCAAAGGAATTCAGGCTGGCGCTGGAGCAGTTTCCCCATGAATAACTCAACACCTCGTGCTGCTCCTTGGGAGTGGGAGCATGGTGTGATGGGCATGTACTGTGCTCTTGCCTCATACCAAGGACTTTAATAGTCCTAGGGCCAGTCAAAATAGCAGCCTGTCTGTTCCTAATCAGATCTAATATTTAATTTCAGCTCTCTAAAATAGACATGAAAGGAATACAGAAATTGTCATTACAGTTTATACATCAAATCATACCAGCTGCTTATCTGTAGCTGGTTGTTTTCAGGTGCTGTGAAAAAGAATAAGCAGCTCTGCAGATGATGAATAGTCTAATGAAGTCAGGGAAAGCTGCATAATTAAGCAAGGTTGAGGTAAAACCACAGCTATTTTAGAAGAGCCCTAACTTTAACAAGGCCAGGATTTTACCTCAGGTCTTCATGGAATAGTTTACCACCAAAGAATTTTTTTCCTTAGCCCTGAAGGATGAAGGCTTATAGCCTTAATTTTATTTATCCCTTCTTACGTAACCATGAATGCTCTCATTAGCCATATAAATGTCTAATACTCTTTCAAATGCTGGTAAACCTAGCCACTCATTAGTAGCCCAAGGGCAAAATAATGCTTTTCACCAGTGCCACAGATTTATGAAGTTTGAGCCTTATAACATTTTTTTTCTTAGGTGGGCCAGGAATATGCTTAATTTATTTTCTTATAGTTAGAAGATTATTATTAAAATGTTTTAAAAGTTTGGCAATTGGAAAACATCTGCATTTTATTCTGTGGATTTTTTTCACTTGAGCAATAGTTGCAAATATTCATTGAAATCAACTTATGTGGGGGTTTCAGGCCCACCTTTCAAATTTCCTGCATTTTGAAGAATAGCACACACATTTCTGTGGGGCTGATTTACTTCCCTTCCACACAGATCCCATCTCCCTCACTTTGACTGCTGAAAACTATTTCCACTGTGAATTTAAAAATATGGTAGTGTGATTTTCACACTAAAAGAAATTGCTTTCTGTTTCTCTATGGCTCTTATTTTTCAGTGTTTCATTTGTAGTTTTCATTCTATGTGTTTTCTCACATTTGGCCTCTGGCAGGTTTTTGCGTGTGATTTATGATGTAGTCAATGTGTTTGGACCACGCTCCAGCTGATCAAGAAGAAGCTGTTTTAAAGAGAAAGGCTGACTGTGGACAGAAAAAAAAACTCTCAAAAAAGTTAAAATAAATGTGATGGTGGTGGTAATAGCTTTGTTCAAACACTGCTGTCTGAGGGGTCTTGGTAAACAGCTCTGTCATCGAATGGTTGTGTGATTACAGGCAAATTACTCCCCTACAAATATTGTTTTCCCTAATCCCTCTCATGTCATCCTTGTCAGCACTGATGTCTTCAGAGGCAGGATGGGCTCTTTGCTCTTGTGCCTGCAGTGAGGCTCGGGATGCAGGAGGCAGCTGAGCTGGTCACAGCCCACTGAAATGAAAGAGTGAGATCCCTCTCCCTCCTTCCTTGGCTGTGGCACTCATCTGCTTGCATGGGGAGCCAATTTGCCTCTCTGACCCAACCGAGGGCTTTGCTTTTTGCCAAGGTAATTTTCTGCTCTTTTGTTAAATGAAATGGATGCACCGTGGGATCAGACCTGTGCCACAGCTGCAGGAAGGTAAAGCACTGGCAGTGCATGGCATGGAATTAAGGGAAAAGCAAGAGAGGGCTGGATGATGAGTTGCTGCTTTGATCTGAAAACTGCTGTAATCTGTGTAATGATGGGAGTTGTTGCATTTCTCTACCCCAGTACAAACTTCCATTGTGAGCTTGGATGAACAAGGCTGTGATCTTCTGCCTGAGGTCTGTGTTACTACAACAGACAGGCTTCAAAATCAATGGTGGGGCTGCAAGAGAGTCAGAAGAATTCAGAGCACTGATGGTTACCATATCAACGTAAGCCAACATTTTCAAAAATACTTGCTTTTAAGTAGATATCCAAGTTTCTAAGAATTCAATCATCACTTCACCTCCCTATTTATCACTAACTTTGTTATGCTTTATTAGTGGTGGATAACTCTGAATTTAGGTTGTTACCATATGTGGGTCAGATTGTATAGATTTTGGAGTGTTTGCATCAGGCTGGCAGGTTTGACAAACCAGGCCACTGTTTTGACAGAGATGTCTTTTTATATTCCTTTCTGGGCTGAAACTCAATGCTTGTCACAGAGATGTTCCTTTAGCAGCCTCAGACAGGAGCTGAAAGCTGTCAAGTAAGAAATTAGAGTACCATGGCTTTGTGCTGTTAATGTGACTGAGGAAGGGGACAAGGCATCCTTGCAGAAGTGTTTCTGTCCCTGCTAGCACGGATGAGCTCTTGGCTGTGTCCCCTCTCCTTTCTGTAAAGTGCAGATGGCCACGGGTGAGCTGCTGTGTTTTGGCAGATGACAGTGACATAGAGGGGTGTGCAGACATGCAGTTTGCTGCTAGCCAGTAGACAAACTTCCTAGCTGCTGTCATCCTCTGCAAATGTTCACCCTCTGAATTTTCCAGTGAGCAGCATGAGATTTCCTCTTCCCAGTATGCAAAGCAGCAGCTCACCTGTGACTGAAATTGGTGTGGTGCTTTAGAGCAGCCAATTGATTGGGCTTGCTGATTAAAGACACTTTTGAATACAAGCAGCCATTGTCAAATGTGGCTGCTGCAGGTTTCAGAGACATTGCATGCTGTGGGAACACATCCCTTACTGATTTTGGCTGAAATACCACCATTTCTACCTCTAGTCCATGGCTGGCCCTTGCTGGCTCACCAGCCCCAGCACACAGCTGGGGAAGGGAGCCGGGCAGAGCTGCTCCCTGTCTCACTTCAGGAGAATCATCTGCACTAGCACAAGCCTTTGGGCCTTTCAGAAACACAGCCAAGTGTGTCCAAAGTGGCTTCAGGGATTCTCATGCTGCCCCAGTGGCTGGCAGAGCTGTGAGGATGTTGCCCCAGGCAGAAAACACTCACAGGCAGAGGGAAGACCTCTCCCCAAACCCAGTGCCATGTTCATCAAGGCACATGGCCATCATTGGCCTGTGGACTCATATTTATGGGCACTGTAGTCCTTCCAAAATGTGTTTTAACTCCAGAGCCCACAGCCTGGGAGCTGGGACCTGGCTCGGTAGCCCATCTCATGGGCAACCTGTTTCTGGCATGTTCATTGAGTGGCGTCTGGTTTAGCGTTTTAAGCCTGGAGAGAAAAGCCTTGTGAATTTGGACACAAAAGTCTCAGTCCAGTGCTGACATTTCACTGAGGGTTCTCTGGCACCTTTTTTCCTCTGTTAAAGATTGCTGTGCCCTATAGACAATTTCCCTATTCTATAGAAGAGCGTTACTATAATTTTCTCCTGCGGTGCACATTCCAGATCACAAAGACATACCACAGCTTTATTGACCATTATGGTTCCTCTGAGTTTTCCTCCATTAGCCATAACAAAAGTTAATTAACTATTTAGGAAGTGCAACCTCTAAACACACTTCTAGTTTCACAGTTTTTTGTTACATCCTGTAGTGGACAAGATGGAGAGAAAGGATTATTTAAAAATAGCTTTGAGGTAACACATTACTGAAGTAATTTCAAACAATCTGAAGGAGTCATTTGGAATGACAGCTTTTATTACTTCCTCTGTTAGTAGATTAGGGGATAAAATGCAAGGGATTGAAATAAAATAAGAATTATTTTCCAGGTGTTTGTAGATGATACATTAAATAATTTAGTAGCTGGGAACAGTGTGTCATGCAGTCATTCAGCAGAGAGATGAAAAATCAGGATATAAAATTCCCCCAGCTACTGTTCGGGTCTTACTGATGTTTACATCAGCAAAGAAATGGAATAATAGTGACAAATCTGGCCAGTGTGGTTGCTGTTTCATTCCAGTTTGCATTTTCTATTTGAAAATGTACAACCGAGAGGCCCTCAGGTCTCTCTCTAATATCTTCCTGTTGCTCTAATTTTTTCCTCTTTCATAATTACAAGTTCTTCCAGATTATTAATGACATGTGCACTCTGGTTTTATGTCCTTCCCTTCCTAGAGGCCTTGTCTTTTCCTAAGTATGGGGTATGTATTTTGTACTCATTAACATCTAGTTTTGCCTTTGATCTTAGCTAACATCTCTACCATAAATTGCTCCTAGACTGGACTATAACACATTTTTTAAGGCACACAACTATGAACGTATAAGAGTGAGGTATCAGCAAGCAGAGATTTTAATTTGCATCATTTTCGTCAGGAAATAACAGAATAATGCCACTGAAGTTTCAGTGCAGATCCCAGTCTGGCACAGATAAAATACCTTATGGCTGTAGAGATTCATATTGATTGAAAACAGTTTGGTTAATGAAGATAATAGACACCATTGTTCATTTTAAATAGTAGAGAGTGGTGATGATGAGACAGACTACAAGTGGGTAAGTAACTTTCATTATTTGTGGAAATTACTAACCCACTTGTAGCTTGAATGACTATGTAATTCATTTAATTTGATCATCTTTCTCAAAAAAGCCTACACATGAAATAGATCCTTCTCAAACATGAAAATCAGTTGCTATTGTTGGTGAGAGGGGTCACCTGAGTCTGAAACTGCAGATGGTTTGTGGTTAGGGAAGGTTTTATTCACTGGACTGTCTTCATTTTTATTTTGGCAAACAAAAGAGGTTTTTTGGTTAAGGATGTCAAAATCAGATTTTCACCTTGGCTCTGCTTCAGAGTATCCAAACTACTGACAGACGGGGGCATTGGACTCCGAAAAGAAACTTCTGTGACATGATGAGAAACTGAAAATTTCTGGTTTCATATCCTTGTGATTGCCTGCTGTAATTGGACAGTTTATCAAGAGAAGTTGTATTCTATCCATTCGTGGGGGTTTTCAAGACAGTCTCATTTGCAGTGGCAGGCTGGACTCAGAGGTTACTTTCTAACAATATTTCTGTAGCTTTGTGATTTAAGGCATTTGGGATTACCTAAAAATCAACTGTCAGTTCAGAATTTAAAACTTGCCATTTCCCTCTCTGAATGTTACCTACTGTGAGGTAATGTTGGAAACTCCACTAAAGAAAGAATCTTGATTTCACTCATTTTCACTGTTTTTCCCTTTAAGGCTTGTCTGGTTGCATAAATGTCATGTTCTTACATGATGCATCGACAGACAAAGGAACATTTACACCAGAGGTTACAAAGGTCAGGAGTGAGGCAAGTTTTAAGAGAGACCCAGATGCTTGTAGGGATTTTGAACCTTCGATAGTTTACATATAACAGAAAAAAACACTGAATTCATTTAATTTCTCTGTATCACTGCAAATGTTTGAAAATTGTGATCCACAGTTCAATAATTCTCAAAGAAGCAGTTAAAATAATGGTTTGATTTTCCTTTTCTTTTTTGCCTCTATTAATTCTAGTTGCTAAAGTTCATTTCCTGTTCCCCCCCACTTTCTGCCCTTTCAGCTTTTTTGTACTTTTAGAAACGTTATTCCACTACTTAAATTAGGTATCTTTATTTAAAAAAAAAAAATCTTCTTTCTTTCTTCCTCTGGTATGGGTCATTTGCTGTGAAGCAAATAGTATAGTCATTGTTTTGGTAGTCAACATTGTATTTTATAAATTCACCTGTTTACAGGTTTACTGATTTAGATACTTTGCATAAGGATGTGTATAAGAGTGTGACCGAGTGAATGGACAAATTATACTCCACCCATCTGGCCTGTCCCATCAATGCTTAGTGCTTTTTATTTTTATATTAGTCCAGTGCTTGGAATAAGCAGCAGCCTCAGTCTTCCCTCTCCCAGTACTGCAAAATGCAACAAGACTGTAAGTTGCACAAAAAATTGTTCTCTCATCTCTAGGGCACTTGGCTTCTGACCACAGCGTTGACAAAGATTCCTGAAGCCCTGCTGCTGCTGTGTTCTTGGGGCTCTAAGTGCTGTTCTGGCAGAGAATTTGCATTAAGTACTTTGAAGCTCTTGGAAGAAAATCTTTCATTTTAGAAAGCAGCTGAAATAAACCTTGGTGTTTGTGCCTTCATAAGAAACAAGTTTTCTTTAAATGTAAAGAATTGGCCTGACATTTTCCCAGGCACCACTGTGATTACAAGGTAGAAATTTCCAAATATCAGACTTGAATTACACTCTGTTCCAACTAGCTGTTGCCTTCTCTCCTCTGAACTGTGGTTTGTTAAACACACATTCAGGCCTCAGAGCAGTTTAGAGGAAAAACAGGTTCCTATTCTAGAAACAGTGTTCTAAGGAGAGAATTTAGATAACCTTCACCCAAAAGACCTTTCTAAACCAGCTGCATAAAGAAAATATGATAATGTTCCTGAGGCTCATCTTGCTCTGGTTGCATGCAGATCAGCTTTGCATTTGTCCTTGTATCTCCATGTATATTTAAATTACTTGTCTCTCCTTTGACAAAATCTGGTTGTGGATCTCGCTGGAAATCAGAAGTCCCAGTTTGCATTTCTACTTTGTTGATAAGTCAGAGGCTCATAATTTTAGGCAAGGAGGATGCCGTTCTGCCCTGTTGTAGGGCAATATCTTGGGGAAAAAAAGCACACTTCTGAGTTTACAAAAGGAGCAGAAAAGCTTCTGCTTCCTTTAAAGTTATACAAGTCTCTTGGCAGACAAGCTGTGTCTGGTGCCTGAATTTTCCATTTTCATTTCCTTTCATGCCTGCTACGAGAACTTTTAAAGTCAAGTTTTGACATGCATTGGTAGCAGTGGCAAATCGAAAAGCACTTGAAACACACAAAGTGGTCTGAGGTCTTTGCTTTGCAGAGGAGTCAGGCTCTGAAGTAACTTCTGAGTGGGGAAAGATATCTCAGCACATGAAAACCTCAAGCTGCCAAACTGCCTGTGAGCTGAGGGAGTCTGCTTCTGATCTACACTTCAGGTTGCCCTCTTGATCTGCCCCTGCCTCTGATTCTATCTGTGTTACTCTTGATGCTTATTTTTCATATATATCAATAGTTTTGGAGTGTGGGTGTCTGGCAGACTGCTTCAGGCAGATCCTTACTACTCCTGGACAAAAAAAGAGAGGTCAAGCTGAAATGTGGCTGGAGATGAGGACAGCAGTGAGAATATGGCTGAGATAGAGTGAATGAGAAAAAGAGGGCTAACACAGGCTAGGTATTTCTGGTGTCTGTGTTAGAGGAGATTTGATAAGGAATTGCCCTTCCTAAAAAAGTTGTAATAAATTCCTGTCTAACAATTGGTTATTTGATGCTTAATGAAAAACTTCTTAATCTATGCATATTATCCTCCTTCTCCTTCTAGGAGGGATAATTTGAATAGAAATTTTGTTAAAGTAGATTCAAAAGGATGACAGAGGGCTTTTCCAACCCTTAATCAAACAGGAACAGTTTTCTGTGGAATTTTGTTTTCTCAAATAAATAAATGCTTGTGTACAAGTCCATTTTTGAAGCTGTGGGATTCTTTAGAACTTTTCTGCTTATTAAAAAGCCAAACATGCATTGGTGAAAAACAGCTCTCTCTCTGGCTTCTTTCTGGGAAGAGTAGTAATGATTGAGGAAAGAGAGGGAAAAGCATTAATCAAATATTCCTTCTGTAATTCTCTCACTTATGAACTACTAGTATTTTAAATTAGGGTGATAATTGCTGTGCCTATGTTCTCCACAGGTAAAGCACAGTATAGATCTTTTCACCATTTACAGAAATGTAACCACCTCTGAGGTGAGAGACTGGATCCCAGACAATGGATGAGAAAACATGTTCCCATCCCAGTGAATGCTGGCATATCATCCTGGTCATTTCAAACACTTCTCACAGTCTTCCTCCCAGCTCATCTTGTGCTTCCCCACAACACAGACAAAGGATAATAGCTTTTCCTTTATTCCCTGGATAAGGGTCTGTGGTGTATTCTGTTATCAAAGGTCATGCACACAGTAACCTCTTCTTTCTCCTTGGTCTCTCGTAATGGACAGACTCAATATTTCTCTGCATAAAAAAGACACAGTAAACATGATATTTTATAGCAAAGGCACCATTGCCTAATTCTGCACCAGAAATAACATGGTATTGCAAGAGCTCAGATCCTTATTGATTAAAGCTCCTCCAGGACTGCAAGCACACACTTGAAAAACATTTGTTACTTTCTATGGAACTGACAAAATGTTCCCATAAATGTTTGTCCTTTATGGTTAGAAAGAAAATCTATATTACCACAGGTCATATTATTCCGGGATGTATTTGGTTAGTGTTTCTAAAAGAAATGCATGACAAATACAGATGCTCTTTTGCCCATGTAAGTTGACTTTGAACTGGACTTTTTCCAAAGGTCAAAACCTCATTGCTGACCTGAGCTTGCTAACAGCTGCAGGGGTAACAGCAATTATGACTTACCGTGTGCAAGCACAGGTGATATTGACCCAAAATCTGCATGTTTGGAGACCTGTTAAAAGCTTTAAAAAACGCTACTGTAATTGCTAAGAAGGAACATACTAAAATGGGAATGCTAACAAAACCTGCGAGCTACTGCAGAATAATCTAGGATATAGTACAATTATATCAATAATTGAATAATATAAATGTATAAATATTTTTGAAAGAATAATTTCTAGCTAAAGAATGAAAACATGAATAGACATGACTTAGTCTTTTCTATTTGAACCATTTTCATTTCCCAGAAGGGAGAGAGCTGAAAATGTTGGTTACCTTGAAATCTACATTTTCGCAGTATCGCTTTCTCACAAATATTCTCATTCACATATTATTATGTCTCAGTATCTGATATCATAGGTAAGAAACTGTTTTCTACCATGATAAATGCTGTCCTTTGAATGTCAACTCTGATATTCCTAAACTGTTACCACAAGTAACACTCAGTGCTTGCATGAACCACTAGTGGTTTTCCCAGCAGTGAGCAGTGCAATGCACTGGCACTTCAGAAACTGGATTTCTGTTTCCAGTTCTGGCACTGAAGTATGAGACCTCATGTTTTCCTTTCTCCTGTGGCCTCTGTTTAGATTTGTGATATTTCATGTTGGAGTCCAGGGCATCCCTTTGGATGACCTGGGACCTGAGAAAGGGAGTTTGGACCCTGGACAGGGGGGTGTGGAGCCGGTCCAGGGGGGTTGGAGACCTTGGCACAGAGCCCAGAATAACACCGAGTTTGATTTCAGTCCATGGGAGAAGCTTCCAACATTAAGAGAAGAATTAGAAACCTCAAAAGTCTAAAAGTAGTAATTTAGTACAGTATAGAGTGAGAAATTTTGTAGTTTAGGGATTTTAGAATAGAGGTGAATGGGGGACAAGATGGAGGATTTAGGGTGTTGCCCTAAATCCTTCTCCTTCTTCATGGTCCTCCATCTTGTGGGGTGGTGATCATACAAAGTAGTTTTAGGCTATTGGATTAGGGTAGAGATGACCCTTGTAGTATAGGTATCACACATTGGTAGAAAATAGTAAATAGTGGGCACGTAACTATCTGTATAAAAACTAAGTAACGCCCCATCAGTGGGCAGTCGCGTCGTGTCCCAGCCTGTGTCCGGACCTCGGCTGGGTGCGGAGCAAATTGTAAGATATCAAATAATAAACATCACACGAGAACGAAAAACAAGACCTTGAAGGACTCCGCTTCTTTCTGCGACACGGCTCAGGGCTTATAGAGGGCTGGGGACTTTTAACATCCTTGAATCTCGGCAAGGAAAAGGACAGAGACAAACCTGAGAATTTCATACCTTAAGTATTATAGGCTTAATTCATACTTTAAAATGTCTATTCAATGTGTCTTGATTCAGGCAATTAATTAACAGGATCTCACAGAAGAAATGCATGATAAGAATATCAAAAAAAGAAATGTGACACCCAACAACGTCCATTTTAGTGCCCTTGAGAGAACACGTTTTTCCTGGCTTTGCTGCCTGGGGCACAGCTTCCCTCTTTCATTCCTCTTGTGTTGAAAGGAATATTAAAGCTCCACCTGAAACGTAAAACAGGATGTAAAAGAGGGTGAAGAGAGGTGATGAAGAAAGGGCAAGTTCATTAATGTTTTAAAAACTACATATGACTCTCTAGGTGTCTGGGTGATAAGTTTATGCCTTGTGATTTTCATACCAGTCTTTTCCTTCTCTTCAATTTACAAACTTGGATGTGCTACTTTAGAAGGAAAACTTTGCAAATGATTTCATTATGGGGTTTTTAATTTCCCCAGCAATTGTGGTCCAGTCATCCTGAGACACTCAGATGAATTCCTGCCTCTTCCCTGCACAGGATCTCTTTGGGGTAACAGCCATAGGAACACACCTTGCACAGTAGTTGCAGTCAAAGCATTTTCCTCCTTTCCTGCTTGTTGGTGAATCCCAGCCTCACCCAGATTATTTTTTTCCTAGACAATTTTCAGACAGATTGGTTTTCTACTCAGGTTCCCATCTCACCAGATAAAGAGTGAGACAGGGTGACAAGTGGCAATATTGCCAACACCTTTGACCAGCAAGCCTTGCTCCCAGTGGCAATCTGACAGAAACGTCACAGGACTGTGTTTCTTTCCTTCCTGCCTCATCATAAAATCTGTATGTTTTCCTTCTTTGGTATGCAGAGCAACACTGATCTGCCACGTTACTGCAGCTCTTATAATCATTCTTGTCATAATCAGACCTACTATAAAATTATTGGATTAATTAGAGCAACCTTGCAGTAATAAGACTTGTGCAATTACCTCTGGAATTACATAAAACAGTTGTGTGCCAGGTTTGCCTTCTGCTTCTTGTAGAAACACAGAGCACTTAGGCACCCTCCCCTGTCAGAGCAGCTCCTCCTTGTACAAGACCAGCAATGCAAACAGATGGAGATGGCAAATTCCTTCCAGGACTCAGCTCTTTTACATTTAAACTGTCAGTGTCATACTGTTGCTTGTTAAAATCTATATTTCTTGGTTTTAAACAGAGGCTTGTTGAAAGGCTTCTGCAAAATAGCTTGAAACTGGGCTGTACCTTGCCTTAGCCATTCTTGTGACAAGAACATTTCCAGAAATTTTTGTGTGATCCTCTTTAAAATGCAACATTATTAATAATATTTGGTCCTAAACTTGAACAGCGGTATAGATGAGTGAACCATTTCTACAAGAAATGATCCAAACCATGAGATGATAAAGAATTTCTTAGTTTGCAATCTGACTGTGCAAGAGATTTATCCTTAGAGTCACAGAGTGTTTGCATGACTGAATTACTCTTGGGAGTCAGCATTCCAGTTATACAGCTGTGCAGGGAAGGTAAGGGTTTGTTTTTTTTCAGAGACATTGTGAAGCTGGAGAACAATTATTGCAAAAGATACTTTGTGGAAGAGTTCAGTAATAAAGCAAGGAGCTTTCTATAGCAGCTGCACAGTTCATATCGAGGAAGGATTGCCATAATTTTGAAAAGTTTCAGCTTTACTTTCAGCTTGTTTCTTGTTAGTTAACAGTGCAACATTGTATTGGCTGGGTGAGATCCTGAGCTAACAGCTCTCTTTCACCTCTGTTTGCAGTCTAATTTGTTCTTAGCTCTTACCTAAGATGTTAGTCTCCTGTACTGTTTTGGTATTACTAAGAAATTATTATTCTAAGCACAGAACTAAGTTTTGCTGGCAGAAAGAGCATCTTCAGGGGTTGCTATAGCAAATATAATGTTGAAATCCCCTTGGCAGTAGTGAGATGGAGCCCTGTTGATATGCAGAGTATACTCCCTAGCTCAGAAAATGATACATTATTTTGCTTGATTCTATTAATGTCCCAACATATTTATTTCAGCTCCATTAGTACAATTGGCCAGATATGAAAGAAAATCTTTTTCCCTGTTAAGTTGCATTATGTGTAAATTATGTGGGGAAGGAGGCAGTGGAATTTTAGGCAGGTAGCATTGTATGGGTTCATATGAAGCACCAGAACAGAATGTCTGTAGTCATGTCCATCACAGATTTTTGCTTCCATTTCCTGAAGTGAATGGCAACACCTCAGTTTTTACTGTTCTGCATCTCTGACAGTGTTGGTTATATGGAAGTTTGGGGAAATTGGGACCTGTGCCAGCTCAGAACCAGTACTGAGCTAGGTTTTGCCCAGTCTTTACACATCCACATCCATGGTTCTGTGGAGTGTAAAATGTTTCTCTGCTTTTCCAAGTGCTGTTTCCTAGCAAAAATCCTGAAGAAGTAACACAGCAAGCCAGAGCTGATGCACCTGTGTTTGCAAGTAAGGGATGAGGCAGTGCTCCAGTAAGGCAAGTGCATTTCCTTGTCACTGTGTTGCATGATGTGTTGTAGGGTCTGTATTGGGATTTTTGATTTGTAAATGAGTGCATTCTGCACCTTGTTGAACTGGCAAGGCACTAAATAATTAAAAGAAAATAAATGAAAGTGTTCTCTGCCAAACAATTGCAAAATAGGGACTTGACTGTATTGTTAGTGTAGATATGGGAATGGGTCCTTCATTCTGAAAAACAAAAATAAAAAAAGGGACTGTGCTTGCACAAAAATTTAACAGAACAATTTTTAGAGATTAAAAGCCAATGAGTGAAGGCAGTAAAGATTTATCAAAGAGAAGTCAACTTTTTCCTCCAATAAAGTTTAGGTAGCTGAATTTTTTTAAGTCTAATTCTCTGTAATTCAGTAAAGTGTGTGCGACAGTGACACAAAGATAGTTACTAAAACTAACTCAAATGGAAAAGAGAAATCAGTCATGGCTGCAAGAGAAATAACAATTCGTCTGGAAAGGAAACTGCTGGACTGAAGGGTGATTACCATTGAATTCCTCAAGCATAGGCCTTGCTTAATGCTCCCATTAATAAACTTGTCACAAAGTACAGAAGCACTTGAAATAAATTTGTTGATCTCACAAAGCTGAAGCTGCCAGTACACAGACAGATTGAAATACCACACCAGAACAACTGGATGACAGAAATAACAAAAAATTAGCTGAAATTTAATGGAGCAAAGCACAGGATCAAGCACAGAGAGATTAATGACCAGAACTTTTGCTGTTTGTTCAGGTGCCTCCAAGGGGAGATGACAGCTGGAGAGAAAATCTGTGTGGTTTCCTTGAACACCATTTGATTGGGAGCCACCAGTGCCTCAGAACAGATGCAAAGAGGACTGAGAGGATGAATCAGGCCAAGGGAGATTGTATTGTGCTCTGTCAATACAAAGTTTGAGAAGGGATCTGGGTATTCTCTGCTGAGGATAAACCCAAGATGAGCAATTTCAGGCACAGAGAGGCTGGAACAATTGACCATAAATGGATCAGGAACAAAATGACGGAATTGCAACTGCCTAGAAGTGATATGGGGCAGCCTCCCATCAAAAACTGTGGGTCTAAGAAATGTGATCATCAGACACACAATTTATAAAGTACATGAATGCAGCTAAGCAATTAGGCTTCATGTCCTTTATCTTGTATTTGTGTGCAAGTGCTTTATCTAGTAAAATTAAAGCCATCCAAAACCAAAACCAAAAAAACTTTGTTGAGCCAGATTGTCCACTTAATTAGTTGCCTTTTGCAAATTAACCAAATGGAGTTAAAAATCTTACAACTCCTTCAGGGTTGTAAGATGGAGCCCTGTTTATGTTATGATTTGTTACTTTGTTTTTTTTCCTCTTCCTCATTCTTCCTTCCTCCTCCTCATTCCTCATTATTCCGTACTTGGCGCACCTTTTCTGCAAGCAGCTTTGATACTAAACTTTACAGCAGATCCTTCTGTCACATCTGCCAGTGTAATTTAGTTAATTTCAGTGCATTTTGGAACCAAGGTCCTGGCTTTCAGGCCCTGACGAATTATCTGTCAGAAGTAATTTTTGCCACTCTACATTTTTGAAAAAAAACAATAAGAAAGGCATTAAAAAATCAGAAACATGTCAGGTGTACATTTTCTGCCCTGTCACTAAGGAAGACTTTTAGCATTCCGAGTATAATGATGTCCACCTGTAAAGCTTCAGTTTTGCTGCTGATGTTGTTGGGAGCAGTATGAGGCCGGGAGGGACTACAGTGAATACTTGTTACCGTGGGTCAAGTCTTCAGACAGTGTTAACCAGCCTTATTTTCTAGATGTCAGGGAACCTATAGGGATTTATACCCCTGATCCCCAATATGAGACTGCCTGTGAATAGCATCTAAAACGGCCTTGATCTTCATGGTGCCAGGGTCACATCATCACTGTCAACTTTTCTGGAAGAGTATTTATAATTTACAAATACAGTCCATGCTTACTCTTCTTCTTAATTGAGTTAGGTATTTATCAGAGGCCATACAAGATATTTCCAAACTATATTCTGTCTCTGAACACATTTACATAATGTCACTGCTTCTATGATTTCCTTGTCATTTTAAACCCTGTTTGCAGTGAGTGGCTGATGAAAAACTCATTGAAGTCAATGAACACAAACGAGTTTTATTTCAGTATTTTACACGCCTGATACAGAAAGAAGTATATTGCCTTGGCCTTGCTCTTCACTGCTGATGCTTTTCTTGCCTTCTATTATTTTTTTTCTTGGTTTCCTCTTTAACTTTATTCTCTAAATTTGATAGGATCTGCTCAGGGGTAACTGTCCTGGGACAGGTCAGTGATTTCCAAATACTATTTAGCAGAGATATGTGAGGTTCTTTCCCTTGCCCTGTTTTGCCCCTAGCAAGGGGTAACTTTCATGAGTTGTTTTGCATTTCATACGGAAATAAATTAGCACCCCCTCCCTGGAGCCTGCAGCGTCCTCGAGTGCCTGGTAATGATATTTTTTCATAAAATACTTTCAAATATTTCACTTTAGATCATGTTTAAGGCACACTTCAGTATTCCTTTCTACAATAAGTACTAGATCTTTAGAAGCTTAGCGAATGTTTCCCAGTTAATGCGTTTTCTTGAGGGACTCTTTAATCCTCACCTGTCAAGTTTTATGCTCAGTCCAAACGTGCACAAGTACATAAATCCCATGAAAAAATCCACTGTTAAAGGGTTGTACATTTCTTAATCTCCTCCTGTATTCCTTTCCAGCAAGTGCTCTGAGCATCTGGTTATTAGAGCTATTTACTGTTCTGGGGTTCAGGCATTTCTTGTGTTTTATCCCTGCCTTCCTTTGTATCTCTCTAGCTGCCAGAAGAACAATTCTTTGGGAGTGCAATTTTTCCCTATCAGCTCTCAGGGATCGGTCAATTTTTCTTTATAGAAACAACTTTATAGGCCCAACTTCTTCCACTTCTGCTTTTTGATTGTGGGGTCTTAGTTACCTAGACATAACTTTCCATCAAGGCTACAACTATTTTCTGCTCCCATACCAACATCTTCAGCTTCTTTTTCCCCATCTAAGCATTGTTTCCTGAGAGAGCCACTAGGATGGGACTGCTCCACTGCTGAGCTGTTCTCCTATCATGGGAACTACTTCTCCCTGCCAAATATCCAAACACACTAGCTTGCAGATATTTTCTGACCTCCACAACAGCTTCTCTTTAATGACTAATAATCATTAATATTTCAATAATGTTGTGAAACATGATTGGTGATTGTTTCTGTTATTTCTCCTTTTTCCCCCCCCCTCAGCCATCTTAATAACCTTCTGGAACTTATCAGAGCATCACTGAAGGTTATTTAAGAAAAGATATTTTAATTTGGAGTAAGTGCATGCTATTTTATCTGCACACACTGCAATAGATGCTCTTTTTCCTGTATCTGGCATTTATGAGGAGTGGCATTGTGAAGGCAAGAGATTTAAAAAGTTCAGTGAGTTTGGACAGCTTCAGCAAAAGCAGTGATTTTAGATACAGAAAAGGCACCTTATAAATGAGACATTAAAAAGCTCAATGTCTTTGGGTTATTTGGTAGGAAAATGAGACATGAGTTTAACATAAATGGAGAGTGATAAAAAGGGGTAAAGGGATAATAACTTAGTGGCTGGAATTTGAAGACACACTTAATCTAGAAATGAAGTGTAAAGGGTTGTTAGGAAAACTTATAAGTAGGCAAGGTTTTCATCACATTAGGGCCTTAAAGAAGAACAAGAGGTCCTTTTGAAAAGTCACATCAGTCAGAAATAATGGGCTTCCCGTGGAAGCATATTCAAGTCAATTTATGGTGGTAATCCTTTCTGTCACTGCTCTTACTCTGTTCCTCGTGACCTTTTCCTCTGCTCTTTTTTCTTTCATGCCAATAGGAATATTTGGCCAGGACTTTGTAAATTAGACTTAACACTAAAAAGGGAATTTTGACCTGCTGTACTCATCTCCATGCGTAGTAAGACAAAACCATGAAATGGCTTTGTGATATATCCTCATTTTTGTGCTACCTCATAAGGACCAAGTTCCCTTCACGGTACAATGTAGGGTGATGAGAGCAATATATTGTATCCCAACTATCCACTGGAGTTGTGGAATATGCTTAAGTAAGCAATTATGATCCTTAAAACACACATAAGAATTTGAAATGTTTTTGGTATGAACTGATGAGTCTGAAGTTCCTGTAATAATAAATTCTTCAGTTCAAGAAATATTGTTTTTCTATTTTTCTAGAGACAATAAGCACCTCCCAAATGTCCTACAGTTCCAATCCAACAACATTCATTTAAGTCTTCCCATAATAAGTCTTCAAAGGCACCAGAATTCTCCCAGGACTAAAAATCTTACATAAAAACATATTGTATATTGAAAATACCAATAATGAAAAATACTGAAAAAAAAATCCTCTCCAAGAAACTCTGACAGTAAGTAAGCGTTAACGCCTTCCTTAAGAAGAATAAAATCTGTCACAATGTTTTCTACTTTGGGTGAGAGTGGGTCTTCTCATTAATAATGAATGACATTGTGCATCCCATAATAATGAGTATTAGCTGAGTGCAATCATGATCAGAAATAGAGTCATGTCACTGAGACACAACAGGAATTACAGAAAACTTCAGGGGAAGCAAGTCCAGAGAACTAGGAACCTAAAGGACCTGAAAACCATCCTCAATCTACTTGCCGTTTATAACACAGTACATTTAATTCATAGAAATGTAAAGACCGTTACAATATCATATATCAAACCTAAATCAAAAATGTTTCAGAGCAGATTTTTAAATTAATTTCCAGGGTCTTCATCAGTACATCTACAAAGATTTTTGCTTATGACTGCACTTGATGTGATAACAATTGAAAGAAGATTTAAATAACCTACGTAATTTCCTCTTGGTTAGGTACTAGCCTTTAATACCTTTAAAAAATAGAACAAAACTAGTAATCTTAATAATGTCCTGAGCTAGACTGAAATTAGTTCTGCTGTTGTCTTCAATTTCTTTTAGCTAGAAAGAGAAAAAGTAGCTGTATTTTGGCCAAGTAACCATCCACTTATTTATGAGCAGTGGACAACAGCCAAATGGAAACTGTTAAAATTTCTGCAGCAGCTAAACACAGAGTTTATACATCTTTAGTAGGCATTGTTTCACATCAGGTAATTGAAATTGTAACAAGTTACATTTATATTAATACATCTCAATTGAGAATTATGATTCATGATATCCTTTGACTTTTATGCTCTGGCAGCTGGAGAGTGTAACATCTTCAGCTCTGAGGCTGAAGGGAGCTGGTGCTCCATAGAGCAGTGTCATTTAAATCACTAAATCCATCTGTGGCTTAATTTCAGAACAGATCCTGAGTCACAGTCACAAGACTTGCAAGTTCATTACTTTGCATGGCTGTGGTAATTGCTGTCCTGTAATGCTGTCTAAAGTTTTATCTGTAACATGGAAATCATAATGACTTGATCCTCTCTTGCTTATTTTCCTAAAGCTTTGCCTGAGTCAAGATCTTTGAATCATTACAGCTGTTGATATAAAGGTCTTTGTCATGTTTGATCATAGCTTTTGAATTATACTTAAAAGCGAACTGATTTTGGTGAAGAAGGCAAAAATCAATAGTTTAAGAGGAAAATTCTTCACTGAGATAAATATAGTCATTGACTGCAGTGGATTTTGACTTTGCACGTTTGTTTTTTCCACATTTTCTCTTAGTTCAAATTAGCCTTTCAGCACTTGAATCTCTATCAGCAAATCTCTCTGATTTAATTCAAATAGACTCAGATGTTCAGAGTATCCAAACAAGGTTTTTTTTTCACCTTTTTGTACTGAACAGCCAGAGGCTTGGAGGGCATTTATTACTTTTCTGCATAAATTGCTCATATAAGGCTTCCAGGGAAAGGCAAACACACGCTGACCAGTGCTGGTTTACTGTACATGACAGAGGTAATGCCAAAGCCATGTTCTACAGAAGAAGTGTCTGAGAAGAAGTGGAAGATCTTCCAGACACATCAGTTGTGTCAGGCACCTGCTTCTTCAAATTTTTGTTCCAGTGAAATTCACTAGGAAAGCTGAAGTTGTGACTTCATTTCTGTGCTTTCCTTTTCCTCCCCTCTTTAAGCAAAGAACATATTCTGTACTGCCTCTGCAGGCTTCTTACTGTGCATTCCTCCTTCTACCTGCTCTGCTGCACGACACCTGCAAGTAAAGAATACACAAACCACAAGCACTGCTCTTACTCTGTACTCAGCCTCGAGGGGTGCTCGTTTTTCCACAAGACCCAATGATGGCTTTGTCACTTCAACAAAAAAAGACTGGGACCCAGGACTCTCCCTCAGAAAGACTTGGAATGAGAACAGGTCTGAAAACCCTGAATCTTTACCTGAATTTTTCCCAAATGCTGTGGTTTGGAATCTTCAGTGAAACAAAACAAAGCTTAGTGATGTTTCTAGCAACCTGTTGGTTTCTTCCCAATCCTTTGCAATTGAAAATAATGTCTTCTTATTGAGTCCCCTCCCCATTTTGTTATTTCAGATTATGCCATTCCCTAGAGCAGAGTACAGCTTTAAGGATTTGAGAATTTTGTGAACACATCTCATAAATGGACCTCACCATAAAACTCTGCTGTAAGTGAAAAATCCAATTCTGTGAAGGATTATGAATGTTGTTTTTCTCCTGTTCAGAATTAATCCTGAATTCAGCTGGATATACATAAAGTTTTGAAACAGAAATATTTCATTTTAGATGCTTTGAAACTGAATAATACGTGTTATTCTTCTTAACATATTGCTTATAAGCACAGAGATATGGAGAAAAATAGAGTAACAAATCTGTGATTAATTTGAGGCTGTTTAGATTAATTTCCTTTTCTCTCCATCTAAACAAACATTTTTACTATATCAGTTCTTTTACCAAAAGTGTTCCTTTTGATTTTTGATTAAGCTGTGTTTTCTTCTAGAAAATATCAAAAATGTTCCAAATTAGTTCTTTGTTATTATGCTGTGGACCATTATTTCCAATAGATAGTTTAGATCCTCATTTCTCATAACCTCACACCTAAATCATGTACCTGAGATGGTTAAATTCAGCCTTTAACCTGATATAAATTCTCAAGTGATGAGATCATCTTTTCTTGATGCATTCGTTGTCCAGAGTAACACAGAGAACATGAACACGATGTACCTTGAATTAATACTCATGTTATAACCTAGCCATTACTGTCCTCCAGCTACTATTTCTGTGTAAGTGGCTTCTGTTCTCAAATTCTCCATTCATCTGTGTTAGAAAAAGGTCTGTTGGCAGGAAATTTAGCACAATCATTCACAACACCATGTATATTAATAGCCAGGTACACTAGGTCAGGTTGTTAACAGTTAAATTAGGATATATCACAGAAAAAATGAGAGGTGATTTCATCTTGTGGCTGATTAATCTCTTTTCGTCAATTGTAGAAAAGGAATTTTTAGAATTTTTAAAAATCTTTCCTTGACCCATCTTTTTTTTCCTCTTCTTCTTTGTATTATGAAAACTAATTTCTTTTGGAAGGTATTTTTTTCTTGGCATCCTTTTTTTCTATATCTGAGTAAGATTACTCACTAAAACTTCAGGTTCTTGCTGTCTCCTCCATCCTCACAATACAGAGAAAATTGTATCAAACAGTGAGTTTCTAAAGAGAACATTTTAATGGCACAAGCAGTTATGATGACTTCACAGGAATGAATAAGGGGAATAGATTTAAATGTAACTCCGTTTGTTAGTTTGTGAAGACAAAAATGCAGATATACCTGCATCTTGGTGCAGGACTATCATGCTGAAGCATTCAGCTGAATGCTAAGTGGCAAAACAAAACTATTTTTAATGTCTGTCTGAGGCATTTGATTGGGTTGTAATTACCTACCTGCATGGTTTTCCAGGGAGGAACAGGGCACTGCTGGCTGTAGTGGAAACATTTTCTTTTGGAGATGGAATTTACTAATATTAAAATCTTGTCTTTTACTGCTGCATGCAGCAATCAATGGGAGCGAATTTTGCTGACTGATTACAAGTTTAGTGATGCACTGTCTTGCTTAACCAGCAATTATTTTATTAAAATATACATCAGAACAAATTTCCTTCATACTCTAATCTTTGCCCTCCTTAAGCTCAGCTGCCAATAACAGACTGCACTCTGAATTACCTGAGAATGAAGTGCTTCGTCCTTTGGAGGGAATGTACCATGCCTGTGAGATTTGTTTCTCCATAGCTTTAGATTGTCTGGGGTAGAATGTTGAATGTGTGGGTCTGGAATTCCTGTTCATTTCCATCTCTTTGGTGCAATACAAACAGACATAGATGAGGCAGTTTTTATAAATCTAATGATTCCTTCTTGCATTCACCTGAAAAATAAAGCCCGAAAAAACAGAAAAAGATCATGTCTAAATCCAAACCGATCTGAATCTGGCTATGGGGGCTTTTTTTGGTGTATTAGTTTTTGATAATAAGAGGCTAATTAATTCTTTTCCTGATCCCTGAACTTGTTCTAGGCATTGACTTGCAAGCTGGCTTTAATTAATGATGAGTTCAATGCCAGCTAACCCTGGCTGTTCATGCCAGAAGCCACCTTTGCCCTCCATTCCACTAGGGGCTTTATCTGGTGGTATGGGGTGACTGAAAAACCATAGGTCTGCTAATCTATGCAGCAGTCACAGAGCTGTTCTCCCTGGGAGTTTGGGGGTGATAGGGGAACAGTGAGCACAGCCCATGCCTTAGAGTGTTCTAAATCTGAGTAATTTTATTCACTGCATAAGTCATGGAATAAATAATCATGAAAGTAATGCATAAGAATGTGAAGATAAGCCCAGACTTAGAAGACACTATGGAGATGAATAAAATATACCTGAATTTGTGAAAAGCAAGGCATTTCAGGCCAGTCTTACTGGGGTTTTGAGCCCTGTGTTTTAATAGGACAAAGGCAGCATC
Source organism: Cyanoderma ruficeps (assembly GCA_008694505.1). Classification (NCBI taxonomy): domain Eukaryota; kingdom Metazoa; phylum Chordata; class Aves; order Passeriformes; family Timaliidae; genus Cyanoderma; species Cyanoderma ruficeps. The sequence goes on along the minus strand of VZDJ01000116.1, from coordinate 21,259,928 downwards.
CCAAAAGGGATCCAGTACATCCCTGTGAGAGGGAGTAGGATGGAGGTGAGACTTGCTGAGTGCAGACATGTCTGAGACACAGCATTGTGGAAGGCTGGTATGTGGAAATAGAAAAAACTGGGAAATGCTGCAGGGAGACCTGCAAGAGGAATGAGGAAGCTGGGAAATGGGAAACCTGGAGCTTTCCCTTGTGATAGGGATCTTCTGTGGTAGTAGGAGGAGGTTCAGGAGTGTGGGATATGCTGGGTTCTAGAACACTGTGCCCTCTAGTCCTGTAGGAGGTCTCTGGTGTGGGACTTCTGCTTCCTTTGCTGTACTTTCTTTCTGCTTTGCTAAGCCTTAGCAGGGTGACAAAGTTATAGCCTTGAGTAGGAGAGCCTCAAGCACTCTTGTATAAGCTTTCTAGGGTAGCCAAGGGAGACAGTGCCCTTTTTCAACTTTTCATGATATAGCTCTTATCTGTTTTAAAGATAATGAAAAATTCTTGAATTATGTTTCCCCTGGAGTAGGTTTTCCTCAAACAGAAGCAAATAAATGTTTGTTTCTGGAATAACTTCCTTCCTCATGCAATGCTGGTTTTTAATGCTAGAAGTTATAGAAAACATTAAGAAAAATTCATAAGGTCTATTGGTTAGGAATCACCATTTCACAGTAGTCCCTCAGAGCTGCGATTGAAGACATAAACCCAAAGCTGATGCCTACACAGAAATCAGCAGGAAAGCACGGGACTCCACAAGGGGCTGCCCATTGCAAGAGACAAGTCACTGGAACTGGTCATAGATGCTACAGCAACCAGGAGGAAGAAATTTGTCTTTGATCTTTCCCTTAACAGTCTTCTAAGCCCTCTGGGAGTGTTTGTCCCAGCAAAGCTAAGGTCAGAGTGTTCAAAATTGAGCTGAGAGAATTGCATTGGACAGGCTCTGTCTGCAGTGTCTGACAGTTTCAAGAGCTGCAGACTTTCTGAAGAGCCTTAGACAGTCAGTCCTTATTAACTGCTCCCAGCCTGGCTTTTTGAAACATCATGCCTGAAATACCTCCCATAAGAATCTAATCTTGTTTTTAACGATTCCCATGATCAGCCATTCCAAAAAGATGGAATTTACATAAATTTCTAGTTTCTTCTGCTCCATTCCACCGCTTTCACTTTGTTCCTTTTTATCTATTAGAGAACAGCTAGAAGGTAATACTGCTCCATTTCCAAAAGAAGGTTGTTTTTTTGTTTGTAGCAGAAAAGCAAACCAATAAATTCCAGCAAGAAAATTATTTCCCAAAGAATGCAGAGCTTATGCCATAAAACATAATTAAACTGAAAAAATCTGTAGTGAATTAGAGTTCTGTTGGATTCTGAGTTTGTCTGCGTGTGTTTCATTATTATGTTAGATGATATTCCATGGGACCTAAAATAAATGTTATATTTCTTAAAGATTTATGAGACATGGCAGGAATTTCTGAAATTACAGGCACATTTTGGAGAAATATATTCACTTTTTATCATGTTGGCGATTTTTCATGTAGTCCTATGATGGACGTAAAAGTCCTCTGCCTTCTTGGAGGAATGCTGCCACACGTAGATGCTTCAAACAACAGCTGAAAGTCTCCTTTCTGAGGAGAATCTGTGAATCTGAAGGGCATAATGCAAATAGTCATCCCTCTGTTGTCAAATATAGTTAAGAGAAGTTTGCTATCCCAAAAAATTGTTTTCATCTAAAATAGTCCAGGTAGTTCATCTAGATTAGAACTGCGATCCCTGTAATGCACAATGATTCCTTATGTCATTGTTTAAAATCCAAGTCAGAAACCCCCAGACAAACCATAAATACGAAACAGAAAATTAGTGATGAAGAAGAACTCAATGAAGTAGAAAAATCTGACCTTCCATATGGGGTGCTAGTGGTTCTTTGTAACTGGCCAGTATGTTCCATGTGTCAGTGCAAGTTTTATGAGCTAAAATATCCTTAGCACAAGGATCCACCTTCCTTTTCTCTTATCTGTATCTTGCTCTTTTTTCTTGTTTTCTTTAAGTATTTTCATTTCAGCTACTCAGCCTGATGTCATAACATCAGTTTCTCCAGGAAATTTTTCACTACTTTGTCGCCTTTCTGTAGCGGTACAGCTTGTCCTTTAGTCATAAGGACAAAGTTCAGAATGGAAGAAACCAGGATTTAGAGTTTAGTCTTTAATAAAAGTTAAAATAAGCAGCCTTTCATTCTACTGTAAGGTACTTACTGACACAACGAGCACAGTTTATTTGCTACAAGAACTGAGAAAATTCTATTAAGTCAGAAAAAGGGATTCTGAGCTTTTACCTTTGCTGTCTAAAATTTGGTTTCCTCTGAATTCCCCTCTTATAGAAGGTAGTGGAGAAGTTGATTACTCTGTTGATAGTAAAGGGGAGGGAAGTTAAACATAGCCCCCGAGTGTTACTGTGCTCAAGTGCCCTGTAAATGCACACAAACTGTTATGGTTTCTCTATAGCAATTTACCTAATCTTGCATGAAAATGTTGTTGTCATAAAAGACCTTTCGGTCAAGACCAAGAGGGAAGGAAACTACTCTCTCCAGAGGCGGGAACTGGAGGTTTATGTGTGTTGCCTTTGAAAACAGACTTGTACACAGAAGATGCCAGTTTTCCTCTGCCTCATCTCCAACATAATTCACCTTGTGAGAGGGGTCGAGAGACTTTACTCTTCTATAAAATATCAAGGGTTAGGACAACAGGTAAATAATGAATAACAGAGAGATTTGCTTGCTTTACTTCCATTTCTCTTTAAGATGCAATGGATCAGGAGACGAGTACCCTGTGTAATGCTCCAGAATTCTCTGAGGTAGTTGTTAAACCTTAAGCTACTTATCAGACGCCTTGTGTTGGTGCTCGGGAGCCTTGCTGGCCATGACTAATTTGTCCTCAAGTTCCATTGAAATGTCTCAGGCTCCTTGAAAGGGCTCTGCTTAATAATGCATTACAAACACAATCCCATCTGTTTAAGCTCAGTGTATCTTTGGCCTTGCTATGGCTGTGAAATAATATGTTCCTGGAGTGATACTGCACGAGCAGTTTATTTGAAGATTATGTGGGTTTGACACAGACAGCAAATTATTATGTCTTTATAATTCTAGTTCTATCTTTGATGAACTGAAGAAATTATTAAAAATATTATTTTCAACTCTAACAAATAAGAATTTTAATATGCTTATTCTACCTTTTTTTATTACTGGCCTTTTACCAATAGTTTGAATTAGTAAAAAAACATGTAATTAACAGGTTAAAACATGGCTATATATATTCATGGATAGATAGCTATGAATCATAATTTCTAGTTTTTTTAATAACTTAATCTCCTTTTAATTGTCAGCAGCTACCTGAAAATATCTTAACATATTGCAATTCCAAGTTTTTATTGTCTTGGCACAATCTTATCACAATTTTAGATGAAAAAAAAAACCCAAACAAAACCCACCACGAACCTCAAACTCGCATTTCCTACACCAATGAGCTCAACAGAAACAATGACATAAGAATATCCTCTTCTTCCCACCTCTTTTCCTTATGGGACCTTGTAGATGAAGCTCAGCTGGATCACGGTGACTGTCATACAGCGTCGTGAGAAATATAAATACACATCATCCATTCTTGGCATACTGCTGACCTGCAGTAGTTATACCAGAGACTGGCTGAGCATATGGCTGTAAACCTCACTTTCCTACCAGCAGGATGTTCCATATGCTCATCAAAATCTTGCAAACCAGATGGGGAGGGTTTCTTATCTTGTTTTCTTCAAACATTTCAATAATGTCAGTAAGCTAAAAGTGTTCTGTACTCCCCATGCCCTGGTACCAAGCTGCCCTTGCCTGGCCATCACCAGCCTCATCCATTTCTTTTCTGTCTTCTTGGTATGCATTAACATCTAACACAAAGAAATGTTATGATTTTGGTGCCAATTTACCTTAAGCAAATTCGAACTATGCTTTACCCTGATGGCCGTTGCCTTGACATGGAAAAAGCTTTTGTGTCCCTGCATATGTGCAGATTCAGACCCAAATTCATATAATTGATTATTACAAAGACTCCTGGGCCTAAAGAAGATGAGATAAAGTATGTCACTGTAGTTTTTTCCCTTTAACATTTAATCACTAAATAAAAGCCAGGGTAGGGGAGAGGAGAACATACCTCCTTCAACTGGTGTCTAGTGATGTCTGGGGCTGTGACATTCACCTTTGAGCTACCTCTGTTGTAGATGTGGCAAACCTTTCAGAGAGACATTATTTTGTGAACATCAGGAGTAAACATTTTTACCTTTGGCCTTGTGAATTGGAAGAAAGGTTGAACCAGGAAGTCCTTCGGAGTGCTGTGGTATTGACAGTGTATGTTTTGAGTAGTACACACAAAAAGGTGAAGGTTTTTAACGACTTCCCCAGTGTGGTTGTGCTGAATGCTAAAACAGAAAAGAAAGAGTTGTGCACAATTCACTGAAACACTTCGCTTTTTCTTACTCTTTGCCTTCCACCTTAGCATAGCACTGCTGTTTCCTTCAACTGGTAACAGTCTAATAACTCCAGAGAAAGATGCTTTTATAAGATTTTAGCTGTCAAATGTGCTGTTACATCTGTACAGTTTGCAGTGCAATCAATTATCACACATTTGTACATATCCAGGGATAACTGCAAGCTTCACCCTTTAAATAGAAATAATGTAACTTTATTGATATTTCTGCACTAGTCATTTAACATAATAGACTTCCCTGAGCTGCACTGCTGGCATGGTTTGACCATGCTGTAATGAGAAGGTGCTGATGGGAGGTTAATATAAAAACAGCCTAAACCAGGCTTAATAAATGTAGATATGACAGAGTAGACTTCAGCATGTGAGGCCAGATTTGCACCCCCAAATGATAACCAAGATGTTGCAGCAACCCAATAACTGAACACATAATCTTACTCCAAAAGTGTCTCTGGTGATAAAAGGTGCCAAATGCAATCTTTTCATCCAAGATGGAAGTTGTGTGCAACTTCGTTTGCACTTCCACAGAAAGAGAATTGCTTATAGATTAACATGCATTGAAATTATTTTGACTTCATTTTGATATATGAAAGTGTTCTATATGTGCACATTTAGTACTCGGAGTCTACTGTAACTTTAATTAAAATTCTATGGGCTTTTTTTGAAGAAAATCTCTTAATAATAAATAATTGATTAAAATAATAAATAAGTAATTGTAGGAATTATACATACGTGCTTCCCTTGGGTCTCTGCAGTGTTATTTTAAATAAGGCTAAGGTCCCTATTTGAATAAATGAATGACAATTAGGACTTTTTTTTGAGTCATATTGATTCCTTCAATATCAATGTTTCACTGAGAAAGTTTATTAAAAAGAATGAAGTTATTCAGATAGATTTTTGGTTCTTGGCAAATGCAATCTGTGTTCTTTCAGGAATCTAATTTTCTAGATTAGTGGCTCATATCTGATATTATAAATAAGTAAATACTTATTGCTTCGATAGTATAGCATGGAAAACAATGTAACCAACATGGATATCTTCTTGGGTTAGTGTTTCAGTAGTATTAATGTTAACATGCGGCAACTATACAGTGCTCCTGAGAGTTGTGCATTTATTTAGTCAGGGCTCTGATTTTTTGGCCGAATAAAAGGATTTTTTACAACATAAGCTTTCTAGCATTTCCACTTGTTTCTTTACAGAGTTGGTTACAGGAAGCAGTAGCTTGATTCATAAAAGAGGTAATTAAATAGAAGAATTAAAACTGGAAGGAGATCTCCATTTTTCTAGACAAAAGTTGGAATATTTTGCTTTTAATAAATTCATCTAGCCCCCATTTTGTAATGGAGTAGTAATGATAAAATGTCTTCATAGAGTAATCAATATATATAATGTAAAGAGATTCAAATGGATTAATGTTGAGAAATGAGCAAAGGATTTAGCCCTTTTGACTTTCACAGCATCTCTGCACAAATCTCATTGGCTCAGAGGAAAGAGATCAGATGAGAGGAAAATAGGACTGGACAGTATTCTAAGTGATCAGTTTCTCCATTCCTTTGCCCTGAATCCAGATCAGCCTTAATCAATCCTGACAAATGTCTGCCAAACATGTTCTTAAAAACCTTCAGTGCTTCAAAGTTCTATATCAGATTTTCCTATTATTTCACCTCAGTCTTTCTGACTGCACCAAGACTCACTGAATCTTGTGAAGAGAATAGTCCTCCTCTTTATAGGTGCATTTTATTTACCTCAGAATTTACCATGTCCTTATTCATGCTCAGCATTGAGAGGTTTTTAACCTCTTTTTCAGAGGTTGTGCTTTCTAGACCTGAAGTAATTCTGTTGTTTCCTGGCATCTATCTAGTCCATCTGTGTCTTTAAAAAACCTATCCCCTAAACTGAACAGCCTTCTTGGGCTGTAGCTTTTTAGTAGCAGAGTAGAAGAATTAATTCACACATCTTATTTAGATGTCCTGGAATAAACTTAGAAAAATATACTTTGCCTAAAATACACTTTGGCTCATAGTACTAAAGCTACTAAAGCCAGGAAAGAGCATAGAGAAAAATGTCTGCGTGAAATGTGGGAGTGGAGTGTTCGTGGTCTAAAACTGATGAAATATGCTTTTCATACAGCTGCAAGCAGAATCTTTTCTGTGATTGATAGCTCAAACTACGTGCCTAACTTGAGATGACATTTGAATTTCATAGCTGGTGATGGTTTTGTGGTTTTTTCCAAAAAGGGAAAGGGCTTATTTTTCTTGTTATTGCCAGGTTTTTAAGTTAAACTTCCTCTTTTGCTGGCTGTTTTTGATAGTGAAAGAAGAGAAAGGAAAAAGTTTCTATTATGAGATAACCTGTAACATCTAGCTGCTAAAGGAGACAATACGAAACCGGGGCTACAAAGTGTTCAGTAAACAAGTTTTTTTCTGTTTTCTAAAGGATAAAATTTATCTGCCCCCAGATTTTCTGATGCTGTGAGTGCACAGGGCTCCTGAGTGTCCCACGCAGTGTCCCTGTCCTTATGGTGTCCAGCCCTGTGTCACACAATGGCTCAATATGAACAGCAATTTAAAGCTTTTCATATTCATGAGGCTCCTCAACCTTTTCACCTTTGCTATAGTACCTGCCTCCTCTGACAGCTGTTGCTCACAATGGACTAAAGTTTAATATCAGCTTTAATATCCTCTTTTAAATTTTTTTTTTATAAAATACACTAGTCTAAACACACTTTGTCCTTTATTTTCTATATTTATGTGGGGTCAGTTCTGGTCACTTAGAAATATTGCCTTACTAATTGGTATTTGAATGGACTATGTGGACATCTCTATTAACATTTAGCCCCTAACTGGAATATGTGGTTTAAAATGCTGAACACATTACAGAGATGTGTAGTTTTAACCAACTTCTGGGCATTATCATAAAATTAGCATTATTGAACACGATGAAACTTCACTTTGGTGGTGGACTGTTTCCCAGTTTTGTAGTTTTCAGAAGCTTAACAGCCCTTCATTCAGTTTGAACTTTTATGGTGAATAAGAAATCTTTCAAGGATTGAATACCACATTTTCATAGAAATAAACCCCCATTTTGTCCAGCTGTGGGTTAGATTCTGTTCTTTGCTCTTCATTTTCTTGGTTGCAACATGCTTAGCTTTTAGCCAAATTACTTTGTAAACATGCCTCAACAACCAGTATGTAATATGTATTAAAATTTAAAAAAAAAAATCCAAAACAAACTGACACAATTTTCATAACTTTTGCACCACTGCTTTAGTTTAACAATTACAGATCAATCATCCAGGATTCAAACGCAATTAATCTGCTTTTCTGCTACTCTTCACTCTGTCCAATTCATCTGTCCAGTTCCTGTAAAGGATCAGGATCCAGTCCAAGAACTGAAGCTGTGTTGATTTAACCATTGCCAAAGACATCTGATCACCTGAGGCTCAGCCCATTTCTGAACTTTAATCTTGGGTATTCTGATGCCATGGCAGACTAGTTTGGAGCATGAGAAGGGATGTGCTGAGCAGCACCAATGGTCTGTGTCACATCCAGGCTCTGAGGGGACGTAGGTGGGTACCTAGGCTGAGGGAAGCAGAAGACAAGCACACAAAATACTTCCCCTTAACCATCTCCTCAGCTGTTTTCACATCAGGGGCTTTGGGGTGATGTCTGGGAATGTAATAATCCTCAATGCATTGCTTTTCCATTAGTTAATAAAGTATCTCCGTTAGCTGAGCTGAAATTTGAACACCTACAGAATCCTTTAGTAGGGACGGCCACACATCTGCTACCCCAGAGTAAGCGCAGGGCTGGAGAAAGTGTAGAGAATATCATGGTGGCTTTCCTAAATTATGGTGTGGATTAGATGATGCTATGTGGTGTAAACATGTCACCCACAAAACACTAAAAGGAGATTTGAGAAGTAAAAAGGAGGCAGGTCATAAACAAAGCCTTTAATTCATAAATATGTGAATAAAGAGAGTGTGCAACAAGGTTGCAAATGATGCATTTTTCTATATTTTCTTATAAACCCAAAATGAGACATTTAATAAAGTTACTGTGCTACTAGACAGTGGAATTTGATGGAATTTCAATGAGGATTACAAATACATCTATATATCTTAGTGATAACAACTTTGGCAGAAGGTTTAGGCAGCTTCTCACAGCTCCTCCAGGTGCCCTGGTGACCACTATGAGCCAGTGAGAAATTCTCTGCTCAATCTGTTACTCCGTATTTCAGCTCGAAACTTTTTTCCTTAAATGTGGACTCTTTCAATAATACTGCCTTTTAAAGATAATATCAGAGAGTTTTCAGATACGTGCACTTAAAAATTTAGCAAGTAAGCAGGTGAACTTAGAATGCCCAAACTTTCCCAGCTACTTTGCAATTTTTCAGTGTTTAAGCAGAAGATACTTCTCCATTAACTCTGCAAGGAGAAACAGGTTTGCTGGCTATTAAAAACCTGTGTAAAGAATCTGTTTGCTGGCTATTAAAAACCAGTGTAAAGAATCTGTTTTTTCCAGGTCATGATACATAATTGTACTGCTGTGCAACAATTTGAAAAACCTATTTAAAGGGTACGAGCTTACTATTCCTATTAGTACCTTCCTGCAGTTTTCAAAATTTAATTTGTTGCTCTATTAACAAAAATATTTTCCGAACAACAGTAGAGAAAAATCCTCTGAAACACTGGATCTCGGATTTACTAATTTCATTATCGCACGACATGTTAAATGCAGAGGACAAAACATGTGGTGCCTCTCTAATGATAACAAGTAGCATTATATAAGAGGTTTTTTTTTTTTTATTTTAGTCATAGTTGTTTGTGTGGTTTCCAGCTGAGAGGGAGAAAATACCTGCTGGATGGCACACTGAACACATTCCTGGTAAATGAGAGTCTGTATCCTTAAGATAAGATAAAGAAGAACTAGGAATATAAAGAGGAGCTGGGATTTTTGAGAGAGAAACCAGACATTCCCACTCACAGAACCACTTGTAGGGGTAGTGCTGGCTTCTACAGTAAGAAAAAAATAAAGCATATCATATTCTGATATGATGTAAATATGCCTAAATATGAAGTTAGGGAAATATGCACCACCTAAACAACAGATCTGAAAAGCGTGGTTTTTTTTCATGTAAGTAAATACTTAGGTTAAGACTTGAAGACTGACAAGGTGCATTCATCTTAGTTCTGAACTTTATTTAGTAGCCAATTCCTTTTAATCATGCTACAGAAAGACATATGAAGTTTAACCATACCATTAGTGCTAATTGGGTGTGCAATGTGTTAGTACAGAATCATTATTGCTTTGTCTCCACTGGCAATTAATACAAGTAATTTTGACATCTGAAAGATACTGTAATTTGAGCAATTAAAACTTGTCAGTGCAATCCTGTGATAAGTAAAATATCATTACAAGCCTAACTTTATGCAATTTTTTCGTATTTAAGAGAATGTCGTATAATTTTCGCAGGAAAGGCATTTAATGAATCCTTTACTGATACCCCAGGCAGCAGATCCCACAAAAGTCATCATAACGTCAAAGATATCATTAGACACAAAAATGTCTGCATGCACACAGCATCTGCTCAACTGACAGAAATCTGCTCATTGTCTCTCCATTTCAGAACAAGCAGAAGGGAGAATGAGATTTCCTGAATCACTGATTCAATTAAAAGCTTCAGGAGCCTTAAAAGGTGCTTTCTCCCTTCCCTGGTTCTATCTTTTATTTCCTTTGACAGAGTGCAGATGAGAGTTTATACCTCAACAAAAAAAAATACCCTCCAATTTCAGCGGCCAGGAAACAGCCAGGTGGATCCTCAGCATTTCGTTGGTTTCATATTTCATTTTCTAGACACATGAACACAGGCAGTAAACACAAATCTGTGCAAGTGGATTAGAAGGATGATTGCTTGGTGATGCATTTAAATTGTCAAGATAGAAGTTCTTTCAGCTCACCTAGAAAATGGATTGGCTGCTGACAAGTATTAGGCTAGACTTCAATATAAATTCAGCCCTCCAGTTCCTAGGGTGTTGAAAATTAGCTCGTTTCAGATTAACATTGAGATAATCTGAAAAGTAAAGCAGGAAAGCATTTTAGAGAGCATATTTAAAAGCATATTTAGCATTTGAAAGCATATTTAGAGAGTAAAGATAAACTTTGCAAAAAAATTCCCCTGAAAATATATGACCAATGCTTGCTTGTCTAGTGAGCAATTTCTCTCTCATTTTGTATCATTAATCCCAGAACATGAGGATCTAGCCATTAGCCATTCACAGATTAGCAAGTGAAGAGAGCTCTTGGACTTTTCAATGTGAGCTAGCAAAACAGAAATAATAAAAAATCAAAGTGTATTGCCGCTGCCAAAATGAATTATCTTGTCATGTTTACCCTTTTAATAGGGTACGCTGAGCAGGTCACACTGTGAAGTAAGAAACTACACTGGTGAAGGAACCAATTTATAGTCCAGTGGTTTTCATGGAATGCTTCAATTTCTGAAATGTGATAAGCAGAGAACGTAAGGCCAGACATACATGAGCCAGTTGTCTGCGATGTCGTGTGCTTTGAGGCTATTCTGCTGCACCTCCACTGTGAACAGGGTTCCTGAGCCCATTAGTCTCTGGATTTCCACAAGATAATTGTCGCATTCCAGTTGTCCAGACCAGCCACTGAAGCATCTTTGATTTGCTGTAAGTAGCAGTGGGTGACACACCTTTCCTGGTGCACACATTTGTCCTGTCCAGTAGCAAAGCCCCAGCCTAGCGGGAAAAGCAGGCATATGGCTAAGTGTTTTCTTGGATGGGGGCCATAAGTGAGAGAAGTAAAAAGTGGTGTTCTGTTTCTCTCTTTGCTGAGAATCCCACACAGCACAGGCAATGCTTTTCAAAAATGAATCTCTTAGTCCCATTGTGGATGAAAAGATGTTATCCATTTGGAAAAAAATTACATAGATGTTTACACCTTTGCAAGAACAGAGGTAGGGAAAGTAATATGCAACATTAAAAAAAGAAAGCTAACAAGTCAATGAGGTCTAAAGGTGTAATTGTTGAGGAAATCCAACCTCATGTTTGTGTTCTACATTTCTCAAAAAAATTGTGAAATGGATTCAGTATCTGATTAGTGGGAGTGGAAAATGTCATGGTCTGAAGTTACTGTTGTAGCCTGACTTCTGATTGCACTGAAAAAAGATTTGACAGTGAGGACTGTGGAGACAAAGGGATTAATTTATATCTGGTTTCACACCCATGCAGATCAGCTGGCTTCATGCTCATGCTGCCATAATCAGGCTCCAAGGCTTGAAAATACAATGAATTCATATTTCAGTGGGTAGATCCAGCTGTATTTTTCAAAGACCCAAACCTGGGAGCAATTTTCCTCGGAACAGAGATGTGTTTATGCTGCAGAATGCCAGACAGCACACAGCAGTGGGTTTGAACCTGTGGGCAAAGGAATCCACACAGCACAGCCGAGAAAAGCCTACTGTTAGTAGAGTAAATTTGCTCTCAGGGGGCCGAGAGTGCATCTCTGTTGGAAAAATTTAGGACTTTACAAGTCAGGAAAGACTGAAAACTGCTTGTTCAGAGTCAATCATTTAGCTTAGAAACCAGAGCCAATCTACCTCTGCGTGACTACACAAAGCTTTGTTTTGTCCCATGTCTTTCAGGAAAATAAAGAATATTGGCAGGAAATAGATTATTTGAAAATACCTTATAAGGAGAGACAATTCCACTTAAGATACTTTAAAAAAGCTAATACACAATGAAAGGGGAATTTGTGCTCCTCTGTGTTAGAAAAATTGCATCTCCAATGTGTAAAAAATGTCATGGTTTCTTTAGTTTTTAATGAAGCAATGAAAATTACGATGTGCGCAGAATTATCCTGCTTTTTTTTCTTTTTTTTTCTCAGAACAATGCTCAGATTTTCTAGGGCTCTGAAGTTTCAATCTCTTCCCTCCCTAAATAATTCTGTAAAATTCTTATGTTTGAACTGCAGGTTAGTTATTATTTATTGGATCCTTTCAGGAGCCACGGCTGGCAGAAAAAGTGCAGAGCACGTTTTAAAGCAAGGCAGAAAAAGGAGGTTTTGGAGGAATGCAGTAGCTTTCCCCAACATCTCAAAAAAGGTTTCTGTTTGAGGTGAGATTAGTGGCAAATCCTTGAGCTCCAGGTGACTCAGAACCCAGGGAAATATGCAAGGAAACAGGAAAAGCTGGTTTTCCTCACACCACAAGAGTTATTCAGAGTTATCCAGACACCTGCTGTACTTCACAGGGGCACAATGGAAATTTCACCCCAAGATGAAGCTGTGGCTCCACGTATATCTTGGAGATACGGCAAATACCTTCTTTGTTTGGAACCTTACCTGCCTCTATCCTGGTGTTTATGGAAAACAAGCTTTATTGTGAAGGCTGGCAAACATCCCAAACTAATTCCCTCCAAAAAGCTTACACCTCAGTGAAAAAAAACAAATCCTTGCTCTATAGACTTCAGCAAAAGTCTTACCTACTGAAAATCAACTCACTGATCTTTTTTCTCATATCTGATCTTCTGTCTGGTCCTCCCATATATTTTGGTTTTTCTCCTGTACTTCCCTTCTGCATCTGCTACCCCACCCAACCCGGAAACATCTCGGAGTGTGTTTGCAGTGGTCCCAAACAACAGGTACCTCCTGCACGTGGGTGGCTTTGTCATGGGTGGCAGTGACACATTCAGATCTCTGGCCACTTGATGGAGCTGCTATGAATGAAGAATGTGAAAGAGCAAAACTGCAGCCAAAGCAGAAGTCTGAACAAAGTGCCGGGCTGAGGCCACCTTGCACACTTCTCACAGGAATTCATGCCAAGCACCCAGGTGATCAGGGAGTTAGGGGTAAAACAAGTGTGACAGAAAGAAGATCTTGCTATTTTAGATGACTTGTGCTTGGAAATGTTAATGGCAAAATGTTGCTTTCGTTCTGTTCAGTTTCCACCCCAGGTGATTTGAGGTACATGAGTTTGGAGCACTGAAATGAACACTGGGCTGTGTGAAGAAGTGTGGTGAAACTGGATTTAGCTGTCTAGGACAGCAGCAATCTCGCTCAGTTAAATCAGCAGGTTTTACCTGATGAAATTGAAATTTTACACTGTGAGGGAGAGTTAAGAGAATTTTGTAATTTCGTCCCAAAAATTATGGAAAATGGGAAAAGTCTAAATTTAAATTTTTATACAGTATCAGGAATGGTGATTTTCAGAACTTTTAAAAGAAAGGTATACAATACAGTGAGCATAAAGTCTATTTTATGTTCTTTCTGGGATTGTGTTTTAAAATTTCAAAAATTATACTGCTTTTGAAAGAAATTCTGGGTTTTAGCAGATAAAACATAGAAAATTTGAATATTTTTAAGCAGACACTTTCTAGACCTGTCCATTTACCATGATTTTTAGAATAATCAGCTTGGGGGAGACAGTCACTGGCATGGCAGGATGTGGGGTTTTTTCATTATTGCTGATTTTTTGCAATTGGAGTGGGTTTATTTTTCTTTATACAGTTCCCCTGGATGGATTGAATCCGATGGGATGCTCTATATTCTGCTCTCCAGGAGGGCACAAAGATTCTTGAGAGACCATGAACATGGACTAAGGTCATGCAGCACCCAGAATAGCTGGATTGGATTAAGATCTGTGCGTGAGGGGGGTGGGTTTGTTTTTCTGGGAGCAGCAAAAAATAAATTAAAAAAATTCATGTGGTTAGAAAATACAGTAAAATAATAGCCATAATTCAAAAAAATGTATACCAGCGATTCTTTATTTCTGTAAACGTTTCCATTGGAATATTTACCGAGGTCCTCAACTCACATTTGAATTTATTCAAAAATTAATAGAAAATAATAATGTGACTGGACATAATTTGGTCATCTCCTGGTCATCCTCCTGGGGAAGAGGCCCGTGCTGACTTACCACCAGCACTGAGCCCACTGAGGACACAGTTGCCATGGGGAAACACGTTTCTTATCCATGCTGCCCACATCCTGTGGATAAATGAGACATTTCATGCACAGCAGTCGTCAAGACACATTTTATAGGTACAAAAGTAACCGTGTAAAACTTCTTATAGTTTTGCACTGCTTCACTGCAGGACATGCTTAATTAATACACCAGAGGGTTGTTTATTCTTCGCAAAATATGAGCCCATCAGTGTCACTGAAAGCTCTGACATCGTGGAGATGTGAGTCACATCCGTGAAAGCTGCCTGAGGCTGCATTTAACCTTGTGCACTGAAGCTGAAAAGTAATTAATAAATACTCTCAAGTGTTATGTTTTTCCCTCCCACAAACTCAACATCTTAATTACAAGGGAATAGGTACAGAGGAAACTGCTCTGTTTGTAGTTGTCCTGCCCTTCTTTGCAACCTTTCTCACCAAAAAAATGCTTGTCGTCTCAGATTAAAATCCCTTTTGTGATATCACCAAAGTAATCTCAGACCTTATATATGTAGGAATGCTATTCTTCTTTAAATTGCAAGCTTTGGAAGAATTATTTCTAGTTCTTTATCCAGTGCCAAGGATCCTGGTCCTAGGTGGAGCCTTAGGTACTGTGGTAAGAAAGACAATAATGGTAATAGTAAAATAAACCTACTATCTCCATATGGTCTTTGTTCAGACATCCTAAACTCTACATGTGTTTCTACACATATTCAAAGGAGACAGCCCCAAATGCTTTCAGGGATCCAAGTGACATTGATAACAAGAAAACACTAGATACAGGAAAAGGCATGGAATTGCAATTTCAGTTTTGCCATTCCTATTGCAAGACAAATAAAACACTATTCAAAGTTCTAATAAACTTTGACAAATCATAATCATGGGGCAAAAAATGGATTTTTCATGTGTCACGTGCTCCCCTAACTCTAGAGAAATGTTGATATTTGTAGAAATGTAGAAAGCTGTGAGTAACCACAAGTTCTAGAAGGCATCAGCAAAGGATCCCTTCAGTTTTGCAGCTGAGAGAGACCGTGGGGTGTTGAGCTGGTTCTGGAGGCTTCTTCCTCCTCTCTTAATGAGGAGGGAAGTCAGCTCAACAGCTCAAGGGTTGTTATTCTATCCAATTAATTTAGTGCTCTCCTGTTTGCACATCATGACTCATTTTAAGGAAATTTAGACAGCAGAGGAGGTCTGAGAGCATTGCTGCTGGACAAAGATATTGCACTGTTTGTAGAGGTCAGAGCTTGTGGTTCTAGATAAGCTCCAGGTTTGCTATCAGAGTAAGAAAAGGAAAGGAGGAGAAGTCAATGAGAACACAAGCAGTGAAGGCAAAGTGAGAGAATGGGACAGTGTGCCCCTGCTAGGATTGACTTCATGAAATTGTTTATAGTTTTTATTGCATTGTTAGGTCACAACCACTGAAAATATCTATTTGTGAAACAGCCTGTTGGAAAGGAAAAACACCTGGAACTGAGAAAGCCTGGTTCAGAGCTAAAACTTGCAGATAGAGTCTTCAGCTTATGCTATTAAACTGACAATGATTTTGCAAATTATACCACATAAATGTGATGGAAAACATTTGTGTTGCCAACATGAGGGGCCGGACTCTCTTGGCTATAAAAGGAGTGGAGACAATTGGCTGAAGTGTAGTTACTTACTATGTTGGTATGTAAATTTGGGCAAAAAAATCCTGATCTTGATTTTTGAAATGGCAGAGATGATGTGTGAGGTCTTCAGGTTCCCAAACTTGGGCTTTTTATATGCTAGTTGTGTTTTTCATGCACTTAGGGGTTGACTTTCTAACTTTTTCTTTGCCCCAGGCTAGACTAGTGATCTCATGCAAAATAAAATCAGAGTTCTTTTTGTAATCATTTGAGGCCAAGAGCTGGATAAAGTAAAAACCACTTCACTCAGCCAAATATTGATAGGTTTTGCACTACAGCCACAGGATCTGACAATGCTGATTTGTTGGCTTCACTTCAGTTCTCCTCTGCTGCATCTTCATCACTTGCTTTCCTCACAAGCTTAATTCAGATGTAATCTTGGAAACAGACACATTTTACACTTGTGAATAAATATGACACGCTGTCTTGTTTTTACTCTTCCTGATTCCACCTTCCATTGATTTATTAAACCCCTGAGTTTTGATGACAAGGTATGTTTCATCATTCTTCTCTGAAGGGGCCTTTATCCCAAGTAGATCATTGTTGGTGTTGATTCATGCCTTCTCTGGAGAGCAGTTATTTTGGATTGTCTTATATTTCCTCTCAGGCTATTCAGAAATAAACAGTTCTCATGATTAATTTTATTGACATGCTTTTGATGTGGTTTGGGGCTTGTTGTTGTTACCCCCCTTCCTTTCTGAATTGCTTTGTCATATTCCGGATGGGTGTTTGTTGAGGTATGAGTCACAGAAATGGAGCAGTATTAAGGTATCCTTTAGTGCTTTCAAACAGATCACACTAAATAGAACAATAATGCATTATGTTGGGTGTTGTTCCATAGGCTAATTACCTAATCAGATAATGTTGGGGAAGCAAACTTGTAGCAGACATTAATTATTGATGCATGGACTGGTAGCAGATGGCAGTATTTGCAGTGGAATATAAGTTGATGGTTGAGTGGATTAATTAAAGCTTACACAGTTTCATGCCCTCCACTCAAAACATGGTGCAATAACAATTGTGTGCTTTTTAAAAAAGGAAAATAATATTTAGCTGTGGTTCTTTAACTGAATAGATTTTCCTGCAAGCAGAAAGAGAGAGTGAAAGGAATTGTCCATTTCCCAAAAATTACTTTAGTGGCTTCTATTTGCCTTAGGAGTGCTCAGAATGGGCATGGCAAACAATGGGTAATTATTGTGGAATATATTAACAATTGTGGAAACAGGGACTAAGTGTAGTCATGTACTTTCCTTCACAACTGTTTTTGTAGAATTCTATTCCATTTTCCCTTGTCTGTTGGTCAAATTAATCTACATCGCTTCTCCTTTACGTCTTCATCCTGAGCTATATAAGAACCCTGGTACATCTTCTCTACAGATCGGGCATAGTTTGAATAATGTCAGCACAAAAAACCCCTCCACAAACACAATTTTTGTCTGGCCAAAACCTAAGACTATTCCAGCTCAGATCTGAGGGAAGAACACGTATGGCCAACTTCCACTAGGCGGGCATTTTCTGCTGGGGAGACACTGACCCGTTATCATGAATAATCTTCAGGATTAAGTTGTTAAGTGAAAATACTGCTCAGCGGTGCTTTGTCTGCTCTGAAAACCATGGCTTTCCCCAGGGGCGAGCAGCTGTGCTTTGAAACTTAGGGAGCCCTTTAGGGAGGCCAGCTGGAGCCCTCCCATGACACGTTGTTGAGGGAACACAGGCACCAGTGCTGCATGGACAGCTCCTAGAGAAACATCTCGGCATCAGAGAGGAGGTCCAAGGGCTGTGAAGCACATCACAGCTCCTAGAAAAACATCTCTGCATCAGGGAGGAGGTCCAAGGACTGTGAAGCACATCTACACTTGTTTGGGTAGCATGGCTCATCGGAAGCAAGCACTGGAGTGAAAAGGACTCTGACAAGAAACCCCTTATTTCTGCTTGCTGTGACAAATTGGTGAGGAGCGTGAGAGAGAAGCATGGCATCACATGATCTATTCATAAAGGAAGCAAAAGCAATAACTGCTGTGACACTAATGAGGTATAAAATATCTCACCTGACAGCCACCAACACATACAGGCCTTGATTTTTTTTTTTTCTCTCGGCAATATGAGCTCAGTCTAGATTTTATTATCTCCTGGTGGCTGTAAACTTTATGGAAGAGACAAACCCAAGACATTATACTCCCTCTGTAACTTATAAATAAGTTTAAAGATGCAACAGTTAAGTTTATTGTCATTTTTTGAACTTTTGACAGTGAATATCTGATTTGGTAAGCAATAAACTCACAGGACCTGGCACTTTTATGCACACATCTCAGTTTTTGTCACAGTTGCTTTTGCATAGATCACATCTGAAGCCTCATTCCTTGGCTTTCTGCAAGCCTCAATCTTCCTCCCACAGATACCAGAGTAAATTAAGCATAACTTTACTGAGGGTTACAATACACTGCTATAAATTGCTTGAAAGGACTGGATAAATTCAAAAATATATATGTTTATTTGCATAATCTTAGTCAATAAAGACTGGTGCCTGGTCAGTAGGAAAGAAACTATCATACCCCCAGAGTCCAGAAGAATTCCTCACATGGATAGTTCCCTTCTTATTTAACAAACAAATTTTCTTTCAATTCCTTTTATCCTTTTAATTTTTTATTTGCACTGAAATCTCTCTAGATATGAAGGCTGGATCTTCCTGAATAATAGAAGGTATTTGAGTGTCCTGTCTGTCTTGCCACCTCAAAGGATTTCCAATGCATTTGGATTTCTTAACTAAGTACTGGGATTTCTATTTCCAAACTACCTTCAATATAAAAATGAAACAGCCATCATTTATGGGAGGTAGTAGCCAGATTTCCTCCTTTCTTCCAGTTCAACCAGGAAGGTTGGAATATGACAACGTGCATGTTTTTTTTTCCTTGATTTAGGTATGTGGAGATGCTCCATCCTGCATCTATAGATCTGTTTGTTTCTAACAAACATTTGAGAAATTCAATAGTTTTTCATGGTATGGGTCAATGGAAAGCTTAAAACTTGAAAAACGTACTTAAAGGACTGAAGTCTTGACAGTGTCATGTCATAGGGCTGGATTGCTTGGAAAATATTCACAGTCCAAGAGAGCAGGAGTAATTACTCTTGTGTTCTGACTCATTGTTGCACCCATTTCAGGGCAAAGCTCACCAGCTGTGAGAGCAGCAGCTTGATGAGTTGACTCTACTTTTATTTTTCTGTGCAATGACACAGAGCTAGGCCAACCGAATCAATCCCATCAAGACTTAGTGGCACTTTCCTGCTGACTCCCTGGCGTTTCATGACTTCCTTGAGGCTAAGGCTTCCTAGTGTTGCTAAATCCAGTGCTCAGTTTTAATTTTAAAATATTGTTTTTCAGAACTTCGTTTGATACGTTTCTCATAGATTTCACCAGTCGTCAAAACTGAATAATAAAACAAATAAAACTGTATTTGTTACTGTGTTTTCACAGTAACAAATAGAGCAATGTAATTGTCCGTGCACCCTACCGTGCCCCACCTAAATCCTTCAGGTGGTGATTTTTAAAATGTGAATAGTATGAGGTCTTGAACAACTTTGCTGTTTCAAAGTAAACTTGCAGATTTCGGAGTGTCAGCCAAAAGATTTCCCACGGAGTTTCGCTCAGCTGGGGATGTGGATGTCTCTGAGATAACCCGAATGCCAATATTTTTGCTGCTGTTTTGTTTATGTCTATCATTCCTCTTCCCTACCAGTGGGACAGGTACAGTCAGACACTGGGCAGGATTTGCCAAATTTCTTGCTGTTTGCTGCTGTCAACCTCAGCAAGAGCACAGGGCAGAAGAGGAGGAGCTCTTTGCCAGCTGGGAAGCCATGGTGGTAGTTGTAGCTCAGGGAGGGGAGCTGCCGTAGCCTCCCTGAGCTCCTCCAGGTGTAATCTCCTCTGGTGCTGTATGTTCCCATTAAAGAGCCGTATGAGGGAGCCACACTTATTTGTAACAAGCAGCCAGCAAAATGTTTATGAATTTTCAACCAGATCTCATTAAATATTAGAAAAGAGGGCTGGACAGAGCCCTGAGGACTCGCTTGAGTCCGTGCTGGTCAGCACAGCTTCCTTGTGAACTCCCCTTGCTATCACTCCTGTTTCAGACCGCTCTTTCTCTGTCCTGCTCCTAGGGAGCTTTAACTGGGGAGAGTCCTCAGCCTCTCCAGGTGATTTATTACAGACCTAACCCATAAGTAAAATCAAGCTAGGGTTGTTTCTTTTCCCCTGCCAACATCTAACATAAATCTTCTCTCTGCAATTGAATTAAAAACATTAGATTGACAAAATATTGTGTGGATTTGTGCCAAGGACAGTGTGTGACGCTTCCAGCAGGCTGGATAAAAATGGAGCAGTTCTGCATTGGCTTCCACGAGGCCATCTCAACCCTTGCTGCTCAGCTCCTGTGAAAACCCAGTTAAAACACGTGGTGTTGGCCAGGGAATCCACTGCATCTCCACAAAGCTGTTGTATGTCCTGTCAGCACAGGGGCACCAGGGAGTGATTTGCTCAGGTTCAAAGGCAGGGCCACCGCTGGAGTGGAGCACAATATCCCAATATCCCAGCCTCTGCTGTTGTTTGGGGCTTGTTGCATCAAGCTGCTGTTTCAGCCTGTCCCTCAAGCCTCCATTCTGTGAGAACGGAGTTCAGTGTGCTGGGAAATGATGCTCCATATAAGGATCTGGTATCAGTGTGATAGCATATATTGCAATAGCATTATATCTAATTTAAAGTATATTAACCTGTCTCCTGCCCTGATTACTAAAATCCTGTCTGCATCAGTAGAAGTCTTCATATCAAACAGCTGCATGGAAAGCACAGGGAGTAACAGGAACAAGAAATATATGCTGATAATCCATTTAAATGCAAATACCTGGCTATTTGACCTGGGATGCAAATGTTGAAATATATTCAATATTAAACTCATAGATCAAACTATCAACAACACTAGTTTAAAAATATGTGCATATACTCTGTGAGCAAATTATTTCAAAGTTAAATTCAATAAATTTCAACTGCTGCAAAGAGAAAAATGACTGTTTCTTATTAAACTACAGCACAATATTCAGATCCATGCAAGAGTCTTCTCTGTTTGAAACTCCCAATTTTATTTTTCTTTCAAAAATCTCAGAACAGGGCTAATTGGTTAATTTAATTGATTAGTGAAGTTTTGAAGTTTTTTAAGTAGTGTACTAAACATTACTCAATTATCATGAAAACTGCACAGTTATTTGGTTTTGTTGTTGTTGCTTTATAAAATACAGAGGTATTTGGTTTAATTTATCTTTTGGGTTATATTTTGCATTTATTTGATGAAAAAAAAAGTTTATCTTTCACAACCCTGGAAAGTGGAAAATATTTTTCACCTGAGGGTGGAAGAACTTCATGGTCAGCTGGTGCAAGCACTGCAGCTTTAAGGGGAAAAAAAATTTTAAAAATTTTAAATGTTCTAGCTGATTTAAATAAAAATTCCATGAAGATATTTTCACTGGGATTTTCAGACAGTCTCAGAATCTGCAAGTTCAAGATCTCATTTCAGAGATATTTACAATTGGTTTGTCCAATTTTGTATAACAATATATTCCTTTTTTATTTTTTTAAACTCTGCTCATAATCTGCATCACTGCATAATGAACAACTCTTAAAATTGAGTTAGTTTTTGTTTAGGGTAACTCAGCTCTAAGGAAAAAATATAACTTAACTTGGACAATTTGTAAGCTGCTTCTAAATTTGGTATTTCTGCTCTTTGAATTCTTGCAACTGATTTTATTCATTCTTCACCTTCCTTGGCATGGGCTCAGTGAAACAGGGTTTGGGAGAGGTATTGCTATGGAACAGTTCAGCAGCAATCTCGGATGTGTCTCTGACAGAAATGTTTCTAAACTCCCTCAGATACTCAGTCTGTGACTTTGCTGCCTGCCCCCTGCAAATGATCCTCAGGCTCCACGTCTGGTGCCCTTTTCCACTGGAATTTGGAGTCATCTTTCACCTTGGAGTGAGAGATTTGCCACATTTATGCTGTCTGTGTGCTCCATTCAAGTGCAATCTCAACGGGGCTTTTATTGTGTGGCCAAGATTAGGGGCATCCTTTTCCACCCTCTCACCATCATTTTAAAATCTATGACTTTTGCTGCTCTCCAACAAGATGAGGTTGCTGCTGAGGAGAGGAAATAATGAGCCTTACTCTGATGCTGTCCAAAATCCATCTCAATGGTCTTCCTTTGCCATAAAAAATAAATTTGCACATTACATTACCAGAATTACATTTGGGTATGTGAATACACCTGGTCAAGGTAATTAGGATATAATTCTTTTGCCTTAGCTCTGTTTGTATGTTAGAAAGTGAATAATTGGATGCCAGGGAATAGGACTCAATGTGAGCAGTTTCTATTATTGCAGATGAGACTTGTTAGCAAGATGTGTTCCTGAGGCTCTGGTGGCTCTTTATATACTTGTCTTTGCTTACAATACAGATGTGCAGACACCTTCCCATTTATAAAAAAATACAATAGATCATTTTTCTCACTAACGAATCTTTGGTACTCCTGGGGATCACATGAATATCAAATTGTGGTTTTTTTTGGCTTGTTATTTAAGGATCATTTGAAGTCTTCAATGCAGATTGTGAAAAGTTTTTCTTTAAAACAGGTCTCTTTCAGAGTATTTTTTCTACTCATCTCCTTGCATCAGCTGAGCATCCAGACCACAATGATGGCTGGGGTAAAACTGGCTCTGTAGAGCTGACAGTTGTCAAATCAAACAGCAGGAAAGGCACACAGCCCAACTGGAAAACTGGACATATTTGTGCCTCAGGAATGTCCACTGAGAAAAACTCTATATTTAAACTTAAAATAAGGTAGGCTAGCACTTTCGTTTCTTATCTTGTAGTGAAAGTCCTCTTGCAAAAGGAGAAATCGAGCAATTTGTATGACAGAAAGTTTTGCTTCGGTCTAAAACTTTTCATATGATCAGCTGCCAAGCAGAAAAATCATCATTCCCATCTTCTTGCCCAGAGATTTCACTTCTCAGGAAAGAATCTTCCCTCCCTCTCTCCTCTAGAGAAAACATCTGATACAGCTTTCCTACCAACTTCCTACCAAAATAA
Organism: Cyanoderma ruficeps; assembly: GCA_008694505.1. Lineage (NCBI taxonomy): Eukaryota > Metazoa > Chordata > Aves > Passeriformes > Timaliidae > Cyanoderma > Cyanoderma ruficeps. The sequence continues at coordinate 21,236,681 of VZDJ01000116.1, read as the reverse complement.
CTCTGGGGTCCAGTAACATCTGGAGTTTGAATGGGTACACAGGATGTTTCAGCAATGAGTTTTTTAAGGTGAAAGAGCAGAACTGCTGCGTTTTATCTTTTGGGAATATACTGTTAGCTCAGTCAGTGCAGATGCCACATTAAAATGAAACTGGATTTCAGAAAAGATTTCTTTACATCATCGTGATTCAGATTAGCACATTGCTCTCCAAGCGCACAGAAGTCGACAGGACATGAAGAGCTTTCCTAACTAATGACTTAATCATTGGGGTTTGACTAGCTTGTTTCTTAATGCAGGTATTATGACTCCGAGCAGATTGCTAGGTGGGCCTTTGATTTGCAAGAGTAACCCTTGTTAGCCCTGACACCTTTTGAACTTTCGATTCAAATGTTAATTTTGGGAAGGAGGGAGTTGTGAGCAAGAGGGACAAAGGGAAAAAGGCAGGGTTTCTTCAGGCACACAGCCCAGCACGGCATTGCAGTAGGGCTCTCCCAGCCCCTCAGGCTGGCACAGAAACGCACCTGCCCCACACTTACCCTGCCACACACAGGAATAACACTTGAACAGCTTAGTACACCTAACGCTTGTGGCTTGCTTCATCCTTCCCTCCTTCCACTTTTCCTGCTCTCATGGGTAAAATTGCCTACAGAAATAATGACCACAGACACCAAAAACTGCCACTAGTTTGGGATAACCAGGCTGAGCAATTTACACGGTGATTAGTCAGAGCAGCTCAGCATTACAGGACCTGTCCTTCACACAGCGGTGTTTGTCTCCCTAGGCTGTGCTGGTACGCATTTCAGTGCAGGAACAGAGTTTGACAGGCAAGGAGAGGGAACACTTCAGCCTTCCTTGGGTCATCCGTGCTGTGTTCCCCATTCAGCAGCAGACCCAACTTTCCCAGAAGTTCTCTTGAAACCATCATACCTGTTGAATCCCTTCCTATTGCTCTGGACACCCTTTGTTAGTTTTTCCTCCACGTGGGATTTACTCTTGCCGAAGCAGTGCTTTCATATTCATGCTGCTTATTTCTTTCTTTTTCCCCACTTATTGAGTGTTCTCTCTCTGCATTTCATTTCAGTTGTTAAGAAGGCCCTTAATTGGGCAACTGGCCTTCTGAAGGAATTCCCAGTCTTTCTCTAGAATTAAATGGTTTCTTCTTAAGCTCTTTGTAAGTTTTCTGTAGATGTCATCCACCAAACCTTTCTCTCCCATGGCTGTTTTACAGCTGATTTGTTTCAGAAAATGAACAAAGATGTGAAAATCTTGAACACCTTTTAGGGGCTTGGGGAGACATCTTCTCCATTATAAGCATGCACTTTCATTCTGTTCCCTTCAAACTGGTCCCTGATCTTTTTACTACTCCCCAGGTCTTTGTTGTTTTCCTAAAATACTGAATTAGCACATCTGGTGAACACGCATAGCTGTTGAAGAAATTCAATTCAATTCAATTTGATCAGGGTGATTTGCTCAAGATCTGTCTCCAAAGCAAAAGATATCACACAGCTATTATGTCTGCAAGCCTCATAACCTGGCCTGAACACACTTATCAGATAAGCCAAGTGAACAGATGTATGCACAAACTGCAACTATGGAATGATGCCAGTCTCAAAGGAGAGGACAAGTGAAGCTGGAATCTTTAATGTATTAGAGCAGGTCTTTTAATGCTGCTTGTTCCCTTATTTTTTGTGTTCATCTTGACATATCCCAATAAAGAACCTGAATTTTGCTTTACAGAGGTACCAGTCCCACGACTCTGGGTCACAGAACCTGCCACTATTCCTCATGAACTCTTCCTGCAGTGCATGTTGTTCCCTTTGCTATTGCAATGCATTGCTTCACACTACTCTTACCCATTATTTTTCTTCACATTTTTTTCTAATTTCCAAAACTGCAAAATACACAGAATCGTCAACTTCCTTTAGTAAATTAATTCTGGCCAATTTTTAGTTCATACAAAACCTATGGTATTAAAATAAATGTGCACTGTCTTTCATAGCTTGTTTTTTAAAGCAAACTCTGCAGAATTGTCAGTACATTAGATTTCAGCATGCTCATATGTGGGGAGCAGAGCTCTGGGACTGGACTAGAGTATTATTCTCTAGAAGGAATCTTTGAAGGTCAGAATTACAGATTATGAAGTTCCTAGAGAACACATGGTGTGTAAATTGCATTTTTTTTCATAGCTTGATCAAATTTGGACATTTTTTTCAGATAGCAAAACACAGTGACAAGAGTTTATTCTGTTCCCAAATGTAAATGACCTCTACTGAGACTGGAGAAAACCATTATTCAAAAAAATGGAGAGCAGGACACTTTGCAATCAGACCAGTTTAATGTATTTTCCCTTCACCATGATTTCAAAAGAATCATTTCGGTTGAAATTACTCAGTCTGTCAGTTGTGGGTGGGCAGGAAAAAGATGTAATATATAAACTTTGTGTCCAAACAGTAGCCAAAATTCTGATTGATTGATCGCAGAGAATGGGTTACACAGCAAATTCACTCTCAGTGCTGTCAGCTGTGCCTGTAGTAGGTGTCACTGCATATCAAGCCACCAGAGGACAGCTCCTCTGTCCTCAGTGAAGATATTAGAGAAGTCAGGGTAGTATACCACTGCTAAGAGTGCCAGCCTCACTAAAAAGTTAAATTACAGGCTGGTGACTGGAACACAAAATCAGAGTTAAATTTTCATGGTAACATCTGCTGTATTCATTTTTATTTCTCTGCTGAAGGGACTGCAATAAAATTATTTTGCCTTCCCATCAGTTGATGTTTGAATTAATAAGGTACTGTCCTCATTTAAATCACATTCTCAGGCTCACATTCTAGTGTAATAAGAGAGATGAATCAGCTGAGACTGAGTTGTTTAAGATGTGGAACTATGCCTAGCTAAAGCAAATGAGTATAGCTTCAAAGGAAAGTAGTACTGAAAGGTTCAAATGAGTTGAGCAGGGATTTGAGGATATTTGTCTACTGAAAAAAACAATGATTTTATTGAAATTTGACCTGTACCAGTAAAGAGCTGAGGTCACCACATGATCCATTTGAAAACTAATTTGATAAATTTTGCTATGTAACTCTGGAATTGGGTCTTCTTATGTCACTGAGTCCTTTTCCAGCACAGGCAACGAGTTGGTAGAAGCCAGGTGGACAGGAGGTTAGAGAACATCTCTGCACATCAGCACATTGTGGTTCTGGAGAACAGTCTGGTAGGTTTGCACCAGCTTTTCTAGCAGTGGGGTCACATCAGCACCCAAAGTCATTCCCTGACTGACCTGTCGAGATTCACTTCACTGCAGCTTTCAGGTGAAAAGCCCCATTCTGTGACAAAATTACAGCTCTTTCTGAGGCAAATGGCCTTCAAGCTCCCTTACCAGTGCTTTCAATAAACTGAGGTGGAAATAATCCAAAGCTTGATTTTGACACACTAAACGACCAGAGATTTTCATATAATCTCAAGTGCCTTTCATTTTGTTTTGTTTCTTTGTTTTCAAATTTCACTTGCAGAAGTAGCTTCATCTCTGGTGAAAGGGAAAATAAAATATGAAACTAGGAAAAAATTTGATCTAGTTTTTTGGGAGATTTTAATTTTGTGAAATTTTTCATGTCTTTTCTTTTGTGTCCTTTTATGGAAAGTAAAACTGTTTCAAAATCTGGCGTTTTCTTTGGGTAGGGAAATTCTTTCTCTCTAAGGTTTTGTTCTGGTCACGTATTGTGAGGTAACCAAAGCAAACAGAATAAATAATACGGAAGGAAAGACTAGAGTTTCCAGACTGTTTTGACATATAATGTGAAAACTACATCCCTTTTCTTTTGGTTTCAATGGGACTTGGTGACTGCATTGTGATTTTTAAATGCTCAACAGAAATAGAACCTTTGTCATGGATTCTAAATGTTCAGGGGCAGTACAGACTGCTGGCAACTTGCTTGTGAAAACAATTGTTTTCTTTTCTGTCTTGTGTCGCTTTCATGTGTATGGCAAGACTATTCTTGGTCTTGATAAGAACCGCTCTCTTTCCCAATGGTGTGAGTCACTTGGAATTTACAAGGTCAGTGTGATCTCCCAAACGTTCTCCAGTTCCACTGCAGCAACCAGCTCTCCTGCCTGGTCAGAACATGAAGCCTCCATCAGTCCAATTTGTTGTCCTCCTCAAGGGCTGACCCTGACCCTGCAAAAAATAAAAAGAAGGGGCAAAGTCCCAACTTCCCAACTGAACAAAGTAAATCTGGTTTGAAGTTTCCGATTCAGTGTTTTTAGCAAAATCTGACGTTATTTTGAATCCTAGCCAATCTTCCAGCAGCTTCAAAAAGTGTCACATCCATGCAGTGATGATCAAGGCTACTGCCATGGGACTCTGTGTACAAGACAACATGTCTGAGGGAAATACTGATCTTCCACAGAACACAAAAAACAGAAAAATAGAAACACATTTTCGCATGACCTCAGCCTTCTGCAAAAATAGCCCAATGTTCATATCTTGTCCCACTTATACTTGTCTGGAGGACTTTGTGGAACTTTCCTAGAGATCATAACATCAGCTGCAATATGGAAGTATTCAGCAGTTCTCTGTAGATTTAGGTCGCTATTTCATTTTTATGTAAGTTTTTTTCCCTGTGTGAATTGAGACGCATTCTGGGGAATTGTGGGACAGTTTAGCCATTTGAAACTAACTTTAACATCACAAAATCAAATGTTTATCTCCCACTTGGGTACTGTTTGTTTCAACATCCTACTTATGGACTTCTGTGCAAAGGGCAAGAAGAGAGAAAAGACTAAAGAAAACAAATCTAATGAGACTGAATGCACAGTAAAGTGCTTGAGCCTTCACTGGGCTCCTCAGGCTGCATGTTTGTGATGGATTTAAGATAATCTAAGTGGGCAGCTGTAGTCCCACCCTGTTCTCAGCTTTAAACCTCCTGGAAGTCATGGCAACAAAATCTGGGTTTGGACTGCAGGGAGGCCTTTCATACTGTTTCATAAAGCTGCCATGAGAAACATCCTCTGAACTGACCAAGGTCTCCAGTCAGTTCGGAGATCTGAACTATGACTGCAGAGAACTGGCTACTTAATTTAAGTTAATTGTTTTTTTTCTTGGTTAGTATGTGGAATAAATCCATGTCATGTTCTTCACATCCAATGTAACATCAACACTAGTAAAAAAAACTTCAGTTGCATTATTTACAAACATGGTTTTCATAAATTAGCCTTCTAAACCCATAATTGGAAATGTGATCAAGAGGTTATTGTACTTTTTGGTACAGCAAGACAGCTATAAATGCCATGAGAGTTCATGATGCTCTTGAGTCCTGAAGACCATTCCAGAACTAAAGAAGGTCACTTGTGTTTCTGTCCCCCCTGACGCATCCAGCTGTTGTTATGATGGGTGAAATGTGCATTTCAAACCTTTGTGCTGTGGTGCTCCCAGTACCTTGGATGAGATACTGCAGCCAGGGAGGCAGAGGATTCTGAGAACAGAACTGCTGTGGGTGCTGAGGCTGTGTTTAATCTCTGCCTGATCCAGGTACATCCAGCATCTGTCCTCCTCATGTCACTGGATGGAGACTGCAACATAAAACACTACTGTGACATGTAAAGGAATGAAACCTTCTGTAAAATTGAGTAAGATGAACTTTAACACCAAGTTCTAGGACACTTCATTGATCTTTCAACATGGAATTAACAGGAAATATATTTCTTCACATAGGCTTGTCTCTGGAGAATACGATTGTGGAAGACCAGTTAAATTAATGGAGGACAGGATATAAATCCAGTGATTAATTCTTTTTGGATGCTAAATCAATAGCTCTGGTTGTGCAGATTAAATTCTTTGCAACACTTAAGGCTTTATTTTAGAGCATAAAAAGAACCTAAATAATGAAAGTTAAAAAGTGAAGTTCTTGTCAGAGTTTCAGAAGGAAATGTGTGTGTTTTCAAAGCTTGATGTGAAGTACAGGCAATTAATGTTGGCCAAGATAAAAAAAAGAACAACTGCAAATTGTTTTTAAATTTAGCTTAAATTTAAAGATAGAAAGATGGATATAACAAAGTTTTAAATCTGTTGATACCATTTTACCACCTGGCATAGGTTTTGCTATAAAACCAATGTCACCCCCTGAACGAAAGAGAAACATCAGAAAGAAATGTAAGCAGAGGATGGAGAAAACACCTGAGATTTTTTAATTTAGTGCTGAAACCAGCATTACTTATGGGTGGAAATAACAACCTTCCCTGCCCTTTCTGCCTTTCTTGCAAGCCTTTGAGACCACAGCCTCTACCAAAGTTATCAGTCAGCCTTTGGTCAAGTTTTTACTAAAGGTTGTTTTTTCAATTGAAGGTTGAAGAAACAAAGTGTGCCATTAAAAAATTAATATATTCCACCTGGAGAATTACTTATTTTCCCACTGCTGCCCACCTCTGATTATGTGCTCTTTCTAGTCTTAACTCTGTTTTCTTTCTTCCCTCTTTGCATTTTACTAAAGAAAAGAATCTGCTTTGAGGAAGAGTGTCTCTGGCTGTGCTGCTCTCAGCCTGTGAGCAGGAAGGCAGCTCTGTCTGGAATAACCCGTTAGTGATGTGTGTTTACCAAGGCAGCTGATAGGGATGTTTACCAACCCTTGTTTCTCTTCGAGAGACACTTTGTGCCATGGGCTGCAGAATCAGAAGCAGCACATTTGTCTTTGTTGTTCTTTCCTCCTCACTCTCTCGGTGTTTGTCTTATTTTGTCTCCAAGAAAACGTATTCATACTCATAAAAAAAATCAGCAGAAGAAGCTTCTGTTAGCCCATTTTAGGTAGCAGTGACTTGCAAGAGGGCAATTAAGGCCACATCCATTACCAACGGAGAGACGTACAGAGAGGCAGCATCACAAAGATTTTCTCTGTACCCAAAGAGAAAAGAAAAAAGAGCTGGTGTTGAAGTTAAAACTTTCCTTATTCATTTAAGTTTTAAATATTTTAACTGTCTGGGGTTTTGCTAGTTTGTCAGGGATGCTTTTTCTGTTGCATAAATAGAAGGCTAGTAAGAAAAGCATTTGCCACAGACCTAAGATGACCAAGGTTTCAACTCAGTGTTCAACATTGCTTAAATGAAGAAATATTTTATTCACTCTTGATCCTCTCCATTTTTTTTTTGTTCTACTAAAAGTAGCTCATTTATTGACTCTGCTGGATCACAGTGGGAATTTAGGGGTTTAACCTTGATTAAGGTGGTTTGTAGTTTCAGCAAGATGCCTGTGGTTTGGAACATTCCCTAACTGTAAAGCAGAATGCTATCTTCAGAATGGTAAATTTGCTCTTGTAACTACTGACACTATGTTAAAGTAATACCAACGTGGCCTCTCAAAAATGCTGATAGCTGAGTACCACACAACTGCTCACTCCACCTCCTCCAGCCTCCCTGGGACAGGGAGAGAATCAGAAGAGTAAGAAAGCTCCAGGGTTGAGATAAGANAATAATAATATTAATAATTTTATTTAAGAATAAAATAACAGGAAAAAGGTGAAGCGAGACTCAAGGAAAACAAGTGATGCAAATGCAAAACAATTGCTCATTACCGACCAGCTGATGCCCAGCCAGTTCCTGAGCACCCGCCCCCAGGCAGCTTTCCCCCTGGTTTACATGCTGGGCATGGTGCCACATGGTCTGGAACATCCCTCAGGCTGCTGGGGTCAGCTGTCCCGTGTGTCCCCTCCCAGCTGCTTGTGCCCCCCAGCCTCCTCCCTGGCAGGGCATGAGGAGCTGACACATCCTGGTAGGGCTGCTCAGCAACAACTAAAACATCCCTGTGTTATCAACATCATTCTCAAAGCCAATCCAAAACACGCCACTGGACCAGGAAGAAAATTAACTCTATCCCAGCTGAATGCAGGACACTGGGTAGTGGCTTTTTGCCTAAAATTGTCCTCAAGTCAAGAAAATTCCAAGAGCAAAACAGACTGTTGAGCTACATGGTTCTATTAGCCAAAAGCCCTCTTTATCACCAGAATGACAAAACACCAGCAGAGACTAAAAGATGTTTTGCAAAAAGACATCATCTGGTCTTTTTGAAAGAATATTTGAATAAAGCATTAACAGGCCTAGATTTTTAAAATCTTCCCAATGTTTCCCAATAATAGATTAAAAATCTATTTCAGACGTTGTTGCCATCCATGGGAAATTGTCAATGAGCTTTGTCTTGAGGTGCTATAAATAAAGATCATTGGCCTTTAGCTAACATAAAAATCACAAGTTTAACAATTATTACAACCGCTGAGACTCAGGGATGAAAGACATTAAATTAAAAAGCTTTTTGGTGATTTTTTTACCATTAACACAGCGGCTTTGACATGCTCTTGACAGTCCCTGAATGCTTTCCTTTCCTGTCTCCTTCCTTTGTATTTTGACTTGTTCTCTCATTAAAAATAAGCACTCTCTAATGATTTCAACTCTGTTTCTTCTTTCATTGAACATGTCAGGTTGTGACAGATGCGTGTGTTTCTAACCTGAGCCTTGAGGATGTACAAATTTCATGCAAATGCCCTTAATTACATGCAGCACATTTGAATAGCAAACTCCTTGGCAAAGCAATGCTCTCCCAGCCCATTTTTGCCACAGAAGCCTTCAGACTGGGAGAAAGCAAACCTTTTATCTGTACCCAGCAGTGCTGCCGACACTAAATGACCACTGAATTCAGAGGAAGCTCTGCTCTGAAGACAGTATATTATAACTCTATTCTGGCTGCAGGTGCCCCCCTGTTTCTACTGTATGGAATGCACAGATTTTATCCACGTGTCATCTTCACAGTAGTTCTGGTGCTAATGATGTCACTCCTTAATGTCAGCAGGTAAAAACTGCTTTTTTGGTCAGGCTGTTGTGTGTAGAAAGGCCATCCAGCACACAGAAATTTAGAGTTTTCATAGTTACCAAATTCTCATGCTTGAATTTGTTTTTCATCCACTAAGCTCAATCTTAGTGCTACTTGTCGAGTGATTACTTCTTCCCTAATGAGACCCCTTTTTTCTTATTGTGACTCTTGTTCTGGGTCCTTCCCAAGACGGAAAATGAAAATGAGAAAAATATCATACAAGCCGATACTTTTTATGGTGATGTTGTCTGCATCTACCAGATGGATCTTGTTTTTCCAAAGCACAGAGCTAAAATTTGGGAATCTGAGTGAATCAGACAAGCACAATGCAAAGAGCCAAGAAATGTAGAATCAAAATACCTTGGTATGTTTTGTTTTAAAAAAAAGTATTTAAATTTTCACCAATATTTTTATTGAAAGCTCAGAAGAATATTTTGAAATTTAGGAGTTTTTGTTGTTTTGTTTTGTTTCTTCTGGTAAAGTACCATTTACTAATTGTCTATAATGAGTATCTATAAAGCATTTTCATATTTTAATTATTCAGATATGATATGTCACTGCTGAGTACCTTCAGACACATGTACATTACCATGTCTTCTTGGGGCAGAATTGAGCTTTTGGAGCAAATTCCACTTATCATATTTTGGTTCCCATGGCAGAGGAATTCTGGGAGATGTAAATGGTTTGGGAGCCTATCTGACATCAAAAAATGACATAACATAAAAACCAAAATAAGCCCAGTACCAGCTGTTTTGCTTAACAGATCCATTGCCAGTGGTGTGAATGTAAGCACAGACATTATTCAGACTAATTAGATTTAATAGCTTACATCCAAATTGCATAAATATTCACCAAGTTTTGTCCAGGCTGCCCTCATCTTTCAAGCTCACCAAACCTGTCCAGCAGTTTCACAGCATGCTTTCTCATGAGATTTCCCATGTCTGGGTTCCCAGACAGAAATTTCTTCAGAGCTGTAGTGCCTCATTTTTGGTTCTGATTCTGGCTGGAGCCCGGAAATTCGTAAGGAATATAAAATGAATAGGAAAGCTTTATCATGATGAAATCAGAAATGGAGGTTAAAGCCATTCACACACAGGATAGAATCTGTATCCTTGCAGGTTCCTTTCCAGAAGAGCAATTACTTGAAGGAGAATTAGGCATAGATCTGGAATGTCTGTCTTTGCTGCATTCTTTGTTAATTTGAGCACCATGCTGTAAGTTTTACAGGCTTTTCTTGCTGTTGACAGGCACTGCCCATCTCATCTTTGACTCTGCCTCTCTGCAGTGTGCTCTATCCCACACCTTAGAATAAGCATAGGACGTTTCTGCTGGATTTGTTTAAGCTCTCTGCAAACTCTGTGTGGTTTTAACAAACAGAACAATGGAGCAGAACTAGTGCAAGATACACACATGAAGAATATCACAAAAGGACTGAGATGTGTTTACTTTACTTGTTTTCTCTTGCCTTGCTGTTTCTGTTTCTCCTTTCATTTGCTTATATTCTCATTTCATTCAGTCCCAGAGGCAACTGCCTGTGTGCCTTCATGTGCTCAGCATCTCACAGCACAGAGAGGTGCTTTCCATCCCTGACTGCACCAAGCAGATCGCAAAACTTTACAATCAGGTCCGACATACTAAGCTGCCACGGTGCAATTCCTCTGTAACACGATGGGAAATTCTCTCTGCCACCTCTGCAGCACCTGCTCTGACCTTCTCCTGTTATATCAACTAAATTGGGTATCCTGGGACACGAGTCACCCAAGCCCAGTGCCTAATATGCGGCTGAGTGTATTCCTCTAACAGATCTTGTTAGTGGTTCTGGGCACAGGGGAAGCATTTTCTGAAGATGTGTCATTAGTTCATTGCCCATTAATGGCCTGCCTTATGTGTAAATGTCTGTGGACAGTCCCATGTGTTTAATCTGCTCCCTTTATCATTCACAGATATTATCTCTGGCCCAGGCTTCACTTTGCTGTGGTTACACTCAAGCATAAGAGTTTTTCCCATGACCCTTGTTTTGGATTTAAGGCATTGGAAGGACCTCAGCATTTTTAAAATATTGTTACCAAATCAAGTCAGGAAAGCAACCAGAACTACAGATGGGAGGTTGCAGAATAATAGCCCAAGTTAGCCATGCAAACAGGAAAGCCTCAAACTCACATACAGTATTATCAAAATCAGATTAGATGTGATGACTTTTCATGTAGGGGACTCACGTTCTCTTTAGATTAAGTAGATTTGCATAGCTATCATAAAAAATTTAAACTAAAATATTAGTGTGTTGACAAGTGTATTTAATTTCTCAAAAGCCAAGAAATTCCTTGTAAACGCATCTTTGCCTGAAGAGGGCTTTAGATGTCTGATGTAGAGAGATGCATGGAAGGTATTTTGTCACAGTTACAGCTGTGAGAATAAATGTTCTCTGGAAGAAAAGTATGGGTGTCATTACTTGTCAAGGCTTGAATCAGCAAGGAAACCACTGGTCCTGTTTTACCTTTGCCATTTTTATGCTAAAAGTATTTATGCTACTTTTATGTTGATTTTATTCAAGTCCATTGATTTGTTAGTGCGGCCATGGGCCTGACTTCTTTTATGCTGCAAATAATAATTCTGCTTCTTTTAATAAGCTGTCTGGAATTTGCTGACCATCTGCCTCTGCAGCTGAGGACGTGGAAGATTTAGTCCTTTCTCTTTGCTTTTCTGACTGTCACCTGCTGTACCAAATAAATTGTGATATTTCATGGCAGTTAGAGCTCTCTCCTATAAAACTGCCCATTGAGCTGCAGGAAGAACTTGCTTACATGGTTAGTCTGGTATTTCTTCCTTTATGACAGCATTTGGCAAGTTGTACAAATTGGAATTTGTCCCTGGGCACTAAGAATGCCCCCTGCATGTTTGTGGAAATGTTGGAAGCGTTGTGGCTTCTCTCCTGTCTCCATCACCATGATCCCCCTGCCCTGCCAGCTGGCGCCCACAGAGCTCTGCAGAGGAGCCTTTCCCCTGGTGCTGTGAATCTCCAATGCTCCTTCTGCCTTTGTTTGCAAAATTGCCCAGTTTCTTGCATGTTCAAATATCAATTCAAATGCTTGTTTGCACAGATATGCTGTTTACCTCATCATTCTGAGGCTCTTTCCGTCCCTTCAGGGCTGATAGTGAGGCAGCAGTGCCAGGCTGATGTTGGCACAAGGACAGGCTCACAGCTCCAGGGAGTCTTGGTGCTCTTCCATTTCCCAAGGCAAGATCTAAGGCTTCTCCCAGAGCAGGCTCACGTTTGTCTTCAAGGCTACTCTGATGCAAACAGGAGCCTTCTGAGGAGAGAGGAAGGTGCATCCCAGAAGAGCAAAAAACCCACTTCAAAATGAAGGCAAGGAACAACCTTCCTGCAAGAACATTTGAAAAAAAATAAATGCCTCTTCCTGCCTGAACTCCTGATCTCAACGGGCAGCAATGCTTTAGAAGCATCTTTTCTTCACTGTTTAAAGGAAATAATTCATCAGGAAAATTTTGGCAAAGTGAGACACTGTCTGAAGCAGAACATTTTCAGTAGATAATATTAATGGAAAAAATCAGAACTCCAGCATTTTCAAGAGTAAAACTGCATTATGTTTGTCAGGAAAACTACAGTAGTGTCTTTTTCTGTCTCTCTCCATTTTTTGAAGGCACATGAAAACGTCTTTCTAGATCAGATTATTTTCACTCTTTTTGTTTATTTTCAGACAAAAAATGTTCTCTCTGATCCTTTCATGTTTCTTCAGAGCACAACACTAATTGGCTTCCATCACAAGAAAATAACTCTCTAGAAGAAAAAATAGTCTGTTGTTCCTTTACATCAATTTTATGTTTCTTAGTTGCGTCAGCACAGAGGATGACTGATTCTGTTTCTTGAGAAAGGGTATGGTTCCTGCCTAATTTTTATTTATTCATTATTACTGAAGGTAGATAAGAAATAAATAGAGGGAGTTGAAAAGATTTTAGTTGGGGACTGTATTCCTTTTTATTTCCTTTGCTCTGAAATAAATTGGTTTTATAATCTTTTTTTTTTGTCTCTTTCAGGCTTAGTTCACTTCACTAGTCACAAGAAAATGTTTGTGACACAAAAAGTGAACAGGAAGGAGATTGAATGGCTCCCACATGTAGACCACAGGAACATGGAAATTCACGTGTGTAGCAAGATATTTTTAAACCTTTGGTTTGAACACTTCAGTGCTGCTTTGCAGAGCAAATGTCACCTAAAAACAGTGGTTGAGAAGGATGATAACCTACCATTTTGGTTGAAACCTGAAATTACTCTTCGAGGGGTTTGTATTCCCATTTGTCATAGGGGCTTCATCTACCCTACAAAGTGCAGTGCTGAAATGCTACTACACACCCAGAGAGCTCCTGAGCTGTACCAGCTCAGCCCAGACTCTGCCTGGACAGAGGAGCTTCCAACAGATACCAGAGGTTACAATCTTGGCATTCCCAAGAACTAGAACTTTTCTATAATTATTTTACTGTTTGGATAGTAAGATAATCGTAATTTTTCTACATACCTCTTGGTATGTATTTTCTATTTAAACTCCAGGTGAGCTGTGGGTGTTTTGGGATTATAGCACTCAAAAGGCAGAGGTTCCTTCAGCTAGGCAATGCTGTCACGGTGGTGTGGGGACAGCAAGCATCAATCACTCTGTAACACAGTCTGAACCTTCAGACCTATACTGCTTTGATTGTTCAGGACATTCTAAAATTAATGTGGGTGTATTTCTTACTTACCTTTTGTGGGTCACTCTAGTAATTCTCATCACTGCTTGGTTTAGAGCTGATCCTTATTCTCAGATTTTTGATACCACTCTCCAAGGGCTTTTGGAGGACATCTCTAAGCCCAGGCACTCAAGTATTACCACTCTCTCAGAAAAATGGGCAAAGAGTACTGGACCTTGGATGACTTTCCAGATACTATGGATGCCTTTTGTGCCTCCTCCTGCATTCTGCATTAGTCAGCAGACAACTGGGACTTGACATTCAAGCAAGTAAAGGACCTGCTTTATCCATCCATTCAGTTCAGGGTCAAAACTTCAGGTGGCATAAACTGGAGTGGCTCTGACAAAGTCACCTGCTTTTGTCACATGAATGTCTTAGTGAATGTCTTTTGGTTTGCATTTGGTGAATATTTGGCCCTACTTTTGTCGAACTGCCAGCTCCAGGGGAGCTCAAAGGTTCCCCAATTTTTTGCGTTTCCAAGAACACACCTAAAAGGAGGTGAAAAAAGAGATCAAGCCACTTCTAAGAGGCCCACATATCTCAATCCCACACAAGTTGATGGCTTATTTGGCCATGTACTGATGTATTATGAAATTTGGGTCCCATTCTATTTAGCAAACTGATACAGATTTTTCCTTGCAGCTGAGGATTGTCACCAGGCTTTTCTCCAGGCAGGACCAACCTGAAATCAGTTGTGTTGTGACACAGGAATGCCAAGTCTGTCAAAACAAGGGAATTTCTAAACCACAATATAGCACTGGTTCATTTAATGTCTGAGAACGATGAAGGCATTTTCGGCAAAGGAAGATGAAAAATTGCAGCCATGTCATATTCCAATCCGTCACCATATGTGCTCTAGGGCATACATTACTCAGAGGAAGGACTTATTCCTGAACTAAGCTGGTGTTCACTTCATACCCTAAAAGCACAAAAATTAGATACCACTTTTAATTTTATCCCAGGTGTTATAACTGCACCTATCCAATCCTTTTATCTCTGCTGTGACATTTTCATATCTCATTTTTCTACCAGTAACTTCAGAGTAAGGCAGATGATTTTCATGTTCCAGGTGTATGGCCATACAGAAACCTTGTGACCAGCTGAGTTATTGGATAGCACACCACAAAAAGCTTGTTCATCATCTCTCTAGAAGAAGAAATTTGCTTTATGACAAAGGTTATTATTGGATTTTATCTTCAGTTCAGTAAAGTATCAGAAATACCATGAAGTGCATTTGTGGCTCTGACACTCTTAACATTTTATATAGGGCGAATAAAAGAACTCCCAGCAAGCCAGAATTTTGTAATTACATACACACAAATTACCAACATCCTTGAGCATCAGAAACATTAATGCAGTGAGAAGTTCTTAGCATAATTTCCTTTAAAAAAAATCTAAACCAACAAAACCTGTATTGAACCTTTGTAATTTTGAAGACAATAGTGAAAATGAAGAGAGATGTAAATCAAATAAGGATCATATGGAACATCCTTGGGAAATCATCTTAATCACTTGGAATAAATCCTCAGGCACACACTGTATGCTGGGTGATTAAGATAGGCAGGAACAATTACTGCTGAAGAAGTGGATCAGAAAATTGTTGTTTCATAGGTCAGTCTCAAAGGACTAAAAAAATAGCTGAAAAAAAACCCTGTTACAGAACAGAAAAAATAGTATCACTTGCTCTAGTACAAAGTTCTGGCAAATTCAATTCAGGTCAAATGAGCAACAGACTACATGAGAGTGAGTTAAATTGGGGGGAGTTAAAACCAAATAAACAAGCAAACAAAAACCCAAATAAAAAACACAAGCCAAAAAACCAAGGCCAACTCTGTAAATGTTCCTGATAGTGCAGAATTTAACATCAAAGTATCTTCCTCAGGCTACTGAGAACAGCGGTATCAGCTGGATATTTTATAATGAGCCTAGACAAAGAAGAATAATTAATAGATACTAAAAGCCTAAATGACCTGCATAACTACAAGCAAAATAACATTTTGATATTCTTGTTTCTCATCTGACTTGACAGCTTTTTGGGGGGAAAAACATTGCTTCTGTTTGGGAAAAAAGACATTTCTCCTTACACAGCGTTGTAAGTTCTTTAAAAGCCCAGTCAAGGCAGTGAAATATCTGGGGGAGAAAGCCATGTGATCTCCCCTGTGGTGTCCCTCATCCATCTTCCCCTGTGCTTTTGTTTCTTTGGAGCTCTGCCAAAGTACAAAAATTGGGTTTTTCTCTGCGTAAAGCACTGAGGGATCCTTGGATAATTCCTCTTTATACTTATAAGGAAGGTCTAAATGATTCAGGAGGCTGAGTCTCACCACACTCCTGAAGTTCCCTGACAACTTTGCAATGTCCTGTTTTCTCTGCGTTCGTTTCCTGCCCAGAAGATTTGATTAGCAAAGCTTGCAAGGCCTAATTCCTACTTTGACAGAACATGTTGCCTTTGTGCACAGGTGTTGTCAAGGAGTGGCTGAAGGGCACTCAGGCTGCCTAAACTTCCCTGAGGAACCTTGTGTTGCCGAGCAGATATTATGATCTGGAATATCCCTTTGGATCAGCTCTCCTGGCTGTGTCCCCTCCCATGCCCACCCCATCCTGCTCAAGGTGGGGGGAATGCTGGAGAGACAGCGCTGGTGCTGTGCCAGCATTACTCAGTAGTAGCTAAAACACTGGGGTGTTATCAATACCTTTCCATCTACTGATACAAAAGCACAGCACCAAGGCTGCCTTGGGAAAATCAGCTCATCTCAGACCCTGCCATGGTCATGGGGTGCTGACAGCAAACAGAAAAATGAGAAGCATGGGAAAAACCTGAGTGCAGAATTGGGCCAGGATGCCAAGGAAGAAAATTGTGTTAGAAGCACTATTTGCTAGAGAGGGATTCTCAGCAGGAGTAAATGAGAGAAGGGACTGTATCACCAGTGTTTAACAATAACTTCATATATGGCATGGAACAAGCTTATTCATTTTTTGAGACCATTTACATGACATTTCTACAGCCATACCTAAGCTGTTAAAAGGAGTAGAAATACATGTTCTACCTCACAGTGCTACGTCAGCTGGATCTGTCATGTGAACACTGTTATGTACTTTAGCCTTTCTGTTTCCTTCTTTAATGTTCTCTGTTGATGTAATTTTTTTCTTTTCTGTATTGCAGGGACAGCAAGGTTATCAGCTGAGGTCACTACCCTAAAATACAGCGTGCTGCACAGAAGAGAAACATTGCTAAAAATCATACCCTAGCTAAACAAAGGTGGACAAAAAACAAAAAGCTTGACCCTGCTCACAGCCTGACAAGGCCACCACCAAAATCAATCTCAACTAAACCGACTTTTACAAAGAAACTTGACACAATCAGAGGTCAGCCTCTAAGATCCCAAAAGATCTCACATCCTGAGGATGCCCATGTCAGCATTCGGTGGCTACAGCCACACAAGCTGCATGCCCAGGGTTGGGATAGGGAATGTTTTAGGTTCTCTATTGTCAGTGCTGCTTTCTGTCATTTTTAATGCACACTGGTAATGTAGATCTTCACTTTATGTGTAGGTTAAGCTTTCCACCCATTTTTTTGTTTCACCAGGCTTCATTAGGAGGACACATTGCCCTTGGAGCAAGAGAAAATATATACTGAAATGAAAGCATGTCAAAGAAACCTGTGGGAGTGAGGAGAGGAAGGAGATAAATTGAGCTGGACAGCAGCTGGCCTCTGGGAAGGCAGAAAGTACATAATCTCCAGCTTTTTTTTCATTTGCAATGCTGAATATTCCATTACATTAATCAGTGGCCACTTGGGCAGTGGTAGCGGGAGAAAAAAAAAAAGGAATAAAAGAAAAAAGTCCAGACCAGCACTGTGAGGAATTAATCAGTCTTTGAAGCATAGTAATGAATTAATTTTCTACAAAAATTATAAAATAATACAAATTTTCCCTCCTCTCTTTACCCCAGAAGAATTCTAATGTGTGAGTTCTCATTAGTATTCACTTCTGTTGTGCACCTTTACTGGATAATGTTTAAATGTCAAAAATGTTTGCATTACTGTCTTAAATTAGTGAGTCTTTTTGCAGTCATCTAACTCATTTGTATGTAATGCACAGACGTAGTTTAAAACTGAGGCCATAAAAAACTGAGGAGTTCCCAAATTCTAGGCCAACACAGTGATGCTCTGTCCCTATGCCTTTGGATCATTCTCATTTCTCACTTGAGGAATTAGACATGGACATATGTTAACTAATATCTCTCCTCCCCACTCAAATCCTGGCACGGCAGAGGTATTAAGGAGAAAATAGGAAGGCTCCACAGAAGGAAATGAGTTTGAACATTAGCATTTGCAAATGTAGCCATATAGTCCTGACTGCTGAAAAATGCAGCCTCACATAGCTTTGGAGTAGGTACTTCCCCAGAGGTAATCTTCATATCTGGCTAAATTTCTACAGGAAATGTTCTGGTTCTCCAATATAATGTTGGGTTGAATGTCAGGTGATTGCACGGTATTTTACAGCCTGTATTGAGAGGAGGTCAAACAAAATCAGAAGTGTCTCTCTGTCCTTAAAAAAAATGCCTCTCTCAATAGTTTAATCTCTGTCTCTTGGATGTCAAGTAGTTTTTTCATTTTTATAATTTGTAACGTGGTAGCACACTAAATTTGTGGTGAACTTGCTCACTTTTAACCTCCAGGAAAGTAGACAGCAAGGTCTCTGCTCTGGTGCTCTTCCATTTTGCAACATCAGTTGGAGGCAAAAGAGGAAGCAACATCTATATGACAGAGAAGAATAGGCAAAGGAAGAAAAGTAGGAGGAAAATAATCAAATTGAGTCAAAAAGACTTAAAGAGACAGGAAAATAACCTGATCAGTCAACAGAACTTTCAGGAATGGGTTAAAGTGATAGAGCTTTTTGGTGGTAGATGACAAGAAAAGAATAAGATGAATAATCCATTCACAGTCTGAGTCAATTTAATGAGACTGGAGTGGATGACTTCTGAAACATCAGTCTTGACTGATTTCTCTGGAGGAAATTCAGATGCCCTTTCTGGTGGGGGAGTGTGACAGCCATGAACATGCTACCATAGTTTATGACATTTGCAAAAGTAAAATTATAGAAGACCAACACACGATACAGGCAAAAGTCTCTGCCAAGTGTTTTTCCATCCTTGGTGGTGCTTGAAGTGCCAAATGATCTTTCAGCAGATTTGTCTCACTCCTTTCCTCAAGGCCACTTTGTTGGAAATGCTCCAGGCACAGGGAAACTGACCAAAAAGGAAATCTGATTTTATCGCTGGAGATCAGCTGTAGCTCACGTTGAGTGTGCTGCTATTATAAGTGGTTTGAGATTTATGCTGGCCAAGAGTGCAAACAGCTGCTCCTTGCTATTTCAGATGACTGCTACCAGTTTTATTATTCCCAGGCAGGTAAGGAAAATGCTGTGAAAAATACCAACATTTCAAACCTGGACTGCTCAGATAATGCACATTAATGCCTCAGAGTCCTCTTATTGTCTATCTTTGCAAACAGCTGGCAACAGCTCTTGGTAAATAATACCATTTTGGTGAATGTGAGAGGTGAGGGACCCCCAGGGAGGCAGAAGAAGGTTTGGTACCCAGCTCCACCACAAGCTTCTCCTGACTTTGCTATTTGCTTGCTCTCTGCTCCAGTTCTTTCTTGGTGAACATAGGATAAAAATTACTTCATTCCTTAACACTTGGAATGTGTGCTGCCCACAGCTGAATGACACCTCTTTTGCCCTTTCCAGGCCTCTGCGCAGGATGGACAGCTAAGGACATGCAGTGACACTATTTTATCTACATTTCTACTGTATTCAGTTTTAGGTTTCATCTCCTGCTGCAGAGCTTTTGTGGCAGACAGCATACGGTGCTGCAGTACCTCAGAACCCACCTGCTATACTAGCTGTCAGACATAGTATTTTTGCTCTTTAATCTTGGATGGTTTTTAAAAATCTGACAGGCTGTCACCCAACAGCTGGTCCTTTCACAGGTGCCAGAAAATTCATCTCCAAAATGATACTTTCTTCCATCAAGGATTTTGTGATTAAACAACTGTTTAAAGCATCAAGGTCTGGAAGGGGAGAGGCTTCAGCAGCAGGGTGAGCATGGCCATGGATGGACAAGTGTTCTGTGCTACCTCTGCTCCTCAGCCGCCTCCGCTTTCCATCACTTCACACGTCACTGGTGACCAATGCAAAGCAAACTCATTAATCCTGCTGCTAGAGAATTAATATCCCCGTGTTGAAATTGCGTATTTACTCACATCTCAACTTGAAATAATCGCAGTGCACGACAGAACTACTGTGGATTACTTTGTCTGATCACATCCTTAATTAGTGTTACGCAAATTTAGTGAGTAATGTTGAGAGTCCAGGAGAAGGAAGCAGCAAACAGAATGAAGCACAGGGCCAGTCTCCAAGGAGCTTTAGCTCTGTGCAGAAACACTGACCCAGGGCAAGTCAGCCACACTGCAGACGTGTTTAAATACAATGTGGATGCTTATTTACTGAGCCACAAGAAGTTAATTCCATGTTATACCCTGCTCTGAAAACTGATGAATGAGAAATCCTAGATAGAGTAATTTCAAACTCTGATAAATATTTATCTGTCAGAAAACAAAAATTAGAGACTTAGACCTTCATCTTCTAACTCGTAAATGACTAATGAATTTTAATGTCCACAGCTTTAAGTCTCTCAGAAGATGTGGTTAACAGAAAGTCCTGAGGATCTCTCGACTGAAAAACACAGACTTTCCTGTAAAAGTGAAAAGTTTTTAAGCTTTTAATTTCCAGCTCATTTTCTTTTCATGTTTATGACAACTTTCCAGGCCGAGTAGCTTTGCAGTTCCCTCAGCCTGTCCTGTGGATAGGGTGACCAGTGAGAGGGAGACAGTAACTCTTCCTTCTCTGTCACACAAGGGCCACCTTCAATTTTACATCTATATGGTGACATATGAATACCTGTGCTTTGGACCAGTTATAGCACTGTCACAGAAGGTGTCATCATCGCCTGCAGGAGTGACTGCTTCCTCAGCAGTGTGGTGACAAAGTGTCTCAGTGATTTCCTTTAAGGATGAAGTTTGAATTTTGAAAAGCAGAATCAATTTATGCTCTCATGCATGTGCTCCCAGATTATGAGAGCATTGGTATGAGATCACCCATAAGAGCTGGAAAACAGATCATTAGAGTAATTCACTCGATATGGTTACACCAAAGTTAATTCACTTTTCAGCCATGTAATAAGATCCCACAGGGTCATTACTTCTTTGCTGTATCATCAAAAATAATGAGATTCGTTTTTCTCAGTTTATGTGGAAAGACACACTGCATCATATCATCCCCAGCTGAGTGAAATTGAAAACTTCAGCAGTTTGTTCAAGTTCTCCAAGGTGAAAAAGCATTATTTAAAATGTAAGATTTAAGGCATTAATACCAGAGATTTGAATTGTCTTTCCCTGGCAGTCTAACCTTTTATCACTAGCAGGATGCATAGACAGAGGAAGAGCTGTGAAAATAAGATTTTTTTATGTTATTTCTGAAAAGAAAAAAAAAAGTATTTGCCAGGTTCATTAAAAAAGAAAAATAGGACAAAAGAAATGTGTTAAGAGAAAAAATTGATTGCCATCATATGTGGTATAAATCAGAAGGTTTTGCTCTTGTACTTGGCAAGCACTACCTTAAAACATGAAGCAAGGAACAGAGACTGTAAGTTGCTTGAAGGATCCGTAAGTTTAGGAAGAGCATACACTGGGTTGTGAAGGTAAATGTTCCTTCACTCAGGGTAGCACTCACTATTCCAGCAGCCATCCTATCACATAATAGGTGGGTTTTTAACTTATTAGATCCTTTCCAGTAGTATGCACTGTTCATCTCTTTGAAGATGCCCAAACTACATTAGATCAGCTACTGCCTGATGATTTTTTTAACCAGTATGGATCAGCTGATTCATTGGAACTATAAACCACTGACTTTTTCAGTTGAGTAAAATGCCTGTTAAAATTATTTTTTTTATTACAGCATCTGTTTTTATACCACTTCACACTGTGCAGGACTGTGTTCAGGAGCCTACAATTCATCCCCAAACTGTATAGGGTCTGACACCAATGTTTACTCACCAGGCACCGTCAGGACAGAGAGAGATGATAATAGTATAGAAAACATAGTAAACCTTTCAGTCTACATAATCAGAGACAAAAGGGGCAAGGGATAAAGACAACTGGAAATACACAGAAAATATGTTTTGTTCAGCAAGGTGATAGGAAGCATGAGGACAAAGTCCTGATTTCCTGGTTTTTATTTATCCTAAGTGCTGGAAGGTCTAAATATGGGGATGCTACTGACAGAAAGGTGTCCACTGAAGGAGAATATTATTTATAACAACAGAGAAAATCAGAATCTCCTGAACAAAGAAAGGTGGTATTATCTTAATCTCAGGGTCGTGGGTTCGAGCCTCACGTTNTCGTGGGTTCGAGCCCCACATTGGGCACCAATCTGCCCGAGTTCCTTCACTCCTGAAGTCCAACCCCAGCTAGCTGTGGACCTCAGGGAAGATTCCAGGCGAGGACGAGAGCAAAAGATAAAAGGCGCTCTGACTCCTCACGGGAAATGACCCCACAGATTTAATGTAGGAACGTGCTTCTCCAAATCCAGGAGGAGAAAGAGGGAGGGATCCTTCGTCCCAGGGGTTTTAAGCCCTAAGGGGCAGGGGATGAACGGGGGTCTGTTGACCAATGGGGGCGGACTCAGGGGAGGGGAGATACAGGGGGCATCAGGTAAAGGAAGGTGCAAAGATACATGGGAAGGTATAATCAAGGAACACCCGGTGCAAAAATGAACAAACTACTTGGTGCAATACAACCGTATCACGTCAAAGCAACCTGGGGGAACCCTTGTTTCTGTGCAGGGCACTTTTATGGGGACTCCACACAGACCTCATTGCCTCCCTGCCCCTGCAGGAAACCCAGTTCCTGGTCTGGGCAGGTGCTTTGGGCCTTGCACCCACCAACACAGTTAAGGCAGTGCTGGCAGATGCTCAGGAGGCTGTAAATAGTGTGTCCTTTTGGCTTTTCACGGTGCTGTTTGTATGACCCATGGAGGGACTGGCAGTACACAGCTCCTGAGACACCTCTGAGCCAGTAGTGGATTCATGCAGCCTCCTTCTTATCCTTTAATTCTGAAGAACAGGTGGTAAAAGCTGACTTGCTCTTACAGGAATCAAGGGAAAAGCAGCTGACAGCCAGAGCCCTTGAGAAGAACCCGTCACATTTCCAGGCACTGCCTGTCTCCGTGCAGCACGGCCAGCACTTCCCCTACTGACAGCATTCCAGCACCCCAGATCCCTGTGTTAGCAGCAAGAAAACCTGATGCAAATTCCACTTTTGTAGACATCTCTGTAAAAGAGTCACTGTGCAGGAGATTGCAAGTCAGCAAATCTGAATTTGAATGGCAAGTGTCTCCCCTGTGGTAAATCCACAAAGTCACACTGAATTTCAGTGAGGCTGCATCAGTTTGTGCTGGTTAAGGAACTGATTGCTTCAGCTGACTTTTTATACTTCCTAACTTAGACAATAGCTGAACATAAAAACCACTCCTTGTAGGTCACCTTAATTAGAAGTGACAAATTTAATGAACGAAGTGTAATTAATGTTTATTATGCCATGCAAAGACCCTTCTTTCAACAAGCCAGATAAATTTTTCTTTCTCTTGTAACTGTAGCAGCCTGATTGCTTTTGATCAGACTATAGGGTTAGACTACATACTAAAGGTATATAATTTTCAGGCCTTCACTGGGAACCTGAATTGCCTATTCACAAGCACTCAGTGCATCAGGCATGGCCATTCTTAACCCTAAACTGGGTTTAATTCTATTCTAATTGAAACCAGAGTAAAGAAGGAGCTGCTCTTTTCAAGACAAAGAAATTTCATTGACATAAAAATAGCAAAACCAGAAAGAATTAGATCTTGTTGTCTCCCACCTCAATTCAATGGATTCAGAAGCATTTCTGTCAGGACTGAAAAGTTAAATTATAATAAGGTGTGGAACTACTGTAAAGAAAAATATATTTGGGCAGCTCATGAAAATCATAATCCACCTCCAAAGTCCAGAAGATCACACAATAAAGTAATTGACTATATTAATGAATAATGTGCCTGAGCAGAACAGAGTATAAAATGAATATGTATCAAGGTTATAAATAATGAATAATGAAGTCGACACAAGTTATATCTTTTGAACTAAGAGGAAAAAGAAAATATTTAAACATGCATACAAATATAAATAATGTGGAAAAGAAGGTACCTCGAGCTGTATATGCTATGACAGCTCAGATTCAGATAGCTCAAATGACACTTTAATTGTACTAATTTTCATCAGTATGAAGATATCTTCCAGTATTTAAGGACAACAGCCTTACTGAACTTTGATAACGTTCTTGTATGCATCTCCATCTCTCTAATGCTCATATTAGATATGCTCAATTTAATCTCTCTTGGTATATTACAAAGAATTTATCCTTAGCATGCATAAGAAGAACTTCTCAATTTTTTTTTTTATGGCACATAATAACCTCCAATATTATAGTTTTCCCTGTAGACTAAAACAAAAACCTCAGATCTTGACAGCTTTATCAGGATTTTTAGTATTCTTGTTCTCACCATTATTTGAGGCTTTTTGCTTCCTTATAATTTTCTCAAAGTAGAATCGGGACCCGAATAGCCTCCAAAAAACGCTGCCAACAACTGCAATTCAATCATAAGCATAATCTTTGCTAAATAACCTATTTACGCTGAGTTGGCAACACTAGCAAAGTAGGCAGCTCTCCACAGTGCACAGAGAAACCCCTGCTCCAAATCTGATGCTAAAATTTGGTGGTAAGGAAACTCCTTATCTCTGCATGAACATGACACCCATTAAATTGACTTATCAATCTACTTTCCCCTGGAGATAACAGCAGAATGTATACAGACTACAGCAGAATCAGATCTGGCCTTTTGGGTGTGCAGACTCTGGCTACTACAAATTATGCTGGTGTGCTGGGGAAAGGACTGTGGATAGGGCATTGTTCCACAGCATGAGTCAAACCTGTCAAAGGATGTTATGAACAAAAGAGAAATCCACTAAAACATGTACAGTCTTGTTTCAGATAGTGCCACAACTGTGGCACTTGAGTTTTGTGCCATTACTTGATTTTTGATAGTCAGCTTGTTTTACATCTTTTTTTCTCACCTGAAAGTACATAATGCTACAGCTGTAGCTCACTCTGTGACAGGGATCCCATCAGAATCAAAATCTCAGTGCCAGTCAGTTGCTTCATTTATTTCTTGCTGTGAGCCTAATCAGAAAACAGCCAGAGCTACCCTAAGAAGCTGAGAGGAGAAATATCACTTTTCCAGAGGTACCAAGAAATTCCAAATGTTCTGAACATGAGAGGCAGAAAGACCAGCTGAAATATCAAGAAATATCATTGTGAAAAGAATAATCATCTCATTCTCAGTGTGATGGACTTATATTGTAACTGTCAGAGCCACAGGAAGAAAAAAATCAGGAACTGGGCAAAAAACTTACCCAAAGTCTTGGGAATTAAAATTTATCTAATGTCTTCAACAGAAGTTCCATTGCACCAGTGTTATTCACACCTTCTCTTGTGAGCAAAGTTCTCTCAGAATGCCCAAGCAAAGCACAGCCCCAAGGTTTTTTTACTAACTCCTAAATGTGCAGCAGGATTGGTATTCCAGAGATTAAAAGTGCTACGGATGACTATTTTGGAAAGAATATGTGATATAGAGCATAATGTTTATGTAGGAAGATGGACATTAAGATAATGGCAAGCTTTGGGTGAGGCAAGAGAGTGAGGCAGCAGTTCCTATGGCTCAGTGGATGCCTATTCCCTTTTTTTGGTTATTTCTTTGGTCTACAAAGTCAGTAGAAACCATTGTGGGAAGAGCTGGTTGAAAAATCATTCTTTAATCATAGAATCAACTAATAATAATAAAGTAAATTGGATAATTTTCATCCATAGATTTTGTACAGTACTTGAACTTTGGTGAAAAATTTAACCAATGTTGATTAGCACTCAGCTTCTTTTGGTGAAGCATAAAATACAAAGAGATAAGTGCCTATATTCTTATGGTAAAGCCATTTTCTTACTGTTACTGAATACTAGGGATAAATTGCTGTGCATTTATGACTAATTATTTTTGGTACTTCAGACACTCTAGGATTTCTCAGGAGGTTTTATTCTGGAAAAGCAATACCACATGCTTTCTGCAAATACATCAGTAGGAGTTCTCTAACAGTTCTCCATATATGCCAAAAAACTGGGTCATAGAAGAACTCTCTGAATATTGCCAACATTAAAAAAATGCTTTCTGATACAAACTTGGGGAAGTGTATAAAAAAATAAAATTAAGATATTCTGTACTTTTGACTCTGTTAAAAGTACTGAGGTGTTTCAATACTGAGTTTCAGGTATTCCAAATTATATTCCTGTGTCCCTTCCAATTGAATTCAATTCTGCTCCTGCTTGTGGATGTGAGTGTTGCTTTAACCTGGGAGACACTGGAGATGCTGATGGCAGCATGAGATGCCAAGACAGCTATTGCACCAGAAAGGATTTCCCATTTCCTATCAGTGCCATTCTCCCCCCGTCAGCAGTGCTAACTCTGAGCTTGATGGAAGGTCCTGGTGTTGAATAATGTGAAAACTCAAAGAAGAACTTTCAGTTCTGCAGAAGAACATTAGCTGTAGGAGCTTTCTTACTGGACAGCATGTTGAAGTTCAGTGATGACGTGTTTATTTTTAATGAGCAAATAGCACAGCAAATATAAAAAAGTAATTTGACTGTATTTGCCAGAAAAGTGTCTTACAACAAAAAGAGAAAGGATGGTTGCTCAGCTGAAGAGAAACAGGAGTTTATATGAGCATGGGAATCCTCACGGAAACAGTCATTCCTGGCATTGCTCCCAGGCAGAACAAGCTGAGTGGTAACTGATCAGGTGTCTAATACAAAAAATTATTATTCTCTGCTCTTACAAGCCTGGTGGGTGCTCAAATACCTGTATTGCTCCTTCCCTACCTGCAGTTTTATCTCAGCTAATATAAAATATTGCCTTTTTCCTGGTGCGCCCTAATCTTATGACTCTGTAACAACAGGCACTGGGCCAGGCTGGCTTCCAGCAACCCCAGCTTTCAAATATTGTTTGCCTGGTTGTTTTCATGCTCAATTCCACTCACTTTATGGCAGATAAAGATGTCAGGTCATGCTGTTCTTGCTGTGTCAGTGATCACATTCTGCAAACCCTTAGGTTTAACACCAGAGTCCCAACACACAACAAATATTTCTCTCCCCTACAGGACCAGGATGCAATTAATGCATTTTTTACAGACACCAGAGGCTGTGTTGTACAGGTGTGCATTTAACCACCCATGTCCAAAGGAAAATTTATATCCTTTTTCATTGGTAAGTTTAAGAGTAAGGAACTCACACAAAGGATGGGGAAGGAAAAATGGAAAACCTGGCCTAAATTATTTTGAGGACATTTATCATTTCTGCTCTACAGTTTTTTGTCCCACACAAGCAGCAGCTTCTAACACAGTCCAAGATGAGGAAGTACTGAGTGGCACTTGATCAGGTTAGAATAGCCAAACCACAGGGATGGATGAGGATTTCTGACTTTGTATCACACAGGGGAAACGGAAACAACATTTTTACTTCACTTTCACACACTGTAGGATGTCAGACTGTGCTTCATTTTAGGATATTCAGTGAGAGAATTGAGTGCAGAGATAATGATGCCTCAGTGGGAGATGTGCCTCAGTGAAGGAAGAATAAAAACTGCCTGCAGACACCAAGGTGTGTGTGAGAGAGAGCCCAAACTGTAGGTGTGGATGTGCAAAAACGAGGAGGAGGAGGAGGGAGGTTTTCTCTCTTCCCAGATGCATTTTGTGCAGATTGTCCAAGGATTCAGGCTCAGCTGTTGTCAGCAATATCCCACCTGCAGGAGAAACAAGAAAGGATGGAATACTCAGAGGGGACGCAAAGCAGTGCCTCCACTTGCATATGTGTCAAAGCCTTAAAATCTTTTCTCACTACGGGCTTATTTCCCCACGTACCTGGGACCATTAGAGGTATTCTGAGTTTTCCCAGCTTGCTTCCTTCAGCCACAACTTTTAGCAGCTCTAAACAGTACCATGGTGATTTGTTTAAGAAGAAAGGGGAGAAGTTGAAGAAAAAAATACATGTATATGCCAAATAAAAAAGTTTCTTCTTGTGTCTCCAGAGGTTCCCACTAGCACTGCTTGGTACACATGCAGCTGCCATGTGCCTGTCCCTTCACCATCTGAAAAAAAATAAAGAGATTTATAAGAAGTCAGGCCAAAGGCATGCCTTGGATGGAGAATAAGTTTTCTTCTCCACCCTGAAAAGGGAAGAAGGCATGTAATTTCCTTGTGGGGTTTGCCATGCTTTTTATTAAATATCTGCTGTCATTGGCGTATACTTTGCCCAATTTCCAGAATACTAAACATGAAAGAATGACAGAACAACACACCGGGCTACTTTCTTGCCAGGCATCTCAATGCTTTTGGGATTTTCCCCACAGTCATTTTGATAGGAACCAGATTGTACAGGTATTAATGTAGTTTAGCAGGCAGGAGCATGACAGCCAGTCTTGCAGAACAGTATCTGCTCACAGAGTGTAGGGTCTGGATGCTCCTTTCAGCACTTTTCAGTTTAGCTTTGTTTTGCAGCCAATAATCCTTCAGTGTTTCCTACCATGGTGACATGAGTCAGATCCCCAGAGAGATGGTTTGGAATAGTTCCTTAAAAAGAGACAGTCTCAAAGTTGTAGTGATGAAATTTTAATTTCTTTTTTAGGCAGTTTGCACCCAAGAATATGAATAAATTTGTTAAGTTTTTCCTCAGGTATTACAGTGCCTAAGGCAGGATGACATCACTGTCCTTCCCTCTTTGTACCTGGCAGTAACTAGCTTCCAGCCCAGACCTAGAGCCGAGTGTTCCCGTGCACCTGAAATCCCACTTGGAAGAGCTGCAGGAGGAGCCTCTCCTGTCCCCTGCCTGCTGAGAGCTTTGCTTCTCCAGCCACACACGGGCAGCCCTTTCCCTGCACACTTGGCAGGGGTGAGTGTAGAAAACAGAGGTGCAGAAATCTGAATCCAGTCCCAGGTTTCCCCAAAGGCTGTCCCGGCTGCCTCTTTGCAATACCAACGTCTCACTGTGTTTTTGAGGTCTCCACAATGTCTCACATTGTGATAAACATATACAAAAAAGACTTGTTATTTCACACCTTTACAGTCATCACAAAGGATGTCTGGTTTTCAACTTTTCCATCATGTTGCTGTAGATATTTTGTGAGGAAAAAACCTTTTTGTCTATAGAGGAAAAAAGAAAACACTGGAACAATTTAAAAAACCCTTTAAACTCCCACCATAAAAAGCACTCATATCAAAAAACTTCTTTTTTACAGCAAAATAGCTCGTTTATCCTGCACGAGATAAAGCCACATAGAAAACAATAGTATTCTGCCTTTTGAGGCATCTTGTATTTTTTGACAGCCTTAGCCCACAGCCTCTGATTAGATAAAGGCCTCAATATTGCATTACAGCAGAATTACCCACATTATGGCAGCTGCTTGTTGCAATTGTGTTGACATGACTGGCTCCTTGTGTGAATGTATTCTGGTCTTTCTAATCTCTTTAGCATCAGCAGGAGGACATTTTATTTGCAATTGATTTTTAAATTTAGGAGTAATTGAAGTTTAAGTGCAGGTACCTTCTTGCAACTGGGACAGGTTGATACTGTTTAAATCCTAATTATGCACTGATTAAAAGTGATTGCATTGCCAAAGTGAGCAAGGGCTACAATTTGTTTCATTCTTAAAGGCTCAGCATAGAGAATTAATTGTATTTCCAGGAAAACAGATCAACATAAAGAGGAAGCAATTAAGAGTTCATTGTTGAATCATAAATTTCCTAGTAATTTTTGGAAGGTAGACAAGGTAGGCTTAACTTTGAAAACAGATCTTGTTGACAACGAGGATTAGTCATTTAATGATTTTGGTACTTGATAATAGAAGCTTTACCTACCATCACTCATATTAGTTTTTTGCTAAAAGAGGTAAGGCAGAAATGGGCTTATTTTCACGTAATCCAGTCTTGTAGTGATCTGTTGTTTGCTTTGTTTTCAAATTTAATAATGAAGTGACAGCTTGCAAAATGTTCTCATGTAACAAGTAGGAAAAACAAAACCACTCACACTTTTCCTATGAGCAGGAGTCATTTCATAAGCACCATGAAAAAATAAGAAAGCATGAGGGAAACAGAGCAGCAACGTGCACTTCTACAGCAGTGACAGGGCAGAGTTGGAACATATTATTGCTGGGGCTTCTGGATCTGAATTATGACAGTCACAGGCAATGTCTGAGACAGATCTGAATGTCCCATATTTTGGGAAGCGCTTGGTCCAGACCTGTGTCTGTGGACAGTATTGTTTTTATTATTTATTTAGACACAGGTCATACTCATAGAGTGGACTCTCCTGCAGTATCTGATTTCTCATTGATGGAATGTCAGCATCCCCAATGAAGGGTAAAGGCAGTACATGCCTGCACCATGGAGGCAGTTTAAAGGTTTTTTTTAGGGTTTTCTGTACTCTTTCTTTCTCTATAGAAAACAATGGATTTATTAATTCCTACCAACCTGTTACTGGCAGGATAAAGTTCAGTAATGGCCAACAGGATTTGCACGGTGCCCTGGCTCAACTCACCACTCCTTCAGACAAGTGTCTCTCATCACTGCTGGCTCCCAGGAAACAGGGAACTCCATTCCTTTTGTTAGGCTTTAAGAAATCTCCCAGTATCTCACTGCCAGTGCAGAGAACATGCCACAGCTGTGTTAGGCTTCACTAAGGTAGCAGTTAGTAGTAATTGCTAATAGTGATGGTACTAGCAATTACTACCAATCATCAGTATTACCCAGAACTCCAGAAAGGCACACGCAGAGTTTATGCACACATTCCTCTTGGTCACTGGGAGGCCACTGTGGTACAGGAACTGTGAATTCTGTGAATTCTTCAGTGTTCTTCAAATCACTTTACCAAATGATGGATACAGCCTGTTCCCATTTTGGTGATCACAGAGAGAGGTTCCAGTTCAAGTTTGTTTTTAGCCTGGCTCCTTATGAAAGCAAAGCTCAAACATTACTCTGTGTGTCACTGAATTACTTTTGAACCCTTTTAGCCTATGTGTTCCCAGTGTAGCAGAGGAGATGAGTTGCCAAAATAATTTATTTCCCATGCAATTTGCAAGTTCAGTCAAAAACAGCAACCCAAATTTCATCAGCACCATTTTTTCTGCTATAAGGAAAAAACTCAGAAAAACACCAGAGGAAAACTTTGTGATTAAATAAGGAAAATGTAGAAAATCTGGGGTTTTTTTAAATTTATAACCCATTCACTGAGAGATACACATCCCTAACAAAGCAGACATACAGAAACCCGTAATCTTTTTATCTTAAACTTGTCAATAAGTAGTGAAATCAAACACAGGGGTTCATGTCAAAAGAAAAATTCTGGATTATGGACTGAGGTAATCTTGATTTATAGTAATAATGGGAAAAGTTGTTATCAAAAGGTGTGTAGCTTCAACTGAAATGTTAGATTTACCACGGTGAATGCATAGCAATTCCACTGCAATTAAAAGCTGATCCAGAAGGTGAATAGTTAAATAGCATTTGACAATAGTCCTTCAAGAGGCCACTGTCATTTAGGTGACTCTGGAAGTCAGTGGATTGCCTTCAGGTACATGGTGGTTGTATTGAAGAGAAACCACTTGTAATTCTGAATTCTGGTCATGAGCTTAGGCAGCAATTGCTGTCTCCTTAGTGACATTCTATTGTAGTTGAAACATAAACAATTTCAATGGATCTATTCAATACTTGCTTACTATCTGTAGTATGATTTTCCCCAAACTTTTCTTGAACCATAATGATCACCCAGGGAGCTCTGAGTTCAGTCCATCACGGGTATTGGCCCAGGATATTACAAAATAAAAATGACTTTACTATAATTCCTTTTATGTGCATTGCTTTCTCAATTACATGATTTATAGAATCTTTCAGGCTCAATTTCTGCATTTAAGAAGATGCAGGAAAAG
>VZDJ01000116.1:21079026-21204865 GCA_008694505.1 Cyanoderma ruficeps | reverse complement strand
TTTTTTTTTTTTGCACTGTCTTCAGTGGGATTTTTGCAGGTTCAGAGGACATTTACGGGTTGCAGAGTATTGAATTAGAATCATAGAAGTGTTAATGTGTAATATATGCATAATAATAGAATGGTGGTTAGAAATCAATACTGGCATTTGCCTTATGCAAAAGTCATAAAAATATACTACTCCTGGGATTTAATGCAGAGTTAATATATAAAAAAAACCCAGGGGTAATGCTTTTCTGTGTTCCAAGAATTAAGAGGTTTCTAAGACTAATCAAAACCTTTCACACACTCTTCCCATGTTGTAAATGGATCAAAAGTCTGAAAATGTAACTGAAGTTATTATGTTTGCATGAATATTTTAAAATCTACAAACAAGACCTTTACTTTGTAAGCAACTTCTGTATGGAAAAAAATCCATTTCCCATAAAGAATTTGCAGGGAGAGCTGTATGTTCAAAATGTACTTTCTATTTATTTCACCTCATTTGATTGTCTGAGCAACTTCCTTTCCAGGAAGGAGGATAACTGAAAACATCTGCTTACTTATACAATATTTTCTTTAACTTCTTGAATTTCAGTAATAAGGAGGTAAACTTGACTCAGCCTAATCTAAGGATGGACAAAGACTTTTGATACAGTTGTTAAACTTTCCAGAGCCAACAGGACATAATGACAGAGATGTTTCCCACACCCCTTTCTGCTTCAGATTTTTCTCCTGACTTGTGGCTAGAATTTTATGAAGGCTTCGTCAAATGTGGCTGAATCTATTAAAGAGAATGATCTGAGGTCACAATGCCAATATAATTTTGTGATGAAGCAGCTTCTCTTTACAGGCAGCTGTGGGCACTGACCTGATGTCCAGTGGAGGGGTCAGCCTGGCAACCTTTTGCAATCTTCCTTCTTATTCAACAGCCTTTATTTCTGTTTGGAGAATCTGTTTCCTGTTAAAATGTTTGAGCAACCAAGTATAGCCTCCTTCAACATTGCCACTCACCCACCAAATGTTTGCAGAACATTTGTGGATTTCCCAAGACATTCCTGACTTGATGGTGGTCTCCCATGATTTCCAGGAAAATGCATACAACTGTGACAAGCTAGATACCTTGGACTTATGAAAACAGAGATCGCCAGCAGTTTTGAAATATGAATAGACATTGCCAAGCTGCTGGGAAAATAAAGCCAAACCAGCATTTTCTTTTGATGGTAGAAGGGAACACTCTACTGAGCCTATTTGATCTTTTTTTTGTTTTCTGAGTCCATATGGGATTAAACAAGAAAGACAAGGTCCTGTTCTGTATTTTTATCAT
Source organism: Cyanoderma ruficeps (assembly GCA_008694505.1). Lineage (NCBI taxonomy): Eukaryota > Metazoa > Chordata > Aves > Passeriformes > Timaliidae > Cyanoderma > Cyanoderma ruficeps. Next base: position 21,203,560 of record VZDJ01000116.1, on the reverse strand, counting down.
TACAAAATACTGTGTCTTTTATACAGACAAATACAAAGGCTCGTCCCAAATGTTTTACTATAAGATCTCTATCTGTTCCTTCAGATTTTTCCTATCACTACACAACCTAGATGAGCAGACCTTATTAAACATTCATTTTTCACTTTTAAACTGCTTGCGACTGCATCAGCTATTTGTCTCCTTTCAATTTTATCTTTCTCTTTCTTTTGATTAAAAAAAAATATTGACCCAATCAATATGCTGCTTAGGAATTATTAAATCTTACAAAGAATGTTTTTCTGCTACAGGTGAATTTCATCACCAATCCTTCGGGTGAATTTAGTCCCAAATCAAATCCCTCCTCCCTGCAACCATCTGCAGAGAATTGAACCAATATAAAAGCCTTGTAGTAGTTGCAAATATTTTTTAGAGGGTGAGCTATTGTGTTTAGGTGCTGTTATTAATGGTGCGTTCTTGGAGATTAATTTCTTGTGGTGGAGCAGCCTGAGCAACAATCATCTCTGGTTCAGCAAGCAGAGGTGAGTGCTATGAAGAGGTTCTATAATGCACTATGAAATCAGTTGTTTAATAGAATTTTTCTTTTTCTCAAGACTTTTAGTGGTGTACTGGATGTTTAGGAAAAGGTTTATTCTTGTGTCTTTTGAATGACAGTGATACCAATCTACAACCTAAAGAGGCCTGTGGGTGCCTCTTTGTAGGCAGGGTGTGGCTGGTTTTAAGATGGCTTGTGGCTGGTTGCCTGGAGTTAAAACTGTGTGTTCAAAGGCTGTGCTAGATAAAGAATACTGCTTTGTGCAAGACACTGAACCAGTGTCTTGGAGATGCTCTTCCTTCAGCATTCTCTAAACAAAAAACCTGAACCCTGCCTCCCCCGTGCCCAGGTTTGGAAGTCTTGCTATCCTTTGATTTTGGGATTGGTGTCCAGTTATCCATTTACATACTTTCTTTCTGAAGTCAGCAGAAAACCTTCCCTAGCTCCTGGCTTTCATACATTACTGACTGTTGGCATAAAGTCAAAAAGAAGGAACCATGGGACAGTGTGTTACATAGCAGAACAGAGCTTGGGAAAGGAAGCTTAGCTAACCACTTACTTGCTAAATCTAGCAGCAAATAAAATGAAGAATTCCAGCCCTATAATCTTGTAATTAAAGTTTGGCAAACTGTTGGGGGGATTTTATTATTATTTTTGTATAATTTTAGCAATGCAAAAAAAGTAGAACATCTTAATTACCAAAATGGCCTAGTACAAAAATATCATAAGACCTATTATTTCTAGACCAGTTTTTATTACTGTATCTATAAAAAAGGTAATGCAAATATTTTGATACATCAACCTTTAAATTAATACTGGAATAAAAACGCATACTTTTATTTCAAACCATTTATGAAGAATGGGTAAGCTTAGGAATAACAGGTGTTCTGGACTTCAACCTCAGCTTCTGACACCACTCTTTGGCATGAAACTTCAGTTGAAATAGAGGCCAAATTCCTTTCTTCCTTACATCCATGTATGATACTTCTACAGAAGAAAGTCAAAGCAGTAAGTGTATTAACTAAAATGTATTTTTCCAGATAAGATCCGTTAGAGAATAAAACTGGGCTCTTTATTGGTTTTTATAGTCACCTGTAGACACAGAGGCATGCAGTTCGAAAGGTTCTTTTGGCAGATCATCTGGCTGTCATGAAGCATTTTGGGCACCCGAGATGGGAGAGATGGTATTTTTTGTTTCTCAAAGTAAGAGCAGCAGACAGCAAGTTTGGTTCTGCAGATCCCTTTGGGGAAAGATTTAATATTGAACAGTGCAGGCTGGGAGGGGGGAAAGGGTTAGCAGCACTGACAGATTGGTAAGGAACAGAAAGAATCCCAATAATTGTTTTCACAGAAGTTTTGAAACAAGTCCATAGAGGAGGGCTTTCTTCCCTCTGTACTGCACCCTCTAAAGTAATAGCATTCCAAATGACAACTTTACAGATAGATTCACCATTTTTTTATTATTAGGACACTCCATTAAAAAAGATACATTAACATGTGAACTTACAGAACATTCTTATCCTCCATCATAAAAAGAGACAGCTCACCTGTAAAAGTGGCAGTTGTGTTGTAAATTTATTCTGCTATATCCTGCAAAGGTTATTATTCAGCTTATCCAAAGTGTCTTCATTCATAAATCTGTGACTTGTAATATGTGAGACATTATAACACTGACTGAATTTCTGTCTATTTTGTGGATAAGAAGGGCAAGTTCCTTGCTCTAGTGCTGAGTTTAGTATCAAGTGCTGTTATCTGTTAGTATTTGTGAAATGTGTTAACTCTGGAGATGAACAAATATCTTTCCCACCAAAAGTCACTATTAAAACTCGTGGTTTTGGTGGGGAATATGTGCAAAAGGATCAGTGATTAATTTTGCAGGAATGCCTCTGTGCTATTCTAAGTTTCCTGTCCACATGGGGCATTCTGAGCTGGTTGACCTATCTGAATCCTAAAGACCTTTCACACAGCTAAAGTCACAATGGAGCCAGTCAATTGACACAAAAGGTCAAGAGATGCCATTAGAGCTGGAATTGGTTAGGAATGTTGTAGTGTTCTGGGGGTTTTCTAAGAAAATATTTTGTGTTGGTTTTGGGTTTTTTCCCAACTTGACCTTGGATGGAGTTTCTCACTCAAACACAAGAGATCACAGAAGCACAGAATGGTTTGGATTAGAAGGGGCCTTAAAGATCATCTTGTTCCAACTCCCCTGCCATGAGCAGGGACACTTCCCACTAGACCAGGTTGCTCAGAGCCTGATCCAGCCTGGCCTTGAACTTGCAGGAATGGGGCATCCACAGCTTCTCTGGGCAACCTGTGTCAGTGCCTCACCACAATCACAGTGAGGAACTTCTTAATAGCTAATCTAAACCTACTCTCTTTCAATGTTAAAGACATTGGCCCTTTTCCTGTCAACCCATGTCCTTTTAAAAAGCCCCTTTCCATCTCATGTAGCCCCTTTAGGTACTGAAAGACTTTTAATTTCTTCTCAAGTTGTCTCTTCAGGAAGAACATCCCCAACTCACTTGGAAAGCAAGTGACTTCAGGATTAGAGTATTTGTTTAAGAAAAGGAATTCTAACTCTATGGTTCAAACCAAAAATATGAAGCTGTGTTTTCCACATTCATGCATAGCAAATAAACATCTGCAATTTATTACCTGGAAGGATTCCTGTGTCATAATCCATGGTACTATACAATATTTTTAAAAAATATACATCAAGTGTGAAAAGGAAACACTGCTGGAATCAGCCAATATATTGCTTTATAATTTTTCATTTATTATAGAAAACAATCTTATGTTTCCAGGCACCTCAGTGGCAAAATTTGGTGAGGAGAAGTTACCTGTAAGATGAGTCAGGCAGAGTACAGAACTTAGGACCCAGTTCAGTTCAAATGTTGTACTTAAAAATCAGGTTGTTCTTACTTCTGTCTGAAGTGAAGGTAGAGCTAGGAAGGCACCTCCAAATGATCATTTAAACTTCTACTAGATTGACATAAAAAGGAATGCTGTCTAGAAATCTCAATTTGTCTCCACTGGCTGCAGCAGCACAGAGCTTGCCACAAAGTGTTGTTAAATCTGACGGTGTGGCTTTACAACTCTCAGAATTCAGAGGTGTACCAGGTTGAAACAAAATCTCTTTGCCCAGAAATAGCTGTGACCTCTACTAGAATTTATGGTAAGAAAAATTAAATCAGTTAGGTTACTGGGCACAACTAATCAGAATATTTACCTTTTACCCCTCTGTCTTCATCTTAACTTTTATCTTGACCAGCTCATCTGGAAGATTTCTAGTGTAGAGTGGATCTAAGGACATCCAGTAAATGTAGGTAGAATTTTTTGATGCCAACAAATCTGTTTCAGAACATTTCAGTAACTTTTACAGAACTTATTTATCTGTATTTTTGCCTCCTGGTAAGTTTGGAATGACCTCTCTTTTGCCTTGGGGTAAATGAATATAATCCTATTGTTTGTGCTTTTCAGAACAGTCACAGTAAGTCCATCCTATCCTGTGTTCAAGATCTCAAGGGACTTCATTCTATTTGAATGTTTTCCATTGAACACCAGAAGGCAGATGGAAAACATTCCTCTTTGGTAGAGGTCTGTAGATACAGTAACAAGAACACTTCAACTTCAGAATCTCTTGGTTCAAAGCACTGGTTTTGTGCTTGAAGCTTAGCTCTGTGCAGGATGTTTTCATAGTAGAGTGATGGTGAGATGAGAAGAGGGAGAAGCAGAGGTTCAGGAGTGATCCTTTGAAAATCTGAAGTTTAGGGTTTTCTACTAACTTTCAAAAAGCATCTACAAGCTTTAAAGTGGATAAAACTCACATATTTGTGAACACAGCAAAATTGTTGTGGGTTTATTATTGGCAGTGCAATACTGCCTGCCTCTAGAGAGGTGACCCTAAAAGTCCTATGTGACCTGTCTTTCATAAAAAAAATCCCATCACGTTCTCAGCCCTAATGTCTGCAGTGAAAAGCTGAAAGATGCTTCAAAGTTCAGAAAAAACATGTTCTGAAACTTTACATGGTTTGAGTTACATGCAGTGAAGGAAAGAATGCTTGGCTTGGACTTTTAATCAGACTAAGCAAAATAAATAAAAGTGAACTTACTGACCCACTATTCCAGATGAGGAAAAATAAGATGAGACTAAGTAAGTTGGTGGAAATATAAAGGAAATTCTGTGCCAGTGCAGTGGATGCACACTTTCCTTGAAGCCAGGTGAATTTCCTGGCAGCAGAGTTCCCTTGTCTGCCATGCTGAGAGCAGGTCATGTTGGGACTCTCAGCCACTTTCTTTGGCTCTTTAGGTGCTGGCTGGAGACTATTTGTCTGCCCTTGTAGCTCCTGTGGAAGAGCTGTATGGCTCCTGCTGGAGGGAATATGTGACTAGGACTTAATTTCTGAAAAGTTTCTCTTCAGCAGGAGGATTATAACAGGAGGTGTTTGAGGAATAACAGGCAGTTCAAGCATTCTTCAATCAATAAGTCTAAGAAGTAATTGAAAATTTTGGTTTCATTGGATGCAGGTTTCACCCTCTGGTTATGGTTTGATTGGTAGAGCAGGACTTCTCTCTGCTTTATCTGCACCCCTGTCTTGCTCTACCTCTTGCCCGTTTCTTTTTTGAGCCACTTACCATTGTCTTATCTCCCTTGGCTTGTTTTCCTCCGCTTCTCTTCACCACAAAGTAAATGAATCCTCATTAGAATCCTATCTTCTGTTTCTTTGTGCCCAGATTCAGACTGTCCCACAAAATATCACTTAATGTTGTTGTCTGGAAAAAACCAAATATTTTCTTATATATTCTGCAATACACATAGCAATAGTTTCTTGCTTGCTATATTCACTGGTAACTGAGTGAAAAGAACATTGAGCTAGATTTAAGATATGAAAATGTGTTGGTTACAACAAAATGGAGGAATCTCTGCATTTTTTTCCTCTCAAGTATTTTCTGATTTATTTCTGATTTATTTCTTCCCACCCACTCCCAACCGGAGCAAAGGGCAAAAGTCTACAATTTGATACAAAGGAAATTTCAAAGGGAAACTGTTCCCCTGCTCCAAGCACTTTTTTCCTGGGTTATTACTTTTTAATACTTACCCTTTACAATGCCTCCATCTGTACTTTGACATTTTGCTTTAATCTGTGAATAGCCATAAACATCACTTCAATGCTTAGACTGGGGCCTGCCCCAGTGCCCTTGAATGAGCTCACAGAGGTGAAGTGTATCAGAGGAACATGGCAACCATGTCATAAGGACAGATGGTAAAAATCCAACACCATCACAAGTTGGTTTTGTTGTGGTTTTTTTTAGATATTAAGCTCTAACACAAAATCCCCCGAATATGAATCCAAGAGAGATTTAAACCAGAAAGAAATTCAATTCATACAAATATCTTTTCATTGCAATTAGGCAGGGAGAGACTTACAGAAATGTCAAGAGTCTGTTTGGCTTTTCATTTCCAGGGGATTTGTGATGAACACCAGAGAACTATTTGAATTTCATGCTGATGAGCTAACTTACATCCTGATCTTCTCTACCAGACAAAAACCGGAAAAGTAGAACTAGAATAGATCTTGAAAGCTCAGCTATTGCAAGTCCCCTTGCTGTCAGACAAGATCAGATGTTTCTGTGCAGGAGATAGTGTCGGGGTTAAGGGAGTGGGGTTTTTGAGAGGGAAAGGGCACCATATTTCCATGGCCAGTAGCTGTGTTCACATACAGTGTCAAAAAACATTTTCCCTCAGAATATCATGTACTTTGTCCCAGGTAATGGGATGTTTCACAGAGATGTGGCCATCGTGGTGCTTTTAATACAGCCTTCAGAACACTGTCAAACCCCTTGCAGTCTGTAAAGACAGCAGGCAAGCCCTTTGCACAGCTGTGCACATCTTTCTCATAATCAAAACTGCTGATGCCCGGGTGATTTTCTGGAGAGTTCCCTCCTGCAGAGATCAACTATGCACTGCCCAAGGAAAGGGAGAGAAAAGATGTACTGTTAGGCTGATAAATGTTTTGTCACATTTAATTGGGAGTATCCATTTAGCCCCCTCCATTTTCCCTGCAGAGGTTAATCACTAACACATACAAAAAAGGCCTAAACCAGGACCTGAACAGGAAATGCAAAATATTTCAGAATTACAGCAGTTAATGAGCAGCCTGATTTATAATCTACATTCTCTCCACAGTGCTTAAAGGACTTTGCCTTAAAATTATGTTGAACAAAAGCAGCCAGGGAGCATCTTATTCAACATGTATAATTAAGGCTCTATTCAGGGTTTGTTTTCGGTTTTGTTGTTGGTTTTTTCTTCTTTATTCCTTGGTCTTTTGAATCCATTTTTTCCTTGAAGAATATTTCCTGCACTGTAAGGCAACTTCTGCTGCACCACTATCTACATGATTAAGAAAACATTTATTTCCCTCCAAAATAGGAAGAACTAGAAGTATTCTTTTGATGCATTTTCATTTCCGAGCTATGAAATACCCCTACTGTTTTCCCTCCTACTATTATCTAATTAATCATTTGCATTCTAAGCAAAGATTGTTTTCTGTTGTTCAAATCTCCATGATGGTATCCAGACCTTTAATATTTTGTTGGCTTGGGCTTGGTTGTTATTTCTAGGACAAAAGACAGTATTTCTTCAGAGTATGGTTAAGTGTTGGGCTATGGTAAGTTTTGGGCACCATAAGATGAAAGATACAAAGCTATTGGGAAGCATCCAAAGGAGAGTTATGAAGGTGATGAAGGGTGTAAAGAAGAAACCATACAAGGAACAGCTGAGGTCATTTGGGTTTGTTCAGCCTAAACTAGAGACTGGGCTGAGACCTCATAGCACCCTGCAGCTTCTTCATGATGGGGAGTGTCAGATACTGATCGCTCTGGTGTGCCATGACAGGACATGAAGCTGTGTCAGAGGAAGTTTAGGTTGGATAACAGGGAAAGTTTTTTCCCCCAGAGGGTGTTTGGGCACTGGAAGAGCTCCCCAGGGCAGTGGGCAAAGCACCAGCCTGACAGAGCTCAAGGAGTGTTTGGACAATGCTCTCAAGGCACAGGGTGTGACTCTGGGGGATGATTCTGTGCAGGGCTGGCAGCTGAGCTCTATGACCCTTGTGGACCCCTTCCAACCCAGGATATTCTGTGGTTTTAAGAAACTTTATGTGCTTTCCCCAGCTAGATCAGATTCAAACTCAGTGGTCCAGCACAGTAATTTTTATTGTAGTCACATCAGAAGTAACTGTTCAGTCTACAATTTTTCTTTAAGCCCAGGTCACAAAATATGCTTCTCCACTAGCAACACCATGTGGTCAACATGTCCACCTCTCTCTATGTCCCAAAAGACACTCATCTGCCTCATAGTTATCCTTTTATGCTTAGGTGAAACAAGGTATCCTCCTTGTGCTGGGAATTTGTAATTCCTGTGTCTGTGCAGGTCTTCCAAGCTGTACAGGCCCCGGTCCTTAAGCCAGCAGTGGGATGCTTCCACTATATTTTTAAGGCAGATGTTGACATGTCTTCATATGCAACTGTCTAAAGAAATCTGTTTGGACACCCATTTCTGTGTTTCTGTAGGCGCCTGCTTGGGTTAGAATCACTGAAGTCTCTGGCTTCAAGTGTTGTTGTAGCTCAGAATCAGCACACTGAAAGAGTTGTGGATTGTGGTTCAGGACCTGCAGAACATGTAGTGAGGCTCAGTGCACTGCATTGGCAACCATGTTCTCTGTGCCTTTGCTTCTAGGAAACCTCAGAGCATGGTGTCATTTCCAGAACCTCTTCTCCAAACCTTACAGCCCTTTCTGAAACAGTTCTTCTGTCCATGATCAACCCAAGTTGATAAGCATTGATGTCTTTCATCATTCTCTTCAAGCTGTTCCAGAACTTCTCCTGAGGAGATGGCATCTGGAAATATGTCTCTTTGCAGCACAGACACCATCTTTCCTCAACAATTCTGTTATCCTGACTGCTGCTCTGATGTATTGCTTATTGCTCCTGGTTCTGATGTAGTCAGATGCTGTTTGTTTGTTTGTTGAATAGTAAGCAGAAATTTCATAACAAACCTGTATTTTCAAAGTAGCATGAAAGATATATAACACTCCTGATATGCAGTAAGTTTATTACCAGTGTGCTTTCTGAGTGAAATTATTGAAAAATTACCTCATGGCCCACAGTTGAGCACTGGTGACCTCATGGATCTTTGTACACAGAGCTTGATCTGGACACCTGCCACATCAGGACTGCATTGATCACTTCCATAATTCATTTGCTTTTATGGATGAGAGATCCCTGCTTTGCTGCCAAAGGAACTGAGTGATGTACCTTAAGTTGATGTTTAATATTTTTAAGATCTGAAGTCTTTCTATCCAGCAGATAACTTATTTTCTTTGTTGTCTCTCACAGAACATTCTAATAGTAAAGTACAGTGGTTTTTCTTTTTGATATTAAACAGATTTTTTAACAGCTTCATTGTTATCAGCTCCATTATGTTATCAGAGACCTTGTAGTGGATTATTTGAAATGCAGGATTATTCCCTGTATAACAAATACTTTCAAAAGTCATGATTAAGCAAATCAACTAAAGGAAGCTATTAATTATGCACAGATAAAATTTTGGTAATGCAGTGTGAAGTCAAGAATACAGTGATAAAATTTTTCTGATTTTTTTTGTAGGTTTTTTTTTAATGGACAGGGCAGCTTCTATTATAGATGGCAGGTCTTTTTCAGAAAATTTGTCATCTGTTTACTTTGGGGAAAATGAAATATAAAACTTAATACAGGTGCTGGTGAATTCAACCTCAGAAGTACAGATACTTTTAATTTCATGTGGGAAACTTCTTTCCCATCTGCTCCACAGTTCAATCATGTTTCAGTTTTTCAGAAGGGCTCTTAGGAGGTTTGGTGGTTGGTGGTGTGGAGCGCTCTCTAGACTGGGCCTGCAGGGTCTGATCTCATACACAGCTGCAACAAATGCAGGGACTCAACCCCATAACTGACAAAATCCCTTGGAATAATACCTCCCATCTGTGTCAAATTTTTCAACACCTATGGGTTGGTGAGGACTGACCTGCCTTCAAACCAGTAACCAAAGGAAAATATGTGTTTCTTCTCAGTCCTGTAGTGAGGCGTTTTCATAATTTGATTTTTTTTCTTTTTTCTTGGCTGTGTTTGCCAACCACTTCACATCTCAGTGCACACAGTACTGGGGTTTGCTAAACAAGTAGGAATTCTTTATTGACTTGCAAAGTTGTAGAAACAATAGTGCTATCCAGAATTCAAGCTTTGGGATATTTACCATTGTGCTTGAAGTCATAAGTTACTTATCTCCAGGGGGCAGAAAATAACAACATTTTCTTCTGAGTCATTACACTTAATAATTGAAGATCTACATGCTAAGTAAAACTTCTTTCCCTGGAAGCAAAAGCAATTCCTGCAAGCAATATATAAGGCTAAATAGGCAATGTGTCTCATTCCACTTACTCTAATGGTTCTCTGACTGAATTTTCTTAGATTTTGCCATATGCTGAGTGGATTATGAATGTGGTTAAATCTGTGGAGTAGAAAATGCTGAGCAAAACCAGCAAGTCAATTTAAAAAGAACTTAAAATTAGATCATTGCTGGGAAATGGTGTATGTTTTTCATATAAAATCTTTTTTAAAACTTACACTATACAATTTTGAATATCAAGTCAGAAAAAAGGAGAAATTCCACCTCAGAGTTTAGAGGCTGGTTACACTGGGGAGTGTGTTTAGTTGGCTCTGTTTATGTATATGAGGAGGAAGGAAAATATCTTTAGTTTTGAATGCAGTTCCTCATGAACAATAGCAAAACACAAAATTGTCCTGTACCAGCCCATGTAGGATTAGGACTAAATTTGTTGCTGCTGTTAGAGTTTAGGAAGCTTCCTGAAAGAGTTACTATAAAGACTTTAAAAATACAAGAAAAGAGGAGGGCTCTTTGTAGAGCATGAAGCTTCCTATCCATTTTTTTTCGAGGCAGAGTCCTGAAGTGAAACAAACTCAAGCCAAAACCAGCATTCAGTAAGATTTCAATTCAAAAAACAGTGTTTAAAGATCTAACCTCCCATTAGCCAATAATTCTAGAACAGAAACTAATGAACTGGAGCAAGAGGGTTAGGGGAAGAGCTATATAATGCCCAGCACAGTTGTCAGTCCAGATATGTGTGAATGCACCTGTGTGTTATGGAAATAATGTCCACCAAAGCAAAAATTCTTTCCATTAAAAAAAAAAGATCACAGCCATCAAAAACTATGTCTTTGCCTAGACAGAGTTCCTGACCATATTCTTGTGTAGAAATTGTGATTAAACCTTTGCAAACTTAGTTGTGTACCTGTCATAAGAATGAGCAGCAATGTACATTTGTGAGCAAACTCTCTGTTCTCTGAGTGGGGTTTTTTTCTGTCTTCATAAAAACTATATTTTCAGAGTCTGAATGACATTTTTCTTTCTCCCTGAATGACAGAGTCAGACCATGTTCATTCTGGTCTTTCCTTGTGCAGTGCAAATCAAGGTCTGGACAGTCTTGTACAGACTTCAGACCTCAGAGGGGTGGTGGAACAAAAGCAGGCTGCTTTGCTGGAAATGTTACTCCTTTATCTAACACCAAGATTTGCCCAAGCACACAGTGGTGAAAAAAAGCAGCTATTCCAACTACACCTCTCTAAACCTGGCTGGCTCACAGCCACAGGACCTGATTTTATTTGCAATGCCACTCCAAGCTGAGTAAGATGCCCCAAGATGCAGAATGCTAATGTCTAGGACTGGATTACAAACCTTGTGCTGAACTCTATTTTGCCCTATCTGAGTGCTGTCACCAGCCATGTACCTGTACCTTCATGTGGATGAGGTAGAAATGGGAATTCTTCCTCTCCTCAGCCACCCAGTGAGGTTTGTTTGAGGAGTGTGTGTTTCAAGCACAAGTCACTGGTCAGTCACTGACCCCTTTCTGAGGATTAGCTCAGGCCAGTGCTGAGTTCAGGCTGGCAGAGCTGAACATGAGTGACTACTCACATTGGGCTGTATGAGGGCTGCCTGGGCAGCAGGAATCAGCTTGGCTCCCCTTGGCACAGAAATAAAATGAGAGGATCTCCCAGCCCAGCATGAGCAGGCACCATGAAGAAGGTCAGTGCTGCTCTGGAGCAGAGGTTTCCTGCACAGTCTGCCAGCTCCTTTCCGAAGGACAATGATCTCTTTGCCCAGCCAGCCTGAATCCTTCTGCTGTGCAATGAGTCAGCACAGCGAGAGATTGATTCCCTTATGCAGAAGAAATTCTGCCCTTGAAGTTTTTGGAGCCCCCACAGTGAGTAGGTGTCTGTCCCTCTGCTTTATGCCTTGTTTTCCCAATGACAGGGAAATTTGGCATGGGATGAAGAACAGCAGCTGGACCCAGCCAGGCAGCTGATGTGACAAACAATCAACCCTTGGGGAAGTGGTATCCATGGCACTGGTGCCTTGCAGGATGTAGTGTGCAAGAGCATGGGATGGAGATGAGAAAACATCACGGGAACAGAAAAAGTAGCAGAGCTTTAACTGGGAGAAAAAAAGAAATCTTTTCTGAGAGGAAGAAAAATAAAAGGAAACCAGCCTTCGGGGTGTTTTTCTATTGATATAAGCATACACAAAAACATTCCAAGTCTGGATTTAGGGTGAAATGTCCACTTCACTATAGATTCATAGTAAATCCCTGAGCATTTGATGCTCAGAAGTAGCTTCATTTCCATCTTCCTTTTGATCCATTCTTTTCTTTTCCCCGTGTCCTGCAAACAACCCTGCAACAAGCCAGCAGCCAAATACTTTCTTCTATAAACTGTGTGGGCTTGAGGCCAGCACCTACCAGAGTCAGTTGAGAACCTCCCCTCCACTTCCACGGTCATTGGATCAGATATTGACAGTGACATTTAAAAACCAACAAAGGAATTAAGAGGCTCTGAGATAATTAGATATGCTGGCACATGGGCTGTTTCCTCCATCTGCCATCCCTCAGACAGCTATGTGGCTAAGAACAGTATTTCTTGACATTCTCATGGCAGATACCATATGGTTTCAGAAAAATTCTCTGGCCATGACTCCACTGGGCTACGAGTTCAAACTTGTTCTAATCTTGTTACATCTGACTTCTCATTAATGAGTTTGTCTTACCTGTATTTGTGGTTTGTTTCCAAATTCAGCAGTAGGCTGATTTTCATCAGCTTGTGCATTTCAAAGTAGCCAGACAAAAAGCTGTGATTCCAATGTCTGAATGAATTCCCTGGGGAGAGGGAAAAAATGGAGAATAGGATGGCAACATAAGTAATGGAATTTATGGCCCAAGGTACTTCTGATTCTTACCTTCCTTTCCCCTTTAAATATCTAGTCCACTTAGAAAACACTGGATTTGCTTACTTGGTTTCCATTTGCATAATTAGAATCACCTGTATCATAGGATAGTTCGTAGTAATAATTTAAATATGTCCATTTCGAAAATAAGAATGGCAGGGTCCAAACATGGAAATTCATTAATTTGGTCAGGGGCTTACTTTTAAGACCTCTTATCAACCTTTTTCTGTAAGCAAGGTTTGTAGCAGACACAAATGCAGGCAACTAACAGAAAAGCTTGTAATATTACAGTATCAAAACTCTTAGCTAAATCACACTGTGATTAGGTTAATTCATCAGTGCTAAAGAAACAAACTCAGACAATACTTTGATTAAATGAGATTCTTAGAGTGATTAAAAGCTTTTTTTAATTCCTTCTTTGGCTCTGATTGAAAAACACCAGTCAAATACCTTCTTGGAAGAAATCCAACTTAAGTGCAAGTTGACTCAAGAGTCTTCTTCTCATGGCTCTGCATGAACCACCTGCAATTACTACAAATTATGTGACTTGTTCCAAGCTGTGCATCCTTGCTGAGACGCTTTGTGAAGTCTCAGTTTCCCTATGGAGCTTTCTCTGAGAGTGGGTGATGCCAGGCCCAAGGCTGTTCTAGAAAACTCTAGAAAGACATTGACCTTGATTTTCCAGCTCTCAAGCAGCCCAGAGAGTCTCTCACTGCTTGGTGTTTTTTGGGTTGTTTTGGGGTTTTTTGTTTGTTTGTTTGTTTGTTGGGGTTTTTTTGTCAGTAACAAAAATAATAGAGGTTGTAGTGGGGTGGATCTTGGGTTAAATCTTAATCATGCATTTCTTGACACACATGTTGCTGGCACTAAAGGATACAATACTCTGATTTTCTTCTGGCATCAGCTCTGGATCTCTTTTTATTTTGTTCTTTCCCCATTACACCCTCCTCCCCCCCTCCATTTTATGAGCAGGACTTTCTAGACAGTAATGTATCTGGGCTGCTGCCCCTCAAAGAGGTAAACAGAAGGAAGAAATTGTCCTTAGGCCAGCTAGCAGAGCTTTTTCTCTCTAAGTCAGAGGCTTTAGGAGACTTTTCCTACTGAGATGACAGGCTTTTAAATGGAAACCAAGGGTCATTTATGGACAGACTTCTCTGGCGATGACACGGGGAAAAGGAACTGTCATGTAGAGAGCCTCGTTCACTTCACTGTCAGTTTATTGGCTGAAATTTGCTCAGTGGAATAACTTCCACCCTCTCCCCACCATTCAAAAATAGAAGAAAAACAGCAGAAAAGAAGGCAAAATTAAATGTTTCCTCTTGAGTCATGGATGCTAACAGGGATTTGTTAATAGATGCAGAGCCTTTCCCCTTAAAAACTATGCATTTCTTTTAATCAGGGATTAAAATCTTTCGGTTTTGTTTTACTCATCAGTAAATCAAGCTTTCTGAAATTCTGTCTCCGAACACTGAAGGTGTCATGTAACATTAATTTCCTGTGACTGGTAATTCACATCTTGGAGGTATAATAATGAATCCCAGCAAACTCTTAAGGAGATCTTTCTGTTGCTTTGGGTTTTTAGGTTCGTTTCGTTTGGTAGCTTGTGTTGGTTTTTTACCGAGTAGAATTCCGAGCGCTTGTCAAAAATACACAATATATTTTCTAGTTGTAAAGTGGACAACCACAGGCAAAAATACATGGTAATAATCTGTCCAAAAGGAGTGCAATGGAGAGTGGCAAGGCATAAAAATGTAATTCAGTGGACTGCTGGCCTGAACAGCAAAAATAAATTGTATCTCCTTGTGACTAGCCAGGGACATTGAAACTTCTACCACTTCCCTTGTTTAGCTTCCAGTGTGGCCAATGTCTGCTGCAGAGGGATAGATTTAGACAAGTGACAAAAGAAGTCAGGGGACTGAGTGAAAGGGTTTGCTTTTAAGCAGCTCTGCCTGTAAAAAATCCGTGAATATAACTCCAGAAATCAAACACTTGCTTATGGACCCCAAAGAAATCCTTAATATTACCCTTGCAGCTTGTAATCTTTCTTTTATAAGGGGAACCCTCACTCGCAAATTCTCTCTTATTCAGTCCTTCACCTGAATCAGAGGTAAAAGCACAAATCAAATGTGAGAAAGAACCTGCAGAACAGAGTTTGGATGCCTAAAAAACGAGGACCAACAATTTTTGTCCTGTTTCTCTTTTATTGAGACAAAGAGATTTAATTTGGCAAAAGTTTGTCATCTTAAACGATATGTAGTCCTTAGAGGAGGATTTCAGAGATCAACAATGAAGGCATAGCAGGTTTACTTTGTCAATGTGTTAATCTGATTTTAAGAACTTATGTTTATATTTCGAATTCAAGTATTTCTGATAACTTCTGCATTTCAACTTCCACGTTCAAAACACTGTTGTTTCAGCTAGTGAGCCAATGTAACTCTTCAGGTTTCATATCAATATGTCTAAGGATATCTGAACCTCTTGTTTTTTTTGGTAGAAAGTCTTGCAATTATTTTACTTTAATCTTGCCAGAAGAGATGCTGAGATTTTTCTCTTCCAGGTGTGGTTTTTACACCTGGTTACCTCCTGAACAACAAAACAAAAACAAACCCAGAAAACCAAACCAGCAAACAAAAAAAAGGCAATCCAATTTTGATTTTACAATTAAAGCTAAATGACTTATATTTCTGTCAATATCTGTATAAAATGATCATGGATTGTATTAAAATTTTTCTTAAAATTCACCCATGGCTACAGCAAAAAACGAATTTTTAATATCTGTCTGTCAGAATGTAATATTTTCTTAATTTCTTTTATTGATTTTCTTTTTACCATTAAAAAAAAATCACCAAGTTTTGCCTTTGGCTTCCAGGAGACTAGATGCTTGCTCTGTACTTCAGGAATAGAAATAATAAGAGAAAAACAAAGCAAGGCAGAGGTAAATGGTCCTGGCTGGCATTGTCAGGAGAACAATGTAATCTATATCTCTCTTAAGCATAGTTTTATATTAATTTGAGTTCAGTAACACTATAAGGCTTCGCTGCATGATGGCTGTTTGGATTTTATGTTTTCAAATATGGCACTGACCTAATTCCATTGTTTGTTTTATTGGAAATTGGTCTACAACACAGATCATCCTTAATTGGCATATATTACATTGTGAACTTAATATTTATAGGGCAATGCAGAGAGCATTGTTGCTGCTGTCTTGGCTGGATTTGTTCTATTTGAGCCAAATCTTTTTAAAAAAGACTGTAAAGCCAGTATCACACTTTCTCTGGAGGCTCTCTCAGATATGACCTATGAAATGAAAAATGCTTGTTCAGCCTCAAGGAGAAGTCAAAAATACTTTCAGCCAATTATGTTTTCTAAGGGGAGACTGATCAGGATGCACAAGGGTTCTGGTACACTCTCCATTTAATCTGGTTTTTTTTTCCCTGGGAATTTATTAGTACTCATGCTATTTGGCAACATCTGAAACAACAGTGAAACATCAATCAGTAGAAACAACCTTGAGGGCCTGATCTATTGAAGCTGTAGAATTTTGACACTCTTGTAGCTGAGGCTAGTTTTAGATCAGGCACTCAATTTTTCTTCATCAATCCTCTCTTTCCAGGATTGTGATGGAAATTTGATAATTTTTATTGATTGCTCTTCCACTGACGGAAATAGGAGATATGTACCTCTGTCCTCTGTGTCCTGGGCTGAGTCTCAGTCTCTAGCTCTGGATGATCAGCCTACAAAGAACTCAGACATGAGTTTTCTCTCTGTTCAGCACAGCTAACCCATAGCAGTTTCTTTAGTGTTACCTTATTTTAGCCTATTTACCTAATTTACCTTATTTTTACCTATTTTTTCAGAAAAAGTACTTCTCTCTGTCCTATAGGCAATGTACACTTACTCTGTGCACTTTCAGTCTAGCACTTATTCTTAATAGGCTTCTGCAAATCAAAATATTGTGAACATTTTAAAGCAATGATTAAATCGTTCCAAACCCAAATCAGTGCTTTAGATAGACAAGGTTGTCTGTAATTTCAGCGGTCATGTCCTAGCCCCAGTTAAATGGGAATGTAAATAACAAAAACTGTTGTGTGAGGAGCTATGATAGAAGTCAGGAAATGCAAGAACCAGGAATTTCTCTCAAGCCAGGCACAATTTCCCCCTAATATGTGTGCAAATATGTGTGTGTGTGTGTATATATATCTTTCTATATGTATTTGGCAAAATTCTGTATTGCACTACAGATAGAAAAGTTCTTCCTGAAAAGGCAGACCAGTTCCTGTCAGTCCCCAGCAGAAGCTGATTGTGTTGGCACTCTTACAGGAGCCTTGGCAAAGTGCAGAGGGCAGCTGGAGTTGGGAGCCAAGTTAGGAGTGTTTAACTCCGTGAGCTCACAATTGTCAAATGGTGATAAAAACACTGCTCAGTGCTGAGAGCTGTGCAGCTCAGCAGGAAGCTGTGAGGTGTCAGAGTTGGGATTGTGCAGAGCGAAGGGCAATTTTTCTTAAGCTTGCAAGTGTTGATAAGGCGTGCCAGGGACAAGAAAAGTTTTTGTTTGTGTTTTTATCTCTGGGTATGTTGTTTTGCTTGTGTGTGTGCCACTTCAGAACCCAGGAGAGGTGCTGGTTTGACAGCCACGGTGCCAGAACACACGGATTACCCGCCGAACATGCCCAGAGCTGGCAGCCACAGGATGGGCTTCAATGTGCCTGGAAGGGCCATTCTCCAGCTCAGTCCCTGCCCAACAGCAGCCAGACTTTGACAGGCTCTTTGCTCCCTTTTAGGCACTCAACAGCTTTGCATCCAATGTGCCAAAAGCTTCTGAGAATCTGGCTACTGACTTTGGCAAACTGAAGCCTGCCCATGAGATCTGTGAGTCCTGTTATTGGATGTCTTACTGACATGGTCAGCTAATGCCAGTCCTGGTTGTGGTTTCACTGATGGCAACATTTGCTCACTAAAAGCAAAACTGAGAGGTGTGTTTAATTAAAGCTACAGTGCAGCCAAAGTAGCCTCCTGAGTGTGGTTTTATTAAGGCAGAGATGACTGAAAACTGAATCTCAAAGCTCATGGCAGAAAAGTATCAATTTCAATTTCCTTTTCATTATCCGGTTTCAACTGAGGAGCAAAAAGCTTCTGCTCTTTCATACATAGTATGCACTGGATGCCTTGTCATAGACAATGTTAATTCCAGCATACACTTCCCCTACCCCCGAGTGATTTCTAGGCTCCATCTCCATATCTTGTTAGTAGAAGAAGACTAAACAAGTGAAAACCAAGCACATCTTGGAAAGCATTTCTGGAATTTTTGTGTAATTGATAGAATGTCCGTAAAACTTGTATATAAGAGAAAACAAGACTGTTCACAGAAGAACTGTGAAGAACAGTAAAATCTGATAAATACACGGTTTTCCCCTTTGTGGGTGTGAAAAACAAAGCTTATTGCATCGGTGCAGATTCATTCTCTGAAGTCGGTGGAACATTTTCTTTCATGAGATCAGTTTTTGGTTTGTTTTTTTTACAAACCCTAATCACAGACTGAAAACTCTACCGCCTAAGAAAGTACCAATAGTTTTATTTAAACAATTTGAAAAATGTCTGATCCTGAGGAATGACATGTTGCCAAAGCTGCACGAGGAGACTGAGAGGGCTGACACTAAACCTTGGAGAATCCAAATTGCCTCAGTGCTTATGAGCACCCAACAGATAGCCCTGCTATCAGCAATATATTTGGATTTAAAAGATTAATTCTTATTTCCTGGGTATTATGTTACCTTCCTGGCCTGCATTTGTTATGGGACAGACAGAACCTTGTTATATTGATTATACAATCACTGCCAAGGTTGTGACATTACAGCAAGCAATGGATGTGAAGTATATGAAGAAGGGTTAGATTTGAGACAAATCCAGACAGATTGCAATCTAACCCATTTTGCAGAATAGGATCTCATTAAAGTAAAAATTAAGACAAAAATTAAATGTAAGTGACTGAGCTTGTGCTATATAAATAAGTTCTTCCTTAAAAAATAAGGCAGTTTGTAATATAATTATTTTTATATGTAGTCCATGAAAACACAAATTTTGCAAATTATGCAATTAAAATATTTGTAATGAGAATCACAAATAACAACATAAATATTCCCAGGATAGGTTCTTATTTAGAGGGTTGCAGGTTTTTGACACCCCACAGTTTGTGATGCTCTGCTGACATTTCCTCAGGGTGGTGGCAAGAACTGCATTGTCCTGACAGAAGCCTTCTATGGCATCAAGGCTGGAGCAGGAAAGTCACAGGAAAACTTACTTTGGTACAGAAATGTGCAAAGTAAGCCTCTCGCAGAACACAGAGATGGATTTTGCTGGCCATGTTCTGTTTGATGGAATTGTTCCCAAATACAATGTGCTTGTGCCTGGTAATGGTTGGTCCAGAGATTTACTGGTTACCATTTTCCTGTTTGGAGAGAAGCGACTTTGATTTATTATTTGACAAATCTGGCAGCTACTTGTGAAAAGCTAAAGGAGCTTTTCAGAGGTGGAGATATTTCAACAATATTTACATTTCTCCTCTATAGTTAAATGTCACTAGTTTCAGCAGGAGAAACAAATGTTATTTTTGGGGTGGCTTAGGTGATTGAATATCTTCCAAATGACTCATGGGAGATTACAACGTGCTGGGGGCAAGGGAAGCCACTCACCCCGCAATCCCTCCAGCTGGTTCATCCCTGCCTTCATGTTACACTGTCTGCTGAGGCTTCTGGCACTCAGAATTAAGCACAGATTTTCCACAGAAAGTTTGGCCCAGCAGACAGCTTCTTGTCAAGACTAATAGCACCTGCTGGCCTTGCAGGAGTGCTATGCAGGTAATTGCATTAGGATAGCCAGATATGCAAAGGGAATGTTTTTATCTTGAAGTTCAACCCACGTTGATGGCTGCAATACCCATTTCCTCTCATACTAAATCTTGTTGCTGTGCCTCCTGTAGTATCAGCAGTTCAAAAATAGCTCAGCTATGGCTTCCCAAGCTGCAACCACTCCAGCATAGCCTTTCCCCATCCATTTATCTTTATTTCTGAGATTCAGGGCAATACAAGGAGCCCACATGAGTTTGCATGGAAATCCAGCTCCTAATTCCTCTCATTCTGAACCATATCTTCCTTTGAAACAAATAAACAGGAGAGAGACATCACTTGTTGACATACAGAGCCTACAAATTTAATTCTTGTAATCACATGTTCAAAGAGTCTCATGGAATTCCAACCATGATGAAAAAACTTCTGAACACAATTTAGTTCTTCTAGGAGTACTGGCATATGAGTGATTCAAGCCATATAGTTCAGGCTGAAATTTCAGAGTTGAAAATAAAGCCTAATCATAGTGACAAATGTTTTAGGAAGTACTTGGGCTGGGTTGTTCAGCATTTTCATATTGCATTTGTTCAGAAAAGCCACAGAGAAATACTTCCAGTAGTACAGGAGGAGGGAAAAAAATGGGCACACCTATAAAGATGACCACAATCTCTTTGGATCCCTCATATCATGACAGAATACCTGCAGTTTAGTAGGACTTATCAGTTGCCTAACCACAACTATATAGAGAGAAGGTTATACTCAGCTGATCACAGAAATTTGAGGGGTTTTATAGGTGCAAAGGAGAAATTCTCTTACTTTTTTTTTTCCTCTTGAGACACAAAGCTGATTGAGGAGCCTGGTGAACCTCAAATTGTTTGCTAAGAACCCATGAACGTATTGAGCTACTCAGATGTGCTGTGTGAGAACAGATATCCATGTAGACCATCTCCAGCCGTGCCCAAACCCAGCTGCCAAAGGAATAGCAAGGCTAGGGGAAGAACAAAGATTGCAGAAGAGAATGTGAAAATATGCTAGAGACTGGAAGAATATTTGAGGGAAACTTGAACTCTGAGCCTTCCTGAGTCAGGTGTGGTTTTGCTGTTTTCAGTAATCCTTCATAGATTTCTTCTTCTGTGAACTTGTCCATTCCACTCCAAGCCACTATTTTCAACTCTTATTTTGGAATAAGTATGAACACGTTGGTTGGAGCTCCCTAGGTCTTGCGTACTTCATCTGAGGACTGAGATTATCCAGAGAAACACAGACAAAAAAGAGAGATGAGTCTGACTGATGGGAGGCTCTGTTGATTTCCAGCGAACCAATTTAATGTTTGTAAGCACTGATGATATGTAAATCTAGAGAGATAACATCTGATAGATTTGAGGGGAGCCAACACTGATCCCTCCAACACTTGCACACCAAGGGGAGGCAAAATAGTTTGTCAGGACTGTACTGCATGGCACCTCCCTGGTTGTTGATACTCAGCTGCTTTTGGTCTTCCTCTGCCATTTTTAAGACAAAACCAAAATTCTCACTTGACAGAGAATTATAATGATACATTATACATCTTTAATATTAATTTACTTCGGTGCTGTAAGAGTGTGTGGATGAACAGCAAATCTTGTCTTTGTTCTGAAGGAAATCAATGGCTATAAAGTTGTCAGCAGTCACATGGAAGTCCATCTTGGAGACAAAAGAGCAGAGAGGCAGAAAAAAAGTGTTATCTGATGTTTAAATACTCTTTCTGCCTCTGATGACAGCTGTGACTCTTAATTAACAAAATATCCCTTAGAAATTTCTGCAAAGGCTTGTCAGGGAGGCATCATGTTTGTGGAATTTGCAGCAGGTTTATGGGCTCGTCCCATAAACATTGGCAGCTCAGGAGGTTCTTACAACCCTGAGAAGTTCTATTAACTTAATTGTGGTGTGAATTACTGGCTAGAAATTATGGATGCTGAGTTACTAGTAACAGTATTTCCATTGTTGATATTTTTATAATTAATATAATTTCACAGAACTATGAACAATTTCTCTGCCTTGCTTATCCACTTCATGCCACTCCAATTTTTCAAGAAGCCTTGTCTGCACAACTGAGAAATAGAGAAGAAAGGCTGATCATCTCCTATACATTTAATGACAGTATTTTACAACAACAATCTTGAAGACATCTTCTCAGTAAAATGATTTTTATTGTTACAGAACGGTGCAAATTCCATCCTCTCAAAGATGAGTATTGGTCTGGCCCATAAATATGATGCATGCCCAAACCACAAACACACCATGTACTCAGAAATTACCGTCTTCCCATGGAGGGAATTCGTGGATGTTTCTCATAATTGCACTTCCGTCTCGGAGATAGCCTCCAGAGTATATCAAATATACAGTATCAGACTTTTTATGCCTTTTATGATGATTTCCAAGAGTAATTGGTGCTCATTAACATTAAATTTGCTATAAGAATGTACTTAGAGTGCATCATAAACTGGTAGGAGAGTTTGCTGAGTTTTTATTCTTTTATGGTTCCTATATGGAACAAAAAGATAGTGGAAGAGAAAATGATAGAAGGGTCAAGAGGCCTGGGAATTGTTTTATTTCACAGGCTCGCAGAGCACATCCGAAGAGGAGCTATTGATGGCAGCAGTATAGAAGTAAAAAGAAAAAAAGCAAAAACTTTCTATGATTCCTTGCACAGTCTCAGGCAGAAGCCATAAATCAGCAGCAAGGTCATGGCAGTAGATCACAAAACGGGTCACTCCAACACAGGCTGGACAGAATTCTGGTGTGGCCAAGGGCAGCTTTCGATACTGCTGCTTTTCCTTAGCGTGGTGTGAAGTACTCAGGACAGCAGTGGCACTGATGGTAGAACACACAACAGCAGCAACCCTGAACCCCTTGAAGCTACAGTTTCTCCCTCTTTCTCTTTCCCTTCTTCTTTCCTTTCTTCTAGCTGGTTCATGGTCATCCACTACTGACAGGAAAAAAGAAGGCATAGGTCTGGCTAGGATGAATCTCTTTTGCTTTGCTTATTTCTCTTTGTTCTTTCTTCCTGACTTCCCTTATATATTTTGTCCTTTCTGTCTTTCTTTTCCTCCCTTCTTTCTTTTTTTTTCAAAAACAAAGGATAAAATTGCAACAATTGCAACTGCATTTAACCCAGCTGGACAACATCAACATAACACGCCAACATTTCTCAGTTGAACTTCATCTGAGTCCCCCAGTACCACCTGAGACATCTGATCTATATTTGAGGTCTCTTTATAGCCTCTGAACTACATAGTTTCCTGATTCTCACCAGAAAAAAATGTTCCCCCCTCCTTTCCCTTATGCAGTAAGTTAACATGACCTGTGTTATTCTATCTCCTTCCTAATGCAGTTTTTATGGAGTACTACTATTATTTTGCTTTCATAATATTAATTAATGTCATGTATTTTGACAAGAGTTCTAAGTCTACTTAACCTGTCTAGCTTGTTGTGTGCAACTTATTATTGATTGAAGCCCTTTGCTCGACCTTGTGAAAATACTAAACAATTAGTGAGGGGAGTATGGCCTTTCTAAAAGCCATTTTCTTCAAAGGCCTTAAAAGGTCTTATTTGCTCTTCTGCATTTCTCAATCTGTATCTGCCAAGGAGAAAAAAAAAAGGGTATTAAAAATACATATTCCCATTTTTACCACTGAGAAGAAATGTAGTGTTGTCATAGGACAAAAAAAAAGAGGTAGAGCTGTGCACAGGCTATTTCAGCAGAGGTCTGTGGGAGACATTAGGAGTGCTCCACCTCATTGCCATGCAGATCCATACAGGAAAGCTGTCCTGGCCTCTTGACTTCTCCTTGGCTCCCCACCAGTGAAAAGCACAAAGTTCACACTGATCTCTCCAGGCTTGGTTGTTATGTCTAGGACTTTATCTATATCTTGCAGGTATTCCATGGGGAGGTTTATCTAAAGAAATTCCCCTGTCTCCCTAGTGAGGGACATCTTCCCTGAGCACTCTGCATGGATACAACCTGCAGTTGTTAGTAAAAATGACAAAATACATCTACCAAATTATGTTGGCACCATCCTGAGCCCATAAAAGTGGCATTCCCTGATGTGGCCATGTCTGAACTGTAGCAAATTTCTAGTATAGAACAGGTAGAACTTCATTCCGTCTTTTCACAATGTCCAGTGCTCAGCAAATGGCCTTTTGCACCTTGGTAGGCTGCAGAGAGCAGAGTGTGAGGACAAAATACAGTTGACTTAAACCCTAGTGAAATCCATTTGTTGTAACTTATTTTACTACTCTCCAAGCCATATAGAAGTACTCAGAAAGACCCACAGGTGCCTGGAAAATAACGAACAAACAAATTAAAAACAAACCAAAAAAACCCCACAAAAACCAATTGACTGAAACTAGATGCTCATCTGCTAGTTGGAATTCCAGATCAAACATTGGTTAATTCAGTCTCAGATCTTTCTGCTTTATGTAAGGTACTCAGGCCAGCCTAAAACATCCTTAGCATTAAGTGAAATTATTTTGTCTGACTTTTCAGTGGAAGCACTTGTGCAGTCAGCCACATCTGAGAAGCTGATTTCCCAGCTTCTAGAGGAAGCTACAGGAAGTTTTCCCCTAGTGCCTGCAAGTTGTTCAGGATGAACCCCCAGGGATGCATGTGCATCCATCACCACGCTCAGAGTTCAACAAAGCCTTGCTGGAAAGGGTTTTAACTCACACGTTTGACTTTGTGGTGGAGGGGTCAGGACCCTCACACTGTAGGTTGAGGAGTGAGGGGCTTTGACAGCCATTGCTTCTCTGCTGCAATGCTTTATCTGCCCTAAGCCCAAACACTGCCTCAAGAGCAAACATGGACTTCACACATGCTCAGTTGATGTCTCGATTGAGACTGTAAATTGGGTGTGGATGCAGGGGTGTCATGCAAGAGCATGGGCAACATGGAATGCCTCGGGAGCTGGCATGGCAGTATGGAAATGGTTTCCACCCCAGGAGGGTGGAACAGAGGGTGACTGGACTGTGCTGGGAGGCATTGCTTGCTGGCTGGGAAGACACACAGATATCAGAGAGCTGAAGGGTGAGATGAGAGAATCTACATGAAAGAGACTACAGTATGAGAGAAAAATGAGGCTGTCACAACGAATCGTTATCCCTGGGTATCTGAGTTAGCACATCATTGGAACAAATGATACAATTCACTCAAGAGTTCTTGCCCAGCTTTTTGCAGGCACACAAAAAAACATTACAACTTTTATCTTCAGCTCACACTGAGAGGCTTGTCTTCACCATGGTTACCCTCTAGCCAATTTTGTTGGGGTTTTTTTAAGAAAAGAGAGAGTAAATAATGGAGCTTCAAAAAAGAGTTGTATCAGCACTGCCCACACTGTATGTTCCTCACCAGCTCTGCTTTGCTTACACGTGTCACTGGACAGCAGAGAGCTGAGTTTGTCCTGATAGATGAGAAATCAGGTAAATGCCTGCACTAGATGTCAGAGTACAATTCTTCATGATTGCCTAGAACTTCAATAAAATTCTTCACATCCATCCCCAGGGATACAGAGCAATGCAATCATGGATGATTGATATTCAGCCTGCTACAATACTCTGGCTCAGTATCAGCCTTTGGAATAGGTTAAATAAAATAAACACATTTCAAGAGCAGTCAGGCCAGGGAATTTCTTTTCCTTGTGGTGTTGTCATTGGTTTTTGATAAAGCAGGCGGGGCACGTGGTGAAAGTCAGTGCACGTCAGGCATACACCTAAAACTCCATGTGTGCTTCAAGTTTTGATTTGCCTCGATGATCATGGAGGATAATAAATTAGTGTTCTTAAGGAACGGATCCATTTGATCATACACACATATAACATGGCATCAACAGTGCCCTCTCCACTTTCCTGTACTGTTGCCTATGTCAAAATGAAAAAAAAAAAAAAAGACACATTTCTGGTGATTGTAGAGTTGTGGTGGGAGGTTTGTTTATCTACTTATTTATATAAATGACCTGGTCTTTTTTGCTAAAAAAAAAAGGGTCATATTTCCTGTGGCAGAAACTCCTCCAAGGAGGATGTAGAGAGACTGATCTACACGTGATCAGGTCCCTTGCAAACCACCTTCAAATGCAAGGCAGCACAAGACCCAGTTACTGGGGATCAGAAATCCAGGGTAAAAGAGGCAGAGAGAGCTATTTCTGATTACAGGGAAACAGAGACTCTGTCTTGGGGGACTGTAAAAGTTTGCCTTATTTGGTTGAGCAAATGGAGATGGGGCATAGTTACTTGGTTGCCGCCAGTTTTAGAGATTGAAGAGAATAGCAAGGACATGAGATACTAAAGTGTAGAAAGACTGCAATGCAAGATGAACGTGTGGGAAGTGATGAGTGGAAGGGAAGAAATTGTTCATTAATGTGTATTGGAAGCTGCTAGACTGTGTTCCATTGACCAAAAATGTGCTTTTCTGGAGAAACCCTCTAACTAGGCCAAACTGTATTTCCTTCGTGAATTGTGGCCTGAGATCCAATGGAATGGTTTCTTGGCATTATAAGTAGACTGGATTCTTGAGAATTCTAGGTAGATGAAAAATATAAAGTCATAAATTATCCTCAGTCTAGATATCAAGCTCTTTCAATGAACCAAGCAATATGCTGCAGTCATTTCAGAATTTGTGACCCCAACCCACCATGTTTTGACCTTTGTATCAAAGCACTGTGTAAAATGCACGTAAACTTGGGTGTAGACACTTCTGTTTCTTGCAGAGACACTGGGCTTGTATTAGACAAATATGAAGGAAAGCAGTGGTCTCGGAAGCTTTTTGGCTAGACTCTTAGATGTGCTGGAAAGTTTGATTGTAATCAGTGGTGTTTTGATTTCAGATGATCTGGTGGTCTGTAAACCTGGTGGAAAAATAACTTTTTCTTCTGAAAAATATTCTATAATCATAGTTTCCGTGGTAGTTTTGCACACTTCTTTGTCTTCTTCCCCTCTAACTTCTCATAAAAAACCAAGAACAAAGTAGGTAACATTTGAAATTTTAAATCAAACCAAACATTCCATCGAGCAGAGATATTATTTATTTCTATGAAAACGTCTATAGTATTTAAAGTTAAATTTCAATGAAAGGGCAGGTTCAAAGGACTTTTTTCATCCCTTCCAATCAAGTCATATTTGGGAGAAAGTTGTTGCCAGAACTTGGCCATCCGTAGCCTGTGAGTTTTCATTATTTAATGCAGAGTGTCAAGGGACATCTGACCAGTTCAAAACACACAGATGCATTGTGCCTGTGCTGAAAGATAGAAAAAGTGAACATGTAGACTACACTCAGACAGCATCTGCTCCATTTATTCAGCATTTTACATAGAGGCTACAGCACCTGGACTTGCTTTTAAACAAAATACTCTGATTATTCCTTTCCTTGAATCAGTTGATTACAAAAGCTTCCTCACTTCTGTTCTTTTTTTCTTTTCCTTTTCTGCCTGACTCTGTCCAAATAATTTCTTCTTGAAATTAACAGTCTGACACATTTCTTGCCTCACAAGAGTCAGATATGCCAGACAATGGATTGCCATGAGGGCACCTAATACAGGAGAGTATATTCTGACACCACCCTGCCTTTACAGAGTGCAAACCCTATGGGGATTGTTTGGTACAGCGTTGTTTTAACAATAGTTTAAGATTCAAGCAATAATTGAATATGAAGCCATCCTGAATTCCCTGAATGCATCAAAGGACAAGGTTCAGGGAAATCTGAGATAGTACAGGGAAACAAAGATGAACAATTGGAAGGACAGAGGAATTATCTTTCCTGTTCACTGCTTTACTAAGCAAATCTTTTCAATGAATGAAACCACAGGGTCACTTGCCTTGTGATTATAAGGATGATTTATGAGGAGTGTTGTGGTAGATGGATGTTTGGTGTGAATCACTGCAGTCTTTTTAGGAAGAAAAATAGGTCACAGAAAAGGATATTGCTGAAATCCTGATTTGGTTTGTTTTCTTTCCATAGAACCAGGAAAGGTCTCAGACACAGCTGGACCTTCATGCTGCTGTAGAAAATTGGAAAATATATTATCTATCAATTGGGCGTTTTAATTCATTCCCATCTCTGCTTCAGTGACCACTGCAAATTCTAAAAGGCAGAAATTCTTTAGCTGACTTTCAGGAGTGAACTTCATACAATTAATAATTTTTTTCCTCAGTTGCTCTATGACACTGGTGCCTACCTACTTACATGTAGAAAATTTTGGGTGTCTATAAAAGGAATTCTAGAAGCTTGCATCTAGGAATAATTTAATCTAATGTACTTGGGTAATGTTTTTGGAAACAGTGTCAAATATTACGGGATATTTACTTATGGAAAGAAAGCCAGGAAAGAGGTCAAGTGGTATTTTGTCAGGGCAGTCAGACTGTTCCAGAAATAGGTGAGCAAGTATCTTGTATTACAAATGCATAACTGTGCTCTTTGGAAAGAAAAAATAAAAAATCCAAGAAAGGTTATTTAATCATATCTTCCATTTTTGATAAAAGTCCTACACTGTCTGGCTCTAATACACAAATTCTTTATCATCAAATCCCCTGGGGTGATCAGGTTTTCTGTGATGAATGTAAAGTAATAGTTTCAGGAGTAAATTAATATGAAGAAAAGCTTCTTTACTGGAACAGGCTGCTCAGAGAGGCTGTGGAGTCTCCTTCTCTGGAGATATTCAAATCTCCTCCTGGCCATGATCCTGTGCAACCTGCCCTGGGTGAATCTGCTGTAGCAGTGGGGTTGGACTAGACCATCTCCAGAGGTTCAGGCATTTTATGATTCTATAATTGAGTACATTCTGACTTAGCTAGACATTTTTCTCCCCAAATCATACAATAGAAGCTTGACAAGAAAATGAATACTGTAATACATTTTTTTTATTCAGTTGATTTAAGGGGTGAGAGTGATATCTCATCTCTTTACAGGTGTATTAATATGTCATTAGTTTAGTTATTGCTATGATACTAGAACACTCCCATGTATGAAAAATAGGCAGATGTGTGTTGTAAGCAAACTACAAAGGAGTTTGAAATGTACCAGTGGAGGTGTTCTAGTTCCAACAGGAATAAATTCAGCCTTTTTTTCACTGTCCTGCATGGAAGGCAGACTGGATGATCACATCATACCTGGCTTCTTGATGAAAGAATTTGCTATTTAACTCTACCTTATGTAATTATGAATATATGAAATGTTTTAAATTCATGTCAAAATCACTACAACAGCAATAGCAAGTGTCCTGATCTATTTTTTTTATTTTCCTTTTTCACATGATAAATATGCGTTTGTTACAGATAAGGTTTAAGGGAGACAGTATTCATAGAAAGCCACATCTTTCCCATCAGTAGTGTAAAATTTTACCATACCTGCACAGGGATCTCTCTCAGCCCTGCTGCCTGTACCTCATATCTTTAGGAGGTGGTGTGACATTCCCATGATCATTTAGACCTCCACATCTTTGTCACTCAACTTGGATGTTGAGAAAAACAGTTGTGGAGACAGTGCTTTATGCAGGGTTTTCCAACTGTCCTTTGAGAGCTGGGGTGTTTGAAGCATGGATTGTTGTGGATCGCAGCTACCAGATGTGATTTCATGTCATTGCTGATCTGGTTTCATCCTCACGCAGAGCCTTGGTGGTGCAGTCTGGGTGCTCCCTTAGCTGCTCCCTGCCCTCCCACCTCCCACCTTCCTGTCAGTTTTCTCTCCAGCTGCTAGGACTTCTCACTATTCTCCCCATCTATGCGGTTTACATAACCCTAGTCTGGCTTCCTACTTTGATCTACCCCTGATGAGTGCTAATTACCTATAGAAGTGATAGCTGATGTCAGCTGCTGATGGGTGAGGGGGGAGCTGTGAGAATTTGTGTGATTCTCATTGTTGATTATTTACACAGTGTGCAATCTGAAATATTCAGAACCAAAGCCCAATCTTGCAGTAATTGCAGCATGTCAGAGGTTTGGTTTTTTTCTCCCACAATAAAGTGTATGGCAGGAACAGGAGAAAAAACTGATGAAAGAGGGGAAGAGATACAGATTTTTCCCCACATCAAAGTGAGGATTATTTTTCAATTCGTGTGTTTGAGACATTTGTTGCATTTGATACAGCTATTTTTGAGAACTTCCCTGTATTGCCAGGACTTTGCTTGACTCAGAACACCTGAAAAACTCTGTTGGCAGCACGTAGGTTTTGATCCACTCCTCTCACTGTGAGGCTGTCCTCTCCCCATGAAATGCTGAATGAACGTGCTCTTGCTCATGGTGAATGACTAACAAGTTGAGTAAAAGAAGGATGATGCCTTTCCTCCTCTCACTTCCCTCTTATGAAATATTGGCTAAACAAATAACCAAAATTATCCATTTCTTAAAATCTTTTTCTTGCAAATATCTAGTGGGTGGAGTTTTAAACTGCTGACTTCCACAGAAAGGCTGAGATTGAGCAATGTGAACAGAGTTTAAAAAAATACACTGAGCTTCATTTGTTTTGTCTCATTAACCCTTGCTGATATTTCAACCAGTAATAAGAGAGAAAATCAAGATTCCTTTAAATTAAATTAATAATTTGTCTTCTCCTCTATGTTGATTCTTTTGTTTGCTAGGATGTAGGAAGAAATAAGCATAATAGGAATCTTCTTTTACCTCCAAGATGAAAGATAAGTCTGTGCCACTGCAGCAGAGACATGTAAGATTAACCAAATAAACCATGCCATTATCCAACAAAATATTCTCTGAGTAAAACAGCTGGTCTTGAACACTGGGTTTGACAAGTGTCAGCAAAACCCAGACAGGTGGCTTGAAACAGCCTCATTTTAATGAGTCCAATTCAAAGAGCTTGGCCAGTTTGCATCATATATATTTCCTACCTTATATCAGTAATGCAGATTTCTGTGGTTTCCAGTTAACAAATACAGTATTTACCTTATTTTTGATTTGGAGACAAGAATTACAACATTAAAAATCAAGTGCTGACTTTCTGCAGGATAGGGCTAGTAAGAGGAAATGTCTCTGATTTTAGCCACTGCCTTTGTTCTCACCATAAAGCTGCTGATTCTCCCATCCCAGTGTACAAGTTCTGCCAGAAAAATTGCCATCAGCAGAAGCATGTAGCTATCAGCAGCAGCAAACTTATCTGTGTTACTGCAGTCGAGTACAAAATGAAGCTGATCACCTGTCTTTGTGTCATTTGTTACCTCTCGCCAGTTCACTGCAGTGTATTGACATGGCCACGATTTGTACAAATCACATGTGGGAGCAAAGCATCACTTTGCAAAAGTGATGAGCTACCAAAATTACCTCCAGGCAGAAGACAAATCAGGCAACAGGTCTGCCTGTACTGGCAGACCCAGCAGCTTCAAAGAGGGAGGGAGACAGAAAGAGGCAATGATCTGTCCCGGGACAACGAGACACCTCTCTGGCCTCCCTTCCTCTCCCACACCTGACCTTCCCCAAAACTCTTATGGCTCCTCCCAGTTTTTCTCGAGTCTCTGAAATGCCTAGAGCTTGCTTTGAGGGCCCATTTGGCAGATAATCATATAAGAACAAAGTAGGCATTTATTCTTAAGCTACAGTGGACTTGTAAATGCATCTTGCCAAGTGTTTCCTCCTGGGATTAATATTACTACTGATTGCATTAAAGCAATTAATTATTTCTACTTCTTTTTAGGTAACACTTTAGAATGAATTTGATGTCTTTTTCTTGCATCAGTAACAGTCATTAAATACAACAGTACCTTTTAGTTGCTGAATATTCTGCTTTCAGCTCAGTCATATTTTAGGACATCTGCCAGGAGCATTCACAGACAAAAGTTAAGCAGGTGCTTAAGTGCTTTTCTTGGATGAGAACCAGTGATTAGACTTTCATAGGACTGATGCATCAGGATCCTAACACATCATTGGAGAGAAAGACTTAATAGAACAATTACATTCTAGATAAGATGCCTTGCCAATCATAGTTATTTTTCCCATATTTTAAATCTGTGTCAAATAAGTTTTGTTAGCTCTTTGTTTTCTCTATTTCTGCCTCCCTTGTCATCAGAGTAAGTAAAGAAAGACGAATTAGCAGTTGAATCTGAAGATATTAGGTCTAGTCTAAACTCCAAATTTGATGGAAAATGTCTCTTGACCTCAAGGATGATTACATTGGGCTGTACAATATAAATTATCTGTGATGGATCTGGGTAGTTAACCAACTTGCACATGAAACTCTGCTCCATTTCTTAAATACTATTGTAAAATTATTAAAACAGTACCACTACGACATGTCTTCATTAAAATGATTGAGAAGAGCAACTATTATGGTCATAATTCTCAGCAGAGTAAAAAAATTTCCTGTCTAAAAATAAAATTCCTTATAAGACAGGTCCTGGATGCTTGCAGTCTTGACTTGCTTGCCTTCAGTCCTTAGGCACTCATTAGCCAAGATCCTCTTTTTCTATGAAGTCACTTAACTCCGTGTCAGTTTTGTGTAAACAGAACATGCCTTTCATTAATCCTGCAGTAACAGCTACCGTGCCACCCTGGGCTCTTCAGCAACACACAAACATTTGACAAAAGACTGACTATGACAATTAAAGCAGCATCCTTCACTGAAAGTGAAATGGCTGCAAAAAGCTGTTTCACTGTAGCGTAGATATCAATCAGGCACAGCTGAATGTGGGCTAATAAACATGTCACTCTTTATGCTGCCTGCTCGGAGGAACAATAACAGCTGAGAAGGCAGGGACAGAACACCTGGAGCAGAGGATTGCGTGCTGCTTTCTGGACTCTCTGCCTCTACTGTGAAGCTTGATATAATAATAAGGAATAATTCAGTAAATGTACAGTCTAGGGGAAAGGAGGGTTAGCAGGACAGGTTATTTTCCCTTCTTCTAAGTCCATCTGCTAAATCTTCATTTTTTGAACTGCACTGAAACATCTCAAGAACCAGAGAAGAAGCAGAAAGATAAAATCATAATTGTGTCTTGTCTTACCCTTTGTGTCTTAGAATCAAAGATTTTTGTCAGAAAAGAATTCTAAGATCAATCCAGCCATTAACCCACCACTGTTGTGTTCAGCACTAAACCCTGTCCCCAAATGTGCCACATCCACTGAAAACTTCCAGGGAAGGTGATTTTATTTCAATGCCACCACTTTCCAGGGCAGCCTGTTACAATGCCTTGGGAGAGAGCTTGAGAGGAGGAAGTGCAGTGAAGGCTGAGGTATCACGGCACACCTGCTGTGACTGACACAGAGCCAGCACAGGACTAGCCCACAATCAGGAGTAGCTTAAGATGCAGAAGTGGTAAGAAAGAAATGCAGAAGAAATAAGGGAGCAGAAGACTGCTGGAGTTTGCAGGAAAGCTCACTTCAGGGTGCTATATATGGCAATGCCCCCACACACAGGACAAGGGCATAAAACCTTGATGGTTTCCCATCACTCAAGCTTTAGCTCCCATTCCTCAATCCAGCTTTACTGCACCTTTGAGTTCCATAAGTCCAGAAAGAGGTGTCTTTTTTTTCAGGTTCTCTTGATGCAGACTCAGTTTTACCCTTTTGACTTCTTCCTGGTGAGGAGGCAGGATCCCAAATATTCCACACCCCCACCATACTCACGCTTCTGACTTCTTCCCTGAGTAAAAATGCCCAAGGACTTTGCAGTCAATTGAAGTGTTTACTTGCTGCCTATCTCTAGCTTTT
The DNA here is from genome assembly GCA_008694505.1 of Cyanoderma ruficeps. NCBI lineage: Eukaryota > Metazoa > Chordata > Aves > Passeriformes > Timaliidae > Cyanoderma > Cyanoderma ruficeps. Next base: position 21,170,181 of record VZDJ01000116.1, on the reverse strand, counting down.
CTCTGATGGGCACCAATGCTGCGATATGTAATATACACCTTGGTCTGTCAGACTGAAACCTATATGACTCTAAAAACCCTGGGATTTTTTTTTAAATAAGTTAGTAGTAACACTACCTTCATTGCAGTAATTGAGATGAAAATGAGATTGTGACAAATTGATCAGCTCTCCAGTAGGTGAGACAATCATAGAGGAGAAAACTGGAAAAAAAAGAGGCAAACAAAAAACAAACAAACAAAAAAAACCAAACAAAAACCCAAAACCAAACAAAAGCCAACAAAAAAGCAGATTCACCAGCCTTTCATGAGAGCAAATAGCAAGGTATTTGGCATGCTGATTGACTCTCTATCAATCTGTTTTTCTGTGTGCCTTCCAAATCTTTACAAATATTTGCCTCCTGCCAACAGGCAAACAGCAGGTCAGTGCTGAAAAACAGATTATGTTTGTTTTGAAGTCAAAATTGAATATGCTTTTTTTTCCTGGATGCAAAAACTAGCAAAAGGGTAACAGAAGTCAAACAGCAATTATCACGGTACTTTTGGCAACTGAGATTGGAGGAAAGGTGTGGGGGAAGTTGTTGATACTGATGCCAAACTGGGTTGGTTCTGAACGCTAACACCATAAATAAGCACACCTTGATATTAAGGAAATTTGAGTTATGCCAGACAGGCAGTTTCTGCCTCAAGAGAAGCTCAATGCAGTCTATCCAGCTATCTCATTTATAAGGTAAATGGGAGGAAGGAGCAGTGGTACAGTGGTTTGTTGAAAAATAAAAAATGAGAAGACCTTCACTCACATGGGGAGGAAGGTTGCCAGCTCCTCCCCTCTCTCCCTCCTTCCTTGAGCATATTCATATTTCATCATTTCACTTTTACTGGGTGACCTGGCTCGTATGTTTTTGACAAACTAGAAATGAAACTTTCCTCAGTGCAAGGGGAACAGCTTTAGAGGAGCCTGCTAAAGCCAGGAGAGGAGCTTTAGTCAGTGATGAGGGAGGGATGACAGGGGTGAGCAAAAACAGTGTGAATAATTCATGCAGCACATTCAGATTCCATGTGGATCCTGAACCAGCCTGAACACACTATTTGCTCTGCATCCCTAATGTTTCATTAGCTGCTGAAGAGATGAACAAGGTAAAGTCATTAAATTTAGTGTAATGTTGTTGTAATACCACTTGTTGGTTGTATCACTGTGCAAAGACAGTGACTACAAAGGACTTTGGTTTCTTCCCTGAGAATTTTGTTTCAAAATCACTCCCAGCCTGGAGGAATTGCTACTGGAGAGTGACTTCAGCCTCCCATCCCCCAGCTCATAAAATGTGATAAAGCCAACTGAGATTTCAGTGCAGGTGACTGTGTGACTCCCTGCAGAAGAGAGCTCAAGAAAAAGAAATCTTTTCGGTAAATTCTAAACAATGCTCTCTCAGTGCATGCCACAATAGTTACATTCTCTAGTCAAGTTAGAGAGTTCTACTCACCATAACTGATGCCTGAAAAAGGAGTTTTTACTGAACAGTGCAATTCAGCCAAGTCCAAGCAGCCAGGACCCCACTGTGCAAGTGTACTGAGCCTGGCCATGAGGAATTGAGCCTTCTCAGGTCCTAGTAGATCCTGCTACTCAAAATGAAAGCTTGGAAGGCAGATTTTGGATAAAAAAAACTAAGTTGAATTTTGGACAAAAAATCTCCCCCCACAGTGTTGACTCACTCCTCCTAGTTGAAACTATTTTTAATGGTGAACAATTTAATCTGGAGTGTTTTGTGACCCTTGCAAGGAATATATTTGTAAATTACTGTGGGGTTTTAGCATTCCTGCAGAGCTCACCCCACATCTGCTTAGCTGTTACAGATTGCCCAGGTTTTATGTGACTGCTTTAATATTCAGCTGACACAACACCCTTATCACAGGATCCCTTAGTCCCTGTTCTGTCTCTCACTGTCTGTGAAATTAAAAGCATTGTTTTGTCTTGATTTAAAGAGATAAATCACACAGGTTTGCATGAGCTGTAGACTGGGGTGAAGGAATCTTCAAGAAATCAGGTGCACTTGTTGAAAGGGTTCTCTGATTTTTTGATGCTGACTGTACAGTAAACGGACGGGTTAGGCTTACATGTTTGGCAAAACAGATCCAGGGCTTTTTCTGCCCTGGGTTACACTTGTTTTTTTCTTCCTTCCCATTGGCTGGAGTGCAGAGGAGATTGATAAGGCTCTTGCTGTCTCTGAGGCAATGAACCTGGTAGTTTAGCTGCAGTCATAGAAAATTATAACTGCAGACACAGAGGTTGTGAGTTCAGGCTCCGTGGATGATTCAGCCCAGAGCAAGTTGTCATGTGAGCCAACCTTATAACCTGAGTGGGTTGTAAAAGGGACTGGAAAAGGGCCTGGTTATTTACTCTGTGCACAGTGTGCCATTAAATAGGAAAGTTTCCTGAAATGTCATGCCAGTTCCTGTGACTATTTTAGATTAACTGTGTAAAATTCATGGCAATTGCGCTCGAAAAATACAAACATAAAAATCCACCTTTTTTAAGAGAAGCAGACAATTTATCCAGGTCCGTGCTCAACTCTGCTTCAACACTAAATAGCTTAGCTCAAAGGTAGTCCAAGGGTTTGGAGGTCTCTGCCCTAATTCAGACTTATGATTGTGAGAGAGGAATTCACTCCTCTGAGCACACAGAGGGCAAACAGCTGTACAGAGAGAAGGGAAGAATGGGCAAGACACACACAAAGGAGAGGTCCTGGCTTTTACAGAGTCACAGAATGGTTTGAGTTGGAAGGGACCTCAGAGGTGATCTTGGTCCAATCCTCCCACCATGGGCAGGGGACATCTCCCACTAGACCAGGATGCCCAAGGCCCCGTCCAACCTGGCCTTGAACACTTCCAGGGATAGGCCATCCACAGCTTTTCTTTTATGTCATATATTTAATCCCCAGAAATCTCAAATACCTTAATAAAGGAAGTTAATACCATTTGCCACATTTTACAAGGAGGTAAACTGAAGCTATAATTTCGTACAAAGCAGTACTCCTGGTTGTCAGGGACAGTCCCAGGGTGGTTATAGATTTAGTGTTTAGATTGATGATGGAGGAAGGTATACAGCAAAGGCACCACCTCGGGGACACTGGAACAGAAATCCAGGCAGAGACAGAGACATGACTTTTGGTGGGCCGAAATGAGGTACTGAATTGACCAAAGCTAATTCAGGTCCACATAAACCATTTCATTTTTTTGAACTGTATGAACATTTGGATGTCTTCTCACTGAGCCCTTACAGTGAAGGGAATAGTTTTGTTGCAAAGGCAGTGTCCAGGCTGTCAAGGGTACTGTTGCCTACTGACACCACCTACACACAAGTTTTGTGGCCATCCTACCAACATTTATATATGCTGACAATCTACCTGAGAAAACTGTCACTGACTCTGCTCCTGAATTTCGTTGCACTGATGTATATTTCAAGGAATGGCTTAGTCAGGAGCGCAGTCTGTCACACTAACTTCAGCCCCAGCCATCTCCCATCCAAAGTCAAAAGCAAATTTCTATAAATTTCTAATAGAAATCAGAATGATGCGGTATAAATTTCAAATAGAAATCAGAACTATGCTCAGGTAAGAGACATCTGCTTTGGGATGGCATAAACAGTGTATTCAGCTCTGTTAGACCTTTAGGGGAAAAGAAAAAGCGAGACAGGAGGAGGAAGTCATGTTGAATTTAAAGCAATTGATCTGTGTTTTCATGTGCTTGAGTGGCTCATGTGCTGAAACAAGAGGCAGTGAGCTGTTTTGGAAGGTTTGTTTTCCCAATTTTGCACTTGCAATCAGAATAAGAATCTTAATGGAAACCATGCACCAGGAGTAACCATAATTTATTTACATTTAGAAATGAAAAACAGTGATGCCTGTCAAGTGTTCCCTCAAACAATCATGCCGTCCAAAATGTGGAGTTTATTTTGTGTATGGTAGAAGTTCACTGGAAGGATTGAAAGGAATTCTGTGGCATGTGAGAGGATAGAACAATGGGTGAATGGAAAAAATGCAAAACATGGACAGTGTAGAAATTTTAGGGGCAAAGTCTATTGCCTGCTCTTTGTTATCTGGGGCTTTTTCCAAGAAGATTATTTGACTGCTTGATGATTCTTAAATGTCTGAATTTTTATTTGCTGTTATTGTCATAAGCACTGCTGAAGAAACAACTCCATTTCATCCCAGATAGCTTAGATATTGGGTTTGTAGGTTTAAAATTTGATCAGGGACTGTGATCTCCATGAAAATTGCAGGAGGGGTCAAATATAATCATATCTCTATCTATAAATACATATATATGTATGTATGTATGTATATGTATGTTTATACTCTTCTCAATGTCCTGTAATTCAATATCCACATTCCTTCTGGCACATTCACCCCATGTGGGTAAAATAAATAAAACTAGTTTCAAAATCTGGTCTCAGAAAACACCTGTGGTTATCCACACAGAAACAGATCTTAAATCTCTTGACCCTGGACAAATTCTTCAGCCATTCTCCTGAGAGATGTCTTCCTGGCCTCGTAGATCTTCACTATTGTTCCACGCCTCTTGGAAAACTTTCTTTCTGGCTGTGTCTGGGATTTCTGTATCAGAGACTAAAAGCCACACAAGTCTCCTTTCCCTTCCCAAAGTGGCAGGTTCTGCTTCCTTAGCTGAGGCGAGCATTGTCTACAGCAATGCCTACAGAGAAAAACTGAACTGGCTTTTGTTCTAAACCATAGGGATGCATTAACACTGCACATCCAACAAAATCAGAAAATCTGAGATTGTTTTTCCCCTAATTGAGCAACTCAGGGAAGACTTCAAGTAACAGGAGTGGTTTAACAGAAAACCCCAGTTTCACAGAAGATAGTCAACCCAGCTGTGTATGAATGAGCTGAGTACTAGAATAATTCTAATCACTAATGCTGATACTTGACAAGTTTATTTAGAACTTTAACTTCAGTAATTATACTTTGCCCTCGTGAAAGCTGTGAGAGAAGACTTTTCCCAATGAGGTTCTCAGTAAAGGTCTCATCAGCCTCACCAAGTGAGATCAGTAGTTCTGATTTCCATGATGCACCCACCCAGGGCAGCCCCTCCTGTCAAGGAGTGGCCAATAGCAGATGCCTCCTGGAAAACATAAAACAAGATGACTGTATGATGATCCTTTTTCCAAAACGCTCTCATAACCCTCAGGAAATTGTGGTTGAGAGATTTCCTGTGCCAGAGGTATATTTCTGCATTTAATAGTTCTCCATGCGCTTGTCAGTATTGCCAGAGTTTACTCACTGACTCCCAAGCAGGCTTAGAATATATTCTCACGTGGGTATTTTGAGACATAACCACTCAGTACACTCAATTGACTGTAATAATAAGTTAGCACCCTTCAGGGACTGTACTTTCTACTACCAACAAAGCAATACAGAGAAGGAAATATTGCCTGAATCTGATAACACCCATCATCCATGGGTACTCTGTGTTGCTCTCAGCAGCAGGGATGGCAAGCAGGTTGTTATCTGTCTGTTTTCCCAAAAGGGCTGTCTGGTTCTGCTGTGGTGTCACCTGTCCCTGTCAAGGCTGTGACAAATCACACTGCACGAGCACCAGGGTGTTTGGCCAAGCAAGGTGTTTCTTAGATGGGGGCCGTGAGACTGATACAGGATCAGCCCCACCCAGAGGAAAGCAATGCAAATGTCCTGGCTTTGTCCTGGAGCCAGAGAGGGCTGGAATGAGGTGAGAGTAACTGAATGTCACTCTGGGAAGGAGCACTGTAATCTCTCTGAATCAGTAGTTAACTAATTTAGTAACTGAGCAGGGGTGGAATTTTAAACCAGTCATACGTAAAGTTATTTTTTAAAGTCGGCCGCAAGGTCTGGAAGAAAGTTGCATCTTCATGAGGCAGCACAAAATCAGCATTAGCAAATAAGTAACGACAATTAGGAAATGTAGGGGGTAAGTCATGCAAAAGTGAGTTCAAGAAAAATAAGGTATTGATGATTCTCTGTTGACATTTACCAGCACTTCAGTCTCTCTCTAACATCTGTTTCTGAGTGAGACATCATTTCAAAGCCATTCATTCAGAGTAGATGCAATATTTAGCTATTATAGGACTTGTTTTTCTCACTCTTCAGTGATATCTTTCATCCATTGAGATCTGCCTATCTATACTCTTTTTATTCATTAGTGAGAGATAGTTGAATTACTGCAAGGATATTCACTGAAGATGCAACAAGATAATTTATTTGTGCTATAGATTGACTTGACAGTTATTCAAAGAGTCAGAGAAGCTTTCTCAGCGATAAGAGAAGCAGACTTGGTCCAGTCTTTTTCCTTTCAGAAAGCCACTCATGCCACCAACCATGCAGATCCTTAGATAATCCTGGTCTTGCAGCTAAAGAGATGAAAGAAAGAAGATTCTTGAACAAAGACCAATACAATTATAGGGGGAACCCTATAATTCACCCAGAGCAGCTTTCTTCTTCTTCTTCTTTGATTCCAAGTTAGTTCTGTTATTTTAGGAAGTTGGGGGTGTAAGTCTTTTTTTCTCTGGTATTTTAATATAATTCTGTGATACTTCTTCAACAAAATTATGCCATATGCATCTGCTACAGGATTTTCATCCATTTAACTTTCTGTAATTCACATATTTTTTCTCATATTTGAATGATATGCAATATAGAGTTGTATCCATTATAACTTTCATAACAGTAATGAGCATGTTTTGAATGAAAGAGGGATTGCAAGCTTTTTAAAAAAAAAGATTTAGTCATATGCTTTGGGAAAAACTTGGTTTCTTCAGTCCAACTCAAAATTAGAAACAAAAAACCAGAATATTTTATCTTTTTTTTTTTTGAGCTTTCAGAGTTTCATTGGAACAGAAAATTCAGAGTGAAGCACAAGGAACAGGATGAGCAGTTCAATAGCAATCTGCAATTTTAATTTTACTTGTGTCAAAATAAATATAAAACAATTTTAATTTTTTAATTGAAATGTGCCTCTGCAAGAATAATTTTTGCCTTGCAGACAGGTCTATCTATGATTCCTATCTTTGTTTAGCAAATATATCTTCATCTTCATGCTTGTGCTTTAGATTGTGCAAAAAAGCCCTCAAGGGCTGAGGGCTAACCATAAACACAACCCAAACATGCACATCTCCAGGTCAGCAGTTTATCAGGATGGTGTGGGGACCGTGGTCACAGGCTCTGCTTTGTGGTGTGCAGTGTGGTGACAGAGCGCAGGGAGGGGTTTGGGTACACGGTGGCAGCAACTGCTGCTCACTCTCTGCCTGTCACAGGGACATCAGACCCAACTCTGCTCCTTGCAGCCAGACCCAAGTGCCCTCCATCTGTTCTGCTCTCTCTGCATGGCGGCCCAGGCCAGCCAGGATTTGGATCACCATCCTCAGGGCAACAAGCTTCAGCTCTAGAGCCTGAGAAGCCTTGAGCTGATGGTGTTGAACTGCTCTGCAGATCCTGTGCATGAATTGTATTTCTGAGTATTTCTGACAAGCATTTAGATGCTGTTATCTATTTTCATCAGGCTACCAAATGGAATATTTTCCCTTCTATTCAGCAGCCTAAACAAGTGCATTTACAATGAATATCCACATATGCAGCTGCAAGTCCACTTACCTGTTAATTGTGAAACACACACAGCAGCAACTGCTCAGCTGCACACTCAGCTCCCTGGCAAAGCTTCAAGGTCCTTGTCCTGTGACACAGAGTGTCATGCTCTTCCATGAGAACCCCAGCTAAGCAAATACCAATTTCCCAGGTAGCAAACACCACAATTACCAAGCCTCCACTCCTCCCAGACAGCAGAAAAAGCTCTGTTAGAAAAATTACATTGATTGCTTCACAGCCTAAAGTTGTAAGGAGCTATGGATTCAGTAATAATCTTGTAGCAATTTTTGGCAATTGCCCTTTTCCCTTCATCCCCTCTCCCCCATATGTTGACTTCTGCTCACTAACATCAAACCAAGGTTAGACAGATCCATTTTCATGTTACAAAGAACAACAGGAAACAAAAATCAAGATGAGTGTAAAAGGAGCTACAAAGAAATTCCCCTCTCAAAAAAACATGCTTTTTTTCCTTCAAAGGAACTTATTTTACTTGCTGCTCTTCTATGGCATGGGGCACATTGATCATCAAATCCCCATACGAAAGATGAAAATGGGCAATTATACTTTAGATGTTTGCCACTTTAGAGGCTTGGAGACTAATTTTCTTTTAAACTGCTCAGGACAAGCTGATCTCATCAAATAGATGATTTTTGGGAACAAACAAACACACAAAAACATTAGTAAAGCTCTCTAGTTTGTACTACGACATGTTTACAATGCAACATGGGTAATGACTAGTAAGGACTAAAAAAAAATATATTGGGGGGTGTTTGGCCTTTCACACAAAGATACTTTCAGAAAGTTTATTCTGAAGTAATACAAGAAAAGTTCAGAGGCTGTCCAATGTCCTTAGGATATATATATCTGTAAGAAACAAAATTTGCACCATGAAAACAAGATCTGAGGCATAGAGTTGTCTCTTAGATCCTTTTATCTGATGCTTTTTAGTCTGAGGCTTTGGTCTTACCAACAAGCTTTGCTTTCTGCTCATGTCTCTCTCTACAGCAGCCAAGGGTGTTTTGTAGGCTGTTACTGTAAGAGGGAATCTAATTCTCCAACTTTATCTTGGCATTTGTATATGAAAAGACAAGTGTTGCCAGCTTTACCAGGTCTTATTTTATCCCAGCAGAATGAAATTTACCCATTTGGAACTTCTCTTCAGGTTAAGCAGCTGACAATTGTTTCAACAGCATAAAAAGTAGGAAAGACCTGGCTTATTAAATATTTGCAAATACTCCTGCTGGTTTTAATGATCTTTGAATCAAGCTGTAATTGTGGCCAAAGATTAAAAGCCTGATCGTATCTGGTTGGAAGCAGATGAAATTTCTTGCAGAGCAGAGTGAAGATTCTTCATTTCTACTTTTGAAAAGATGTTCAAACACGAACACTTCAAATGAGAAGGCATTTTTAAAAATGTAGTGGCTAAGGAAGAAAAATATGTGCTGTCAATCAATATCGCTGTGTGCAAAAGAGGTCTTGTAACACAAAACCTGATTTGTTCTTTGACAAGAATGCACAACTGGATGATAAACGTACTTCTCAAGATGCAATATTCTTAAAATGAGCTATTGGTAGAGCTGATCCTGTCCGAGGGTGTGGGAAAGAATTGATCATCCCTTTACTTCCCCCAGTTGTACTTTCCGTTAATCCATGATGTTACTCCTTTTCAAGTGTTTGAAATTGAATTGTCTCGATTTCATTAAACATCAGAACCTATGAAGAATACAATGTATGGCTAAAAAGTGACTGAGAAATCCTAAAAGAAGTAGATCAAGGGGAAATCATTAGCAAAAAGTGGTGGTTCCTTGGCAGATTGGGAGTGATTCTGCCTGAGATGTATGCTGCTGTAGATGTTTCATTAAATAATATCAGGGAATTAAAAAGTAATTTTAAAGTATGGACAAAACCTGGTATTCTCTTAGGTAAAGATAAGGGCAAGACTGTGATGCACAGGGATCTAACATCATTTAGTTATCATCTGGCCTGTTTAAGTCACATCAAAAAACTTTTCTGCAAAATGATATGTTATGATATCTTTGAGAACAGGGATCCCAAAGAAGGGATTTTGGATAATGTAGGTTATAGGTGAAGTAGAGAGAAGTAAAAAACCCTTCACTTCTTGAAATCCAGTTCCCACTTTCTATCATCCTTGGCTAGCCTGAACAGCAAAATAAACAGCAGAAAGCAATGAATGAATTTAGGATATAAAAGCTCAATTTTTGCAGAATGATGAGTTAAATCCTGCAATACAATTTACACAAAAAGCAGATGCAAAGGACCTCCAAATTAAAGTTATCCTGACCTGTATATCCCGATCACATAGTAAAACACTTTACAGCAATATAACCTTGATTCTCAGAAGCAGCTGGAAAGTCCTGCCTAGAGGGATTGTCTCAGAGCAGTATTTTCTGTAGTATAGAAAACAGTGTGCAGTGCAAGTCTGCTTAATCTGGAAAAGTTATCAAGCCAGGTCTAGTGGTAGATAACCAAAAATATTTGCTTAAATGATGGAGATCACTAATCACCTAATTAACTGTGTGTGTCCTCTTTACCTCTTGAGGACTCCAGGTCAAATCATGAGCTTGACAGTAATTTATTGGGCAATGTTAAACCTCTGGCATTCCTCTGAGCTAGGACTTGGCTAGAACACCCTTTTGTCTGTAGAAATATGGAACTCATAGAATTCTTCTGAGCATCAGTTCCCAGCATGGACTCACTCATATTTCACAAGGGCAGGAGGATCAGGGCACGGTGAGCACACCACCCCACGGTGAGTGATAATGGTTTCCAGTTGTCAGCTCATGAACAATTTGATCTTCCTGTAAATTGCTGTGAGTTATGCAAAGCACTTGGATGCACATGCAGCTGTAGAGATGGATGAAAAGCGTTGGGGCTTTTTTAGCTAGCATCAAAAAATTTCAAAATTTTGCAAAGCTAAGAAAATTTAAGTTTGGATTCAATTGAGGGGAAAGTGAATAGCTTTTTCTCCCCGTTGTAAAAGAAAAGTAACTAAATTTAAGATAAAGAAACCAAACACCTCCCACGAAAAGTTGCGAAACAACTTGTCAATCAGTTCTGGACTTGTTTTTAAAGGAAAAGAAGTAATAACTTTCTCACGAAATTAGAGGAACAATGAACAGAATTTTTCAACCATCAGAAGAAAATAGCAATAAAGGCAAACAAATATAAGAGTAGGGTTTTTTTCTCTCCATCTGTGCTTATGTATGTCCAAAGGAAGGCATGCATACATAGTTTTCATGCAAGCAATGTGTTCATATTCAAGACAGCTCTACTCAGGGCCTGCATGGATATTCCTGTGAAGCTCCAGAGGATTTAGGATGTGTTCAGGAGAAACTATTCTTCACACATAAAAATTCAGGTGCTATCACTCCTGTGCTTGAGAGCAGGGCAGCCTTTTAGTAACAATGTTAAGCACAATACAGACAGGTACTTTGCTTCTGCAATGAAAGAGAACTTTATTTCCTCTGGAAGCTTTTGGCTGATGGCTACACTCACTGCACTGAATCATCCTTTCACCTCTCTGAGATGTCACAGCAGGCAGAAGTCTTCAGATAGAAACTATCTCAAGCAAGGTTTGCATGTATTTGGCATCACCCAATGGCTTTAAATATCTGTGAGGCTTTTTTGCTTCATCTGCAAATGGCATGGCAAGATAAATCCAGCTATGTTCCTTCCTTTAATGGGAATGGTATTTCACCTTGTTGTGGTACGTCCTCTCATGTTGCCTCACATGTGCTGAGAAATCCAACAGATTCCACAGCAGTTCTGTAACTTGTCTCCTGCAAATGTCATCTAGAAGTGGTGGGATCAGTCGTGCTTAAAATGAAAAGCACGCTCAACAGCATGGAAAGAGATGGGAACTAAAGTTTCTTTTTTATGGCTTGACCCTAAAAATTCCTGACCTCCTGCATCTGTCCAGTTTTGACTGAAAATTAAGTGGCCAGTTGGGATGAAGCCCAAAGTACTGAATGAGCAAGTGTATTGACAGGAACACCTATGGAAACTAGTTTATTTAAGAAAGCATTAAAAAAGAAAAAAAAATATATAATTGTCAGGAGGGAATCCTAAATATCTTGTCCTCATAATCTGGATTTTATTCAGTCAAATAATGAGTAGATACATACTGTGTAACTTAGCAGCTGTCAGAGCAATGAAATTTTCTTTCCACGATACTCTAACAGTTGTTATAAAGGGATATATATTGAGCAGAAATTATTTACATGGATAAATCTGAGAAATCAGCAAACATATTAAGGATGTAAAAAATAAAAAAAAAGCTATGAAAAGCACAGATACTTTAGTCATTATTAGAGGTTATTCAGCCTGCAAAGATGTATTTGTTCTTATTGCTCTGGATGATGGTACAAACATTACTTCTGGCACATTAATTTGTTTCTTAGTCTTCATTTGATAGACTCTGGTAGCGATGGAAAATACTTGGGATCTTGCAGGTCTGCAGGGAGCTTTTATTGTCACAGTCACAAATTGATCTCCTTTGGGTAGGAGAATTAATTCCTGAATTTAGAAACTGCACAGTGTGGCAGGGCTCAAACATAACTGTTGTGGCTATAACATGGACAACCAGATTTGTTATTAACATTTAACTCAAATATTCACTGAAAAATGTCCCCTGTTTGGATTTAGCAAAGGAATGGAGCTTGAGGTATAACAAACAAGCTTCTTAACATGTTTGCCACAGTTTTCCATCAGTAATTCTCATATGGCTGAACAGAAGGCAGGAAAACTGGCTCAGCCAGGACAAAGACACAACAGGCTGATTTGTGCATTGGAAGTGAGGGACAAACCCAGTTCACACACACTGTTGCAGAGCTCTTGTGGGTATCAGCACTGCCATACACAGCAGCCAGCTGTGCAGGAGGAATTCTCTTCAAACCTACACTCCTTCTGAGCCCCATGTATTTTAGGGCTCTGTCAAGGGAGTCTTCATGTGAACAGCTCTGATTTTTCATCCAGGTAGAGAGAGAGGGATAAATTAGCCTGGGCGGGATGCTCCCACTGTTGACAAACCTGACGTGTCTACTGATCAGAGAAGGGAGCCCTGACAAAACTCATGGCTCCAAAACGGATCTGGCAGTGATTTGTGATGAATTAGGGCAGAATTGAGGACGGTCATCACTTGGTCTCCTGGGTGAGCAGCCACCTTCAGCTAACTGTGCCTTGGCATCAGGGCTGCTCATCCTCAAGATGTTATTGTAACTCTGAGCATTGTCCCAGGTGAAGGCCTGGGAGCAAATGAACTTCAGCTGAAAAATTAAAAGGTGTGGAAATAGTTCTCTGTGCCTCAAAGACCTCTTGTTCTTTGTTCTTCCTTTACTCCCACTGGCTCTGACCCTGTTTTGCCTTCCTGTGATGGAATTGGCAGCTTTTACCTCCAGCTCTTCTCTTCTGCATAAATGCCATGCTGGGGCTGTCTAAAAGCCGTGACATAATTTTGCTCATTTTCCCAGTCTTTTCACATATTGCCTGCAGATTCTTGAATGTACAGAGATGTGGCATCCTCTGCAAAGGGTTCTGCACCACATCACTCAGTTGTTCCATAGCTGCCAACTTTCCTCCAATTTTCACCTTCTTTTCCCACATGTCCTGAGTGGGCCATAAGCAACAAATGGTGCTGCTCATCTCGCTGTGACTGCAGCCATGGTCCAAGCCGTGCTGGGTGGTGGGGCACAGCAAACTCTGCTCTAATTAACAAAGACAAACAAGGAGTATGGTGCAGTGTGAAAATGTGCAAGACCAAGTCAGATCCAAGGAAACAACCAATTTTTTTTGCCAAAAAAAAAAAGGGAACTATGGGGCATTGAAACTTTACTGCCTTTCCCTGTCCCTGTGAGGAGCATGGACCTTGACCTCCTTTTTTCAATATAAACATAATTCTGTATGTGTATGATTAAAATGCACAACAAAAAGAATTGCTTCACTGCCCGTTGTCCCTTGCTGGGGAGGAACAAATTGAACAATCCAATGGCATATGTTAGTCACACTGCTCCACGCACTGCTGGAATGTTTTCAGATACTCTGGTGCCTTCAATTAGGATCTCTGTAGAAATTATTTTTTTGGACAGAACTGTGACATCTAAAATTAAGTATGAATTACATCAAGCCAAGCCAATGTGACAGCCGTTAGAATAAGCACATACCAGCCTTCCACAAATGTATGTGTTCTGTGGAATGCTTTCACCTAGCTAAACTGCAGATGACTGGCCAAGGTGTGCTTTGATTTTTGATAGCAGTGTTATCCATATTATCTGAGTGCCATGATTTTGAAGTGGCTTTTTCAGAGATAATGCACACTCCCTTCCCACACAAATGGCCCATGTAATACTCTTAAGTGGTCTTGCTGAAATTGGGCTGAGTGCTGACAGCTGACAAGATGGAATAGAAGTGTCTGAGACTGGTCAAAATCTGAAAGCAGCTTTGTGAGGAAAAAAATAATCCAATTTCAAAATTCTTTCCCTTTTGAAGGATTTGTACCTATTTCACTTAAAAAAATAAACTATCCATTCTTCTTGCTTTCATGAATGCTTTAAATAATGGTTAAAGAGCATTCTCCAACAATGCCAATAGTATCAAATTTTAATTTAAAGATTTATTTTATTTCTTTCTTGTCAGATGTCATTTCTGCATTCTGACTGAAAAAAAAAACCCAGAAAAAAGGAAAAAATCCTTCCTTTTTCTTCAAAACTCTCCAATCAGCATTATGGCATCTTAAAAATCTCTCATCCATTTAGGACCAGGACCAGCATTTTTACACTTGATTTCCTCAATGTGCCACAGTTAAACACTTGTTATCCTCGTTGAAACCAGAAGGTGGCAAGCACTCTTAAAGGATGAGCTGGATCGAAACAAGAAAGGCTCCCCTCCCAGAAAACCTCAGCCACCATTGTCTTCAACTCAGCCATCAGTTTCCCAGCCAGAAATTAGTGTTTTACAGCATCCAGTAAATCACGGCAGGACAGGACTAAAAAGGAAAGTGAGGAAGAGATATAAACATGTCTTCTATTTTAATTTAAAGCAAAGAACTCAGAGACTAAAGCAGAAAATAATAGCCTAGAAAATAAAGCTGACCAGAAAAAAATAAAATTTCCACTGAAAGCAGCCCTGGCCAAGTGAGGGCTTCAGAGAGGTTGAGCTGGCTGCCAAGTGTGGCCAAAGAGGAGCCACAGAGCACCTGGGCTAAACCTGCCCCGTGGCCTGTAGACAAATGTAGATTAATGTTACAAAATATTAAATAATGCTTTGAATGGACTTTCCCAGAAAGAAACTAACCCCAAACCTTATTTAACGATTTTCACTGTTTTTCAGCAAAAGCTTCATGCTTTGTCTGCTAATTTGTTGGGCTGAGAAAATGGAGCAATTTGTGTTTGAAAACAACAATAGTGGAAAGCTAATGTGTTCTGGGGTGCTGAGTTGGAGGCGTTGGTAGGAAATTGCCTCCCCTGCATGTTCTTTTCAAGCATTTTAGTTAAATTTCAGTCTGTACCTTAGCTGGGGGAAGAGGTCATCCAGGGCATACTAGAGAGAAGTGCCTAGATGGTGAATTAATACACCCAGATAAGTCTGTTATACAAGGAAACCAATATACTCTTGGTTTCAGTATTGCTTACGTCATTACTTAATTTTAGCACTTGGCCTAAAGACTTCATGTCAGTCAGATTATTTTCCTGACAGCCTTTTTTTTTTTAAGCATAGTATTTAATGAATTGGTGGATAAGAAAGCTTTTGAATAAAAGACGTAATTTCTGAGCTTCTTCCTCAAATCCTGAGGGCCTCAAAGCAGGAGGAAACAACATGCCTCAAGATGCCCATGAGAGCTGACAGGAACTGAAGACTTGAAAGCAGTGACAACACAATCCTCTCTGACATTAATCCTGAGCTGGGAGCCAGAGACAGCTCCTGACGATGTTCCTGTCTTTAATTACACATTGCCACAGCACAGGTGGCTGCAGTGCTGAGGAGTCAGATCCATCCATGCCAACCTATGGCAGGTACTGGGGAAGGTGATCTCTGCCTCTCCCGCTTTCCCATGAAAACATCAGCTAAAAAAAGGCGCCAGAGAGCAGGGAGGATAACACCACTATCCTCATGGTAGTTCCTCTGTTCTAAGCTGAGGGAAAGGAGTTGTTTGGGCTTTTTCAAAGATAGTACAGTGAAGATACAAATTCCATCCAGCAGATTAAATGTATTTGAGAAAGGACAGTGATTCCTTATGCATTCAAGCTGTACTCAGAACTCACACAGAACCACATGTGGGATTTGCATGTCTAGGGAAGGCCTATCTTGTACCTCTAGCCACCAAACATGTCCAGAGATAAATGCTGCTCCATCTCACCTGCATGTTTCACTCAAAGTGCCCCACAGGTGCTGCATGGCCCTGGGCACCTTCTGCTCACGGCTCTGCCTTGGAGACTGGCTTTGCCCTGGCTCAGAACAATGGCAGGGTGTTTCCCCCTCATCCTCAGTTACCCTGCCCCAAGCTGCAAGCCCAGTTCTGTTTGCATTTGACACCCCCAGCTCCACAGAGAAAAACCCTGTATTTACTGAGCCCCTCAGACAAGTCCATGGACCTCCTGCTCCCTGCAAAATTCACACTGACCTACTGAACTGGCAACAGAAGGAATGGGGTGGGATAACATCTGAGATAATGCCAAGGTATAAAGAGCAGTCACAGAGGAAAGCTGATGCACAGACAAGTTTGAGACAAATAGGTTTTAATTAGAGTAGCAGTCAACCCTTTGAATATTTGCTGAATACTAAGCCAGATATAGCAAGGCATTTCCTTGCCAACCACTGCATACATTAAAGATTGCACAGAATGAAAAAAGATCCTGAGGAAATCCTAAGCAGAAGAGACCTAAATGAGAGTTTAACAGGTCAACTGTATCTTTTACCCTTTTCACCAGTATCCACGAGGGCAGAAGAATCTTATTGCCCAGTCACTGTAATTTCTGCTCACTTCTGCCAGCTCATCTTGTTACTCCAATTTTAATAGAGGTCACTGCAAAATAGCACACCTGAGTGTGATGCCTTCTGAGCTGGGCTAAAAGTAAGGACTAGAAAAGACAAGAAACAACAAGGAGCTTTATTTAAATTAGACCTGTAAGTGACAGGTCCTGCAAACATGAGGATGAAGCTGAAAAGTGAAATCTGCAATGATTTGCTGATGGCTTTAGGGAAGGATATGCTACTTTTTTCTTCTGGCGGTGATAACCATTGTGCTTTTTCACACCTACAACAGTGGACTAATACTCAGTTCCTGGTCCCTTTATTTTGGAATCATGTGTTACACAGCTCAGGTCTCTCTGGGTACCAGACAAAGCAACCCCTGGCCAAGCAAAGGACACTAACTTTTCCTTTGGAGGGGATAGTAAGGCACTGGCAATGCTGGAGGACTTGTCCATGTTATGGGAACTTGCTGTCTAGAAGATCAAAACAGAGCTGTACATCCAATACCAGATTTGGGTGACCTAGGGAAACCCTCTCAGATGAATAGAAATTTTGCCTAAAAATGGATTTCCAGAGCAACTGAAGGTGTTTGACTGAATGTGTCATACAGCATATTCTGGGGGTGAGGAAGAGGCAGGAAAGAACTGGCAGGGACATGATAACATCTTATGTCAGCTTTCTCAAACTGAAACTTTTCTGGTTGATTTCTTTGCCATCTGAATGCTAATTTTACCCTATGAAAAATTAAGCTAGATTTTGATATTAAAATAACTGTTAAAAATGTGAAAAGAGAATAAATCCATCCAGATTAAAAATGCATATATGCACTTTTCTGTTCCTTTTGCTCCATTTCTCTAAATTCTTCCAGATCAGCACAAACAAAATTCCTCCCCACACACTGCAGTTCATTCTTTACAAGAGCTCTACTTATTTAGCTCAATGTTTATGTTTAAAGATACATCTGACTCTTTTCCCAACTGTTAGTGTTGTGTAGTCTTCATACCTTCAGGCATCTTGCACCTTCAATTTTTCAAAGAATAGAGATGTCTGTTGTTAGTTTATGAAGTCAAAACCTGTCTATCTAGACCTCTCTGAAAGCTGCCTATATTCTATCCTGGACTGTTGTGTTCTATTGAAAGCTATAAACTTTGTTTCAATATTTTCAAATAAGAGATTGCAGATTAAAAGAAATGGGAGAGGAACATAAACCTTAATGTGCATAAAAATGTGACAGGGAAGGAATAAAAGGAAAATTCACACCCAGGTGGCCTCTCCTCCTCTGCAGCCCAGGGTGAAACAGCCCCTGTGACTTCCTTGGCAGCTGTTCAGTGGATCGCAGCTGAAGATGCTGGTGTGAACCTGTGGGAATCAAACCTGCCAAGACTCTCATAGCTCTGCTTGATACCCTCTCATCTTTATTTAATGCTCTTTCCCCCCATCTGTGGCTTGGTGCAGCTCTCCTCTGTAGCTGTCATTAAGATCTGCAGGCAAGGAGTGCTGTGTAGTCGGGAGAAAAGCAAACCTCTCCACGTCCCTGTCACCCTGGTGAGATGTGAGATTTGGCCTGAAAGAAGTCCCAGGCAGACAGTCAGGAGTGGCCTGAGATTCTGCTGACGAGGGAAGGACTGCAGCAGAGGAGGCAGTTGCTTCTCATTTCTAGTTCTTCCCCAAGAGAAGGCACAATCCAATCACGGCACTGAGAAGTCAATGAGAACTATTGAGTTTCCCAATCCCAATGAAATCCTGAGATAAAGACAGCAACCCGTCTTTCAGGGAGTTGTTTAGAGCCAAGGCGCCCAAAGCCATGGTCTCTCCGGACTCTGGACCCAAGATTTCCCCTCACCAGCCCATCCCTCTTTGGAAAACTTGTGCAATCTCTCATTGTAATACCAGCTTACCACAGGAATTGGTGTTCAGGCAGAATCAATGTTGCATCGAGTTCTCATTAACTTTTGGGTGAAGTGTGCATGCTTCTGGCTCCAGTAAGAAAAGGCCTGTTATTTCCCCATTCTGCAGATGTCCCTATTTGTCACTACATTCTCAAGCATGACCCTGGAAGTTGGACTTCATTACAGCAAAAATCCCCAGTCCAGGGAGAAATTAACTAAAAAAAAAGGATTTATTTCCTTTTTCAATAGCAAACAAGCGAACAACAGCAAAATGCATCTTGGCAACATAATTGAAAGAAACTCATCACTTTTAATGAAAGTTAAATGATTGTGTTCTAAGCAAGTTAATTTTATCACTGTATTATTGTTGCCTGACAGATTAATTTCATTTGCAGTCCGTGGGGAGGTAACCCACACTAGAAGCCCATTGCAAAGCTTTTCATTGATTTTTAATGGGCTTTGGGTTGGATCTTTGGCCAATTTTGACTTTATGCCTCTGTTGTGCTGAGCTGTGAAAGAAACACAGGAGTTAGTCTAATGCTTGGTGCATTTTTTCAGAAGAAAAATGATTTTCAGTGGGGGGTATTAATACCACAAAGAGAATTAATTCCCGTCCTGACAGGTCCAAAATGCAATTTTAATAATACGAGGTGTAATAATTACTAGATGAAATGAGTTTTTATAGGAAAAAGTGGTTTTTCTTCTTGCTTAGAACACTATTTTAATACTCTCATTTACAAAAGTCATTTTTACACTTTTTTTTCCTCTACTTAAAAATCATTATAAAGTCTTTGACAGAATCGTTATGAGCAGGACCTACTAAGGTGTTTCTTTTCCCTTTTAAAGTAGTATTCCCTCCACTGGTGTTACATAAAAATGATAATACTTTCAAAATAAAGCATTTTTTCCATCAATTTCTGATGATTTTTTAGCTTTTTACCTGTTAGGGAATTGTTCTACAATTAAAAATGTAGAAAAAATTTCACTTATTCCTTTTTTGCCCAAGGAAAAAAAAGGCCCTGCTTTCTAAAGAAAAGGTTGGAATTGAGGTTTTTTTTTTTCTTGAATAGGTTTTGGAAAATTTTTTCTTCTCTGGTGGGTATTGGATGCAAACTTTTTAATCTTCTTCTTCAGCCCAACTGAATGATGAGGGCGATGTGTTTGCTGGCTGTCATTTTCCATGGTCCACATGATGGCTGTGATCTAGGCTGTATTCTTGAGTCAGGCAGCTCCATCTGCACCTTCCTGGACATATTTTCAGATCTTCATTTGCCCAGAAAGACCTCAAGATGTTTTCAGAGTAAATCAGTGGTGTTTAATCTACAGGGTTTTGCACAATATTTGCTTTGAGCCATAGGTGGGACGGCACCCACCCCCAACTGTTTTTCAGCAGATGAAATTGAATAGACACTATAACCCAGGACAAGCAGCCTTCTCAAAGTCATGGAAATACACAATTCTCTATCACACTCTTCCACAAACCAGCTTCCTGGGAAGAAGAAAGTTGCCCTTACCTTGCAGGACTTTTATGTTCTATATTTATCCAGTACTGCATGGTTGAAATTTTTAGAAAAATTTACTTCTTTAAATCAAGTTGTAAAACTAGGTTGTCAGCAAACACGTGGAGTTCATTGTTAGTCATGAGGCTAATTTGCCAAAATCCAATAGCTCTCTGTCCAATGCCAACCATTATTTTCAGATAACAAATGTGATATCAGCAATTTTGATAGCCTTTTAATGTGTTTTCTTCTAAGACAATGCTAAGTGGAGAATTGCTTAATGATCCAAATTGCAACAAATTTTAACTACCAAAAATGATCTTATAATGCTTCTTAATGTATCTGATGCATTATCACTTCCCAGGACCATGCTGCACAGGCAGAGAAAGAAAGACACCATATTTCTTTACACTTTCAACCCAAGGCAAAAAAGAGCAGTACTTGAAAATCTATGATCTTTCCTGTTCCTTCCAGTAACTACTTCATTACGGGCACACGTTGCCTTTTGTTCATTGGATCTTCTTGGAAAGTTTCTTGCCCCATTATTTTGAAGTCCTGTCATGGGTTGGTGCTGGTCAAATGCCAGTGCACCCATGAGTGTATGGTTTTTTTAATAAACTGCTGTGAGATGTGATCAAGGACAGAGCAGAGCAGGCCTATAACCTGAAATGGGGAAAAAAACCCATTTATTAACTTACATAACAACAGACAATAGATAACAACAGACAATAGACAAAGAAAGAAAACCCAATCACTCAAAAGCAGAAAAGAAAACTCTCCAGAACACTTTTTTTCCTTCCCCCCGATTTTATCTCTTACATGCTCAATAGTTGTCACCACCACATACTCTCATATTTACTTGCTTAAACTTTTCACAACTCTGGGTTCCTAATCCAAGCTATTATTTCTTAAAAAAAACAATCCTCAATTTATTCAGAGAAAGAGAGAGGAGTCTCTCTTGCACCACAGACTCCCCCCCCCACAGGAAACACAGGTCTATCTTTCCGTGCTCCCACATCACCCATGGCACCACTCGGAGAACTCTATTATGGTAACACTCTTTTTCTATGTCCAGTGCTCTCACTACTGTCCATGGGACAACTAAATAGGGCTTTTTTAAGAATGTTTGGCCCAGTATTAAAAATCAGCCATCTTCTCCTATTGGGACAGCAGTCCCCTCCAAATTTATTCCTGGGGCCGAGGGTTCTAAAAACAGGCTACATAGTCTTTGGCTTTGAACCAAACAGCATTCATTCAATACAGTTTCAATTATATTTAGGAGAGTCAGGGTTTTTCTATGGCTAAATTATGCAAGAAAAGTCCAGCACAAAGCCACTCTTCTTCATTTCTCACAATCGAGGGGGTTCTTTTCATCTTCTTTTATCATTCTGGTCCTAGGCTGTTCTCTCTCTTCTATAACTACCAGCCATGAGGAATGAAGTGCATTGGAACAGTTCTCCTCTGCCTTAGAAAGAGTTAAAAGCTCCTGTCTCCCAGCGAGGCCACAGGCTCAGGCAGTCCGAAACTCCTACACACCGCTCGATAGCTCGGCACCTTCTCCCTGGGGAGAGAGAGACGGGGCCGGGGTGGGGGGAAGACAGAGACGGGGGACGGAAGGCACCCCCAAAATTCTTCACCCCTCCATCCTAGATGGGCTGACCCAGCTCCCGTCCCGTTCTCCCTCTTTTCTCCCTCCTGGGGCCTGGGCCTACCTGGCTCCCCTCCCCCTGCCCAGCCTGCCACACTGAGCGGGGGAAGAGGAGTATGCTCCTCTGCTGAAAGCAGAGCTCGGAAAGGGAAGTAGGTCCGGGAATCCTCGCTTTTAACCCCTTGTGTCCTCAGAGGCGTGTCCAAACTCTCAGTGGCCACCGAAGATGCCAACATCCAAACTTGGCCACTGATTGGTTTGACCTCACCTTCCTCAAAAACTCACTTCCCCTCAAACCACGACAAGTCCCCAGAAGGAAAACTAACTTGGCCTTCTATACATTAGGGTCCTTCCCCCTTCCTGAGCCTTGAATCAAATGGAGGAACTAAGGAGTATACCCCATGCTGCAGTATTATTCTGAAACAAAATAGGTAGTTGACCAGAACCCTGACAAAAAAGTGCACTGAGAAGTATGAAACTGGCTGTGGTGCCCCAAGTAGTCTGCAGCCAAAATGGGACTCATATTTCACTTAGACACCTAGAAGTAAGGTGATTCTCTAGCCAGCTGTCTGCAGGTTGGAGATCTAGACTAGTTTTGCCCCTGACTACTTCTATTGTCCACAGAAAGAGAAACCTCTGAAAAGCCAATTGTCCACTGGAAGTTTTTCCATTTGATTATGACAAATATGACAAAGGTGTATAGTATCCTGCCCACCATCCCACGCTGGAGTAGATGCCCAGCCTGTAGATAACCAGCGAGAAGCAAGTACCCAAAAGGAGCATTTGGAGATAAAGCACCCGAAGGATAACCAGTGAAAAATCGCTGGTTTGTTTTTCAGGGACTTCACCTTTGTCAGCCACTGCCACTTGACGCTTCACTGCGGTGATGGTGTTTGACAACTGTGGCAGCACAGGGCTGAGCAGGAAGGGAGTTCTGTCCCCAGTAAACAACAGCAAGATCTCTGCTGTGCTGGGCAGCACAGGGCCAGTGACACACACACAGAGCTCTGGTTCAAACCAGAGCAAAGCAGTGGAGCACAGATATCAGCACAACCACTGCATGCTGTATTACCTAAGGTAGAAACAGTACGGGATGAAGCAGCAATTGTGGAACTCAACAATTCCTAAGAATATTTAATCCATATACTTATGAAAAGGGCTTAAACACTTAAATTCGGCCTCTTACTATGTTTTGAAAACACTCCCTTTTCAGATTGTAAAGGCACTGCTGCATAAACTTTGATTATCCACAACTGTTTGAATATTTAGATGCCTGATGTTCAGCCCTGTGAGGCTGAGTACCCCTGCTTCTAATAGTAAAGTAATCAAATGAACTTTTTAGCCCTGTTTGTGATCTCAAGACTTGACAGGGTAGCCTCACCCCAAAAGAAGAATGAGCTGCTTGTTTTCAAGACACTTTTCCTTTTGCTCCATACACATGGAAAATCCTATGTCACTCAAAATTATCAATCCCTATGGACAAGCTCTCCACAGGCATTCACTCACTAATGTTTCCCTGCACGTGGGAATGATTCCAGCTATGCTTTATGAGCAGTAAGTAGTTTTTCATCCTTGACCTGAATTGTCCAAGGGGATTTCTGCTTTCATAATCTTCCTCCTGCTCTGTGTTTTTTTTGTGGTAGAAGGTGAGGCAAGGAGGGAACAACGACTGTAGAGTAACAGGTGGAGAGGCAACTAAACCTCTGGGAGCCACTGTACACAGGAAGAAGATTCCACTCTTTATGGTCAGGAAAAGATAACAAATTTACATACAAGATTACATAGTTTCTCTGGTAGTGTTTGCATTTGGGGACAGATCTTTCTCTACTGCAACCTTGACCAGTTTAAAACACAGATAGTTGTGATCTGAAAAGAGTGGGATGTGCTTGTCTCCTTCACTGCTTTCCTAAAGTCAAATTGTTCTCCTTTTCAGAATCAAACCCTAAGAAAGAGCCTGGGAAAATGAACCTGGGAAAACAGAAAAATAGAGCAGCAGGCTAGAAAGATATCAAACCATCGTAAAAAGTCATTTCTAGTTAGGAAAAAGTGACTTGCAAGACCAATTTGAGAATATATCTGTCGCGAGCCAGATAAGAGGAGCCAGGAGTCTTAAATCAGTCCCTCCCTTCTTCCTTTGGCTGTTAGCAAAGGAAAAGAAACTTTGTGCACAGCAGGGAGAATGTGATGCTGAGCTGATCCAATGTGAGTGAAGAGAGAGCAGCAGATGACAAGGACAGGGTTGGCAGGATGTCACCAGATGGTTTGATTAGCAATGGGACGGTTCAAAAGCTCCCCATCCTAGCAGGTACTTGGCACAGGAGCTGGCACGTGGCTCAGTCCTCCAGTTGTTGTTCCCAGCATTACTGTTTGGGAAATGGTTCTGCTTCTCTGGAAACAGGAAGGGAATTAACCAAAACAAAAACAAGGATAAGAAGGAAAAGCTCAAGGCTTTGTCTGTAAATGTTAGACTCTTGCCCTTCCTTCTTGTAATACCATACAAACTTCAGATGAAATGAGATATTTGAGATGGGATAAAAATTGGATAGTTTGAAATGAAATCCAGAAAGAGTAATATGAGGGAGCATTGATGAGTGGGTACTTTCTTTCCCCTACCATCAATATCCACCTTATTGCTTTTCTCCATGTGTTGGTTTAGACCAAACAGCCACAGAAATGAAAAAAAAGAAAAGAAAAAAAAAAAGAAAAAAAAAGTGGGTTTTTTTAAGGTTTTGTGTTGGTTTTTGGTTTGTTTGTTTTTTGTTTTTTTTTCTGTGGGAGAAATGTTAATGAAAGCAACAGCCCTATCTTCTGATGCACCAAATTTGCATCTCTGCTCTGGTGGAACTAAGAAAAAAAAAAATGCTGATTTTCGCCATGTGTATACAGGGATATGGAGAAAGTCCCAAACAGCAAACCTACCCAGAGAACAAGCTTGAATTACAAAATAACCACCTAGATACCTCATAAACAAGATAAACATTGATCTTAATTTTATATATTTAATACAACACATAATCAGCTGACATGAATTTGGATATCTTTGTTAAAGTCAACAGACCAGAACAAGTTTTTATCTTGTGACATCTAATTTAGAGTGTACTCAAGACATGTATAACAATCTTATGGGTACATGGAAAAATACTGTGATATGACCAGAAGTCTATAATGGGATTCCCTATACCTGGATACTTCCTTCTAAAGTCTACGTGTAGCTCCGATCCTGTCAGTTTTCCAGCCTGTTCAGATGGATAGAGTATTTCTCTCTAACATGTCAGTTTTCTGACTAACCTGTCATAACAATCCATGATACCATTCTCTGACAGCTTACCACTGCCTCACATAAAGTATGAGGGCTTTCCTTCAATCACAAGCTGGATTCATATTCCATAATAAGAGTGTGTGGGAGGTGTGTGTAAGTATAGATAGAAGTGTACATGTGTGCACACAGACAGACACACAAATCCAAAAGCATCTGCCTGTGAATAGTTAGAATTACAAATAGAAAAAAAATAAGCATTGCCAAGTTGCATAGTTGCATATTTCTCCTAAGGTGAGCATCCATTGTTTTCTAACTTCGTGGAGGACTTCTTTGTAGTCCATGGCTAGGCAAGTCTGTGCACCACCCGTGGAGTAACAACATATTGCTGAGAAATCAACTCCTTGACTGAAGAAACTTTGCACTTGTTTTAGAAAGAACTGTCTCCAGTTTCAGTCACAGTCGCTAATTAACTTTGTGATTTTCAAATGACTCATATGCCTTTCAGTAAAACAGGCGAAAGAACATAACATCAAATCCCCAAATGGGTACAGTTTCTTGCTCCAAGTCCCTCTGGAAAGTCTGGAAACACAAGAACTGATCAAAATATTGTCATCTTTTCATAGAAATGAAAGTTTTCTGTTCCGCACCACACACTCAGACCTGTCAAGTGATTGCTGGATTTTCCTGATGATCGAACTCATTTCTATCATATTTGCATAGTTTAAATTCACAAGACCATGACCTTAGCCTGCAGATACCTGCTGGCAATGATGCCCGTTCTCAGCTCTTTCCACTAGAAACAGTTTCCATCTAGTTATATCCACTGGAGGAGTGTGACCGATTTGTCAAACGGAAAACTCATGGGGGAAAAAAAAGGACAAATTAAAATCCAAAAGATAACTTTGAAAGTTAACTTTTGTTAAAAAGGAGAAGTTGCCTGCTTCTTGCAAAACAGCTATTAACTCTCCTGCTCTTGGTTTTCTCAGAGGAATTCAGCATAATCCAAACTACACTCTCTGGGGTTCAGCCACCTTCTGGAGCTAAGGACAGTCACAGTGCTGTGGTGATTTAGTCCATTAAATGATTAATTAAACTCTCCAATATATCAACTGGCAGCTGCACAGTTACACAACACCCTCAGCTGTGAACAGAGCCACAGAGACTGAGCCCCCAGCCCATTCCCTGAAACATGAGAAGCGCTTTTGCTGTCTCCCTGCAGTGCTCCACAGATCCCCAAAATCAAATCTTACATTCTTCATGGTATAAACATCCCAAAGCTCCCCAGCAGCCTACAGAGAGTGCAACATCTTCATTTTGGGTGCTCAAGGACATCTTCCTTCCTGCAGAAGAAACACAGCACTGTCCTTGCAAACAAGCAGGGAAAATTTTAGTGACCGGGGAGAGAGGACCACATCCCACATATAAAGAAAAATAAACACTCCACATTTCCCATGGCCCTGTTCCTTTTTCCTTCTTACATTTCCAAATGAAAACAGTCCTGTTCTCTGTGGGGGAACCTTTCCTGACAGGCAGACAAACCTTAAGTTGAAAGTGAAAGCAAACAGGTTCCTGAAAAGCTTTTCTGTAGGAAGGGAGATCAGTGTCCCCTACTCGTGTCTTACTGATGCAGCTAATCTTGGGTGTTCCAGACGTGGAAAAGTAGCTGAGAAACTAAGCTGTGTATAAAAAGGGTGTACAATACATTTCTGACTTTTCCATTTATTTAAGGTACCATCTCAAAATCTTTCCTGTGTTTCTGGGCATCCTTTTCAATCCTTGTAATCCCAACAAATGCCTCTTAGGCAAATTTCCCCCTGCCCTTATCTATTTCTAATAGTGATTGCACTAAAGAATTCACTCTATTTGTGCCTGTTTAATCATTCATCACCCAGGAAAATGCCACTGCTCTTCAACTCTGGCCACTATTGACTGAAGTCTGCCTGAAATGAAGAATGGGTCACTGTGAACTGCCTGAGATCCTGCATTTATCCAGGCACATCCAATACAGAAAACTCTTCTACATTGGGACCCACTGACATCAGCTGAGAGATTTGATCTCAGTGGGTTTTAAATCACACCCTGTAGTTGGGACTTTCAAAGCAGCCTGTGGGGTTCTGACACATACCTTTCATTACAATCAGAGTGTGTTAAAGCAAATGGAAGATACATGTCTGAAATCCCCCAGAGTGGTTTGAAAACCAAGCTACTGTGCAAGATGTACAGCTTTCTCCAAAAAAAACCCAGCTTCCAGCTCTTGCTTTGGTAAAAGTAATGGAACTGTGTGAAAAGATCCACACTGAGGCCTGGACCCCTCATCCTTCAGTAAAATAGGGAGAAATATGGCTGGAGTGCTTTGTTTACACTGTTAAACCCTTCCTAGTTCAAAGCCATTTAGAAGAGCAATTGGTTTGCTCTGGATCTGCAGGACTGTCCTGACAGATGAGGCTTCAGCCCTGCACAGATTGGGTTTCCATTCCAGCCACAAGTTTATGCTTGTCCCAGGCTCTTTGGGAGGTCAAATCACAGCAGTTATGTCAGGGGAAGGATGATATGGAGCAAGGAGCAGACATGACCAAATGCCATTCTCAGTCATTTAAGGCTCAGCAAACGAGGACCTCTGGTTTTCTTTAAAACAAACAAAAAAAGGCAGCTAAGACTCAGGCCTTGGCAAGGACGTGGTTTTGTACAGCTCAGAAAAGCTGCCTTCATTTTCTAGAGATGGTAAGAAATACCTTCCTACAGCCCACAACAACAGTGTGCTTATTAGTCAGCCAGCCTTTCCTAATTTCATTATTACCTTGTAGCAGGCCAGGACGAGGCAACAGCATTAAGTGAAGTTCCTCCATTCTAGCAGCCCACTGCCTCCACACGTGATTTGGAAGACAGTGGGAGAAGAGCACATTCATTTACACACTACCCATGGAGCTTAAATCACCATCCACTCACACACCACAATCGTTTCCCTTTACTTCTTGTGTTTTAGACTTCTGACAATAGATGAAGTTCTGTTACAATGCCAAAGAGTAATTGCATTTTAATTGTTATTTCATGATGGCACTGACAGTTCAAACCTCAGGCTGATTCCAGGTGTCAAGTGTCAGAAATCTGGAGATGGTCAGCTCAGGGTTTCCAAACTTACTGCAAGACTCAAACTAGGCAAATCTTAAGCTGAGTCCAGGGATTTGCCCATAATTAATTTTTTTAGTGCCTGATACATTGACTCAAATGGAAAACTACAGTAAGGGAAAATTTGATCAAGATGATGCCAGAGTAACTTTTGCTCTGCGGTTACAAACCGTGCAAGACAATTTCTGAAACAGATAATGAGCATTTGAAGAACAGTGGTTAATCACACTTAAGATAAAAACCTCAGTGAGCCAGCTGTCAGCAAAGTGATGGATTCAGTTTCTATCCTATGTTTACCTGTAGAAAACTCTGCTGAGGACAAGTAGGATACTCACAGCTCTCTCCAGACAGAAAGCTCATGATAACAGAGGATTTGAATAGTTAGAAGATTGATTTTCATGAAAAGTCAACTAGTCATCCTTCTTTTTATTTTTATCACATAGCTTTACAGTTAAACTCGTGAGGAATGTACATTAATTCATGTAAAATGTTAAATAAACCTTTTTTTCTTTTTATCAACTTCTTTTTCTCAACTTCTTTTCCTTTCTCTTTTTAATAGATTATGTTTGGGTTGAGAATACGTTCATAAAGACCATTCAAGCAGGAGTCACAGAGAAAACAGATACAGAAGTTCTGAAGAAGAATGCAAAGAGAGTTTGGAAACCAAAATTACCACATTTGCCTGAGGGACTTAAGGGAAAAAAGTACCTCACATGAGACTCATACTCATGTCTCCCTCCATATTTATGGTAGAGCTGGCACGGAGGAATGCATACAGCCACGATGGTATTACCAATAAATCACTGGCAAAAAATGCCCCAGAGTGATATCTGAGAGCTCACATGCAGCACTGTAAGGCAAAACCCAAAATGAGAGCTGCGTGCTCAGTGCCTGCAATGGCATGGAGGGCACAACTGGGCCTGATTTTTTCCATCCAAAAGATAAAGAAATTATTTGTATGTTTATTTTCAATATTCTATTTATCTCCTTTGAATTGATAAAAGCAGCAGCACTAAGCTACTGTACAGAGATCCATTAAAGAAAAAAGAAAGCTACACCCACATTTTTCCTCTCTTGTACCGAGATCAAACTTAGGCCTTTAACTTGCACTAACAAGACTAGAAACAGATTATTTTTAAGACTTGACATCAATTTCTGTTTTGAAGCGCCAGGTGAGATGCAGAATCCTACACAGTTGATTTGGATCTGCTCAGTGATGTCAGCTATCAGTGGGTTTCAGTACACCCCTCCCATACTGTCCTCCTCACGCCTTCAAAGCTTGTTCAGTGCCTCGCAAGTGGATCATAGAATCATCAAATGGCCTGGGTTGGAAAGGACCTTTAAGATCATCTCATTCCAGCCCCCTGCCCTGGGCAGGGACACCTTCCACTAGACCAGGTTGCTCAGAGCCCCATCCAACCCATGGATGA
This sequence comes from Cyanoderma ruficeps, assembly GCA_008694505.1. Taxonomy (NCBI): domain Eukaryota; kingdom Metazoa; phylum Chordata; class Aves; order Passeriformes; family Timaliidae; genus Cyanoderma; species Cyanoderma ruficeps. The sequence continues at coordinate 21,140,718 of VZDJ01000116.1, read as the reverse complement.
TGATGACACCTCTATCCTTCTTGCACTTAACGTTGATTATAGCACTGCTGTGCCAAATATAACCCATGTTTCTTTTTCTTCTCCTCACCCAGCAGAGTCACAGTTGCAAAGACTCCCGGTGACAGAGAGAAGAAGCCAGCCCACTGCCTTCACCAGGCTATTATGTGTCACTGCCATGCATCATCAAGTGACAGTGCCACCCACACACGTGGAATGATAACAGCCCAGTGAGAGTCACTGTGTTCATTATCGTGCTGTTGGGAGACACACTAACACAGAGGAGTAGATTTGTAAGGGAATAGTTCTGGCAAAGTTTCTTCAGAGAACTAGGTGTGGACAAAAAAAGGATTGTGTGGCCTTTTTTTTTTGTTCGATTTCACTTTGTTTGGCTTTTAAAATACTTGTTTTTCTGTTTTTAAGAGTCCTTGTGACAACATTTATGATTTGCATTTCAGCTACCATCGCTAAATCTGTGCTGAGCCCATAAGTATTTCTAAAAAACATAACAGATTTCTCATTAAACCCTTCCCCTTCTATGGAAGGCAGTGCATTTACCTCTTCCAGACAGTCCCTCTGCTTTTTTGTTATGATAGCTTTGTGTGCCATGCAACTTTCTTCAGCTAAAAGAAAAACATTTTCTTCATCTTTTTTATTCACAAGGACATGTCCACAGTCAGGAACAAAATCCATGGATGCCAAAGCACAATGGACAGACCTTGCCACCAGCTGTGACTAATAATAAGAGACATTCATTGTTGGCTTAAGGCTGTGCTTTATTCAATGTTCTCTAAAACACTTTAAGACTGCCCTGGTAACTTCTAATTAGGAAAGTAAGCCTCATAAAAAATGTTCTTTATAGCAACCTATTCAGAGATTTTTATTTCTTAGAATATTGACATTTTGGGATGACATTTGTCTTTATAAGAGATGTTGGACATTAGAAGAGGTATTTTAATCATGAAACATGAAGTTGTTTAAGTTCCCAGTGACCCAGTGCCAATCCAGCCCACGATCAGCTCCAGAACTGTACCTTGAACCTATGTGATCCCAAGAAATTCACTTACTGTCTGTGCCTCATTTTTCTCCTACAGGGAGAAAAAAATATTGAGGGAGCAGTGCTTGCACACACAATTTGTTGTCTGGTCGTAAGAATAAGAGCATGTATTTTTAAGGGATACACGCCAATCCATCCATGTATATGTCATTATCCAAAGCTTTTGCTACTTTCCTGAGCTCTGCTCGTGCTGTGCTTTGACTGACTCGTGCTGCTTGCTCCCACACCACACTTTTGTCTGTGTCTCACATCAGGACAGCACCTAAGAGGTAACACTTGACATAGTGATGGGGCAACCAACCACCAGATATCAATCTGTACGTATGTATAAATGTATACAAGCCAGAGCATGGTTCTCCTGAACCTGTTGCAGCTCTAGGCCAGACTGGCCAAAGCTGCAGTGCAAAGCAGTGGCAGATTGAAATAAAACCCCCAACACTCCTGTCTTCCAGACCACTGCTCATTCTCCTGGGCTGTGTTTTAACCAGTTAAAATTAATTCTGCAGAACTCAAACAAAATTTATTGTGAAACAAAGCAAAGAAGTATAAAGATGCTCCCTCCAAGTGACAGCAGACTCCCCGGACCCTCTCGATTTCAGTAGTGTTTGGTGTCACAGTGACAAGTTATTTGTAGCCCTTACACAAGGTACTGGAAACACCAAACCCTTCCATCTCCTGTATTAACAGAGACAAATTAATGCTATCTCAGTGCTGCTCATAGTTCCTCTGGGTGAAATGAGTGTGCCAGCAGTGATTCACTCCCCATTGCTGAAACAATCACTCGCCCTGCCTGTCCCAGCAGTGCTATAGAAACTCACCTGGGTGTGCAATCAAAGACAGCACACAGCTGCTGCTCCTCACCCCCATGCAGCCATTACATTCCCCTGGGCTCCCTGCAATGCTCTTTCTAATGAGGGGTACAGCAGCCTTTGGTTGGGGAAGGAGTCTGCCTAAAAAAACCCAGCAGCTCAGGGTTAATAGGCAGAAGAAGCCCAGCCCTTTGAGTTCGACTGAGAGCACCTGTGACATCTCTGCCTGTCCTGAGAGGCAGAGCACAGATATTGCCTTCTGCAGAACTATGTGTATCCTTGTGGCCGTGGCAATATGTGTGAAAAAAGTCATGAACAGGATTACAGGAGCAGTAAAATCAAGCTAGGCCCTTGGCAAATGGTGAGTGCTGCTGATGTGTGGTTCTGCCAAGCATCTCCAGCACCTTGAGACAATCAGGAGCTGTCCACTGAAGCCCAGTCCTGGTGCCTCCTGAAAAAATCCCTGGAGATGCTCTAGGATATTAGCAAGCCTTTATTGCAAAAGGCTTGCGAGGTAGGTCATTCTGCTTCACATAAAATAGTATCTCTAATAAACTCATGGCAACTTTAATTTTGTCTCCATCTTACAGAATAAGTACCAGCATCTATCAACACCTTCAGAGGAGTTGATAGGCACTCTGTGAGCTGGAAATCAGCCAGCAGGGCTATTCTGAGATTGGTGATGCCAGAAGGGAAATAACTCAGATAGGCCTTTCTGAGGAGAGTTTCAGTATATTTTGTGGCCTGGCTGAGATCCAGGGACCACAGTGCTGCACCAAGGCTGAGCACTGAGACAATTCATCCATTTGACACTCCAGAGAGATGCATTTGAGGGTGGAGAACTTCATTTATATTTTATAGTGAATGTGTTTCTCCTTCCCATTATTCAACCATGCAGCAGCAGAGATTTTCTAAACTCTGTGCTGGAGAGATTACTCTGAAGTTATGCATTGTTTTTGCCCATAACAGCTGCCCAGTTAAGTTCCTTGTGGGATGAAATCACTCTAGACATGATACCTTTCTCAGGGAAAATTGGTTCATACAGACTTCCATGTTGCTATGACCAGACAACCATGGCACGTGTGCTACCAAGTGAATTCCTTGAAATTCAGACAGTGTGTGAGGCTCTGACCCTGGGGAACATATTTTGTGCTGCCAACTGTCAAGCAGATCTCAGTCTGTAGCACTTGCCATCACTGTCATGTATGAAATTTCTGCCTTGGCCTGTCTGGTGTCACCTGCCCCACTGAGCCCTGAAGGTCAACTAAAAACACTGAAGAAATTCAGAATTAAGACTCTAGAACATTCTTACTACGTAATATATATGTAAGCCCCTAAGGGATGCCATCTTCTGGGAGGAAATCACAGCTTCTTTTCACCCCCAGGGAAGAGCATTAAAGACAGAATATTGCCCACAGATCTCCACTTCTCTAGCACCAAAGGATTCATGAACCCCGAAGTTTCCTCTTAATCTATCAAAGGCACAAACATCCAGTTCTCATAAAGAGTTCTCTGCAACATCCCATCTTGCCCCATTAGCTCCATGGAAGCCTATTACTGCTAAAATCTTCATTTAGGTTCCTCATTTCCAAGCTGATATTAGATGGTATGAATAGACTCCCTTACCATTCCTTATCACAGCAAGTGTCAGTGTCCTTTTTCAGGTTAGTCAAAATACATCCAACAGAACAATTGTCCCCTGGAAATCTACTTTGAAAGTACATAAAGTACTTTCCATTTTAATGGAAAAAATTTATTTCCAAGAGATAATTTTATGAAAAGTGAAACAACTCTTTATAATTTATTAAAGACAAGAAAGGTAAATTTTAAAGCTCAGGACTGGCCCAGATGCTAACAGCAAGCCTGGAGAGGTAGTTCTATCTAGGTGTTTTCTTCTTAGAAAAATCCAGATACAATAACTGATATCCTTCAAGACTGGAAGGGTTTCCACTATATCTATCTGTACTTTGAGGTAAATGGAGTGCTGAAGGCAGGGCAGAAAAAGAAAAATTTTAAGCAATCCTCAGTAGAAAATGTTACTTTCAAGAGACTTTTTTTTTTCATTACGTGTTTTCTTAACACACAATACATAGAAATCCTTTTTCACTTTGTCCAAAATTCACCAGAAGTCTTCCAGTGACCTTCAGGCCACATATTTTGGATTTTACTTCCAGCCTTAACTTTCCCCATGTTCGTTTCTTGGCTTCTGAATTTTGACTGTACAAAAGAATGTAAAGAATGGGAATGGAAGTCCTTAAGTACCCAGAAAAAGCCTTTCCTCTAACCCAGATCTTCTGATCCCTTTTATAGATTATATCATTGATAAAACGAGTCTCCTATTCCTGGGGACATACCATGATCAAACTACTTTATTTTCACTGGAAAAATTATGCAGGGACACACTTTGCTGATCTGGATCATGCTGCAGTGTCTGAAAGAGAGCAGGACAATTTTCCAAGCTCACACCTACTGGTCCTCTTTTGACCAGCATTACCTTGGCAGCATCAGTTATTGCTATTGAAATTAAAAACCTATTCCCACTTCTAATAAACTAGTATTTCTCTGGAAAACATAGTGCTTTGGAAAATATACAATCATGTTACTTCTTTGCAATATTTCAGAAAAGGATGGGGTTTTTTTAGGCAGTTTTGCCAGACCATCAGAATTAAATGTGTCACTGGATAAACACACAAAACAAAAGTTCACACAAAAGTGAACATTCTGCTGTAAAAATATACATAAAAAACCCACCTATATGTATGTACATGCAAAAACCAGAGAAAGATAAAAAATATGAGATTAAAACCTACAGTTCTGTACTCTGCTCTTGTGGTTTAAGTGAAATAAATTTTATTAAATTGGTTATACCTAAAAAACACTACTTTCTAAGAGAGATTTGTTTTCAATGCTAATGCAATTACTCCTTTTCCTCTAAGCAAAGTCTTCTGCAGTATTGAAAAAATGAAAGATGAAACCAACAAAATCAGTCCCAGCTGCCTAATCTAGCCTTTAATTGCAGCGTGTAGATTCCTTTGACAGAGGAGGAAAAAGGAGAACTCTGTCAATAGGAAGTATCTCTAGGAAGGAGAGTCAACCTCCCCTGACTCATTTCCAGAGTCCTTCTCTTAACAGTGGTGCTGTTTGGAGATTAATGGCAAGTCCCCATCATTCAGCTAAATGCTGAACCAGAACCCTGCCTGTTTCTCAGCTTGACAGTCTGGATGTGAATTAACATTTCTTGCACTTGGAACTTGTTTTTAAACTTCATCTGTCTAAAAGATGTGATGTGGAGTCAGCAGAAGGTGGATTCAGGTTCTTCCTCAGCTGTTGATTTACACTTTCTGTGACTCAGTTTATCACATTTTCTCAATGGTATTTGAGGTACTTATTTCAGAGTCAGAGCCCATGGCTGCATAGTCCTTTCAGCTACCTCTTCCCCAACAGATGGTAAAAAAAGCAACCCCCAAACCCTCAGGGAAGTCATGAATTACTTCTTGTGAGCAGTGCCATTTGGAAAATGTCACTTTAACAGAGGATAAAGTTCTGCTCTTACATAGTTTGTGCTTCTGCATGTGCTTCAGAGCCAACAGCAACATCAAATGTCTACTTCTGAAAGAGCAATTTATTTCCCTAAACACATTTTTTTTCCATAGGCCTAGGCCTTTCACCATTTTAGGACTAAAAAGCAATATTCAATAGATGCAGAGTCACTTGTTGTTATGCAAATGACAGTGTTGTCTTTGTCAGTATTAAAATCTCAGCCAAACAAAGGCCACAGGTCAATGCTTAAACCACATAAAATGATTGATTTTTTTAATTACAACAGCAATGCAATTATACACTTATCTAAGACTCTTATTACTAGATACATTCTTGTGAAGGAGACAATTGCCTGCAGGCTGAAATTCACAGCTAAACTCCAACTGCATCCCTTTCCATCAAATTTGCAAAAGTCTCTGATCTTCACTGAACAGACAGTGCTTGGGCCTCTTCTGAAAATTTTGCTACTAACAGATTTCTTTCCCTAAAGGACTTGTCCGAGGTTTTAGAAGAACCTTTTAATAATATTTCCTTAAACAGCATTCGGGGACAATGATAGGAAATACACTAAACTTGCAGCCAAAGAGATTTAATGGAGAGTGTTGACAGATGCAGAGGGAAGATGAGAAGGGACAGCTGTGAATCTTTACAGCTGATGCTGCTAAAGGAACACCTTTATGTAAAGGGTAAGGCAAGAGCTGTGCTAGGATGGTAGTTGGAAATAGGAATGTGGAAGAGGGTATTGGTTTTTTTCCTCTTTTTTTTTCCAGTGGTTTAGCTATAGTATGAGGATAAATTTTGAAGCAAGAACTCGTTTGTGAAATTACAACTGTCTTCTAAAAGGGATATTTGTTTCTATTTTGAGCTTTTCTCTTGCTGGGAGTAAGAAGCTCAAGGGCAGGAAAGGGAAAAATGTTTTAAAAGCAGAAGTGATGCAACTGGTACTGTCTCAGGATTTGTCACTGCAAAAGGGAAGGGAATCCTGGAGACCCAGCAAAGGTAATGTCTACATCTGACTCTCAGTGTTTTGGTTTTTTTATTAGAATGGAATGGAGATTCTTTCTTACATCTAAAAGGGGTAACTGGCACACACTTTGGTTTGACTCTTCATTAGTAAATTTGTACCGTGCCTCTCCTGAACCTCCCGCTGGCTTTTGCCAAGGCAGCTAAAAGGAGTTGTCAGATGCTTCTTCTGAGGGTAGCTACAAACCCAGCTGGTTCCCCCAGCTCCAAACCTCATGACTGCAACTGTATCTGAGGTGCTCAGATTCCACACTGCAAAATCCTGTGTAAATCATGTGCAGCATTATGCTTTCACCTATGGATACCTTCCTGAGGGCTTGGCTGAAGCCCTTGATCTGGCTCCCTTGGATTGACTTTTGTAGGGAAGCACTGATGCTGCTTTAGGCACTCGTGGGTGCAGCAAGCATTGGGGTCAGGAGCTGGTTAGAGTTTTTGGAATGTTTGCTGTGTCATCTGCCAGTGTCCCTTCGGCAGCCCCTTGGTTTCCGCTGTGCTTGGTGTGATCTCCGTGGATGCCTCTGGGTGTGTCCCTCTGGTGGGAGTCACCGGCAGGTCATAGAGCCATAGTTTGATGTTCCTATGGCTCTAAAACAGCAGGGAGCCCTCAAAAACCTTGGGAAAGTTGTGTGAAAATACAGACAGCACCCAGTTGCTAAAGGTCCCCAAATTTTACCTGTTCAGGCCAGGAAAAAGGCTGTGCTAGGCTGGCCATTTTTGCTTCTAAACACAGATTTACTTACTTACTACTTAAAAGCCTTCACAACAGTGTCACCATGGTGTTGATTTTAATCTTGATTTACACTGGCCCTCCCTTCTGTCCAGAGCCCCAGGAACACAGCCAAAGTGCCATGCACTCTCTAGTTGACCTCACATTCACTGCATTGACCTGGAGATCTTCAATCTGTGGTACAAAACCTCTCCATAGTCAGGTTCAACTCCTTCTAAAACAAGAAGTTTTCTCTTCCCCTATCACTGTGCCTTGATGTATCCAATGTGTGTTACTTGTGATCTGTTTGGGGCATCACACGATGTTCTCTTCCATAAAAGACTGTTTTTCACACAGAAATAGACAGATAATTTTACTATGAGTATGAAAGGTGACATATCCAGGAGCACACTTTTTTTCTTTTCCCCTGGGACTCATGAAACTGAGATCACTGTGTCCTGAAGACTTCAGGGGGAAAAAAACGTCCTCCTGGCTATGTCACTTTTCATCCTCACAGTAAAATAATCAGTCTATTACTGGTGTATAAGAGGCATTTATTATAAAGATTATAAAAATAAGGGGGTTGATTTGTAGCTTTTGGAAGACATAGTGCAAACAGGAGAGTGGCTAGTCTATTGAAGTAGTTGCATATATATAATTTAGTAAGGCACACTTGACAGCAGGTGATCTTGGTCTTAGCATTCATTGTCTATGATGTCCTGAGCAATACCTGGGAGTTAACTTGAGGCTATTGAAAAATTAGCGTGTTTGGACAGAGACTGTTTGCTACAAGATGCTCCAAATTGCATATGGCTGGGATCTACTTTTTGGGGTTTTTTTCTCCACACTGCTCACCTGTCACAATTCCTAGTAGCCTAAAAGCTAAACCTTAGAGGGTGTTATTTAGATGCCACTGTTCTCATGCATGCTAAGCTTAGCTGTAGGCCACATCTAACTCTTTGACTGGTGACTCACTAATTCTGGGGTTTTATTTTCATTTCAGTGTGTTTTAGTTCACCCATTTCTCCAAGTTCTCCTGCATGTTGCAGTAAATCAAACTAACACTGCTAAGAAGGTTACCATCTTTACTCCTCTCAATCAGGGTAGCAATCAGCCCCTCAAGATGACAGCCTTGAAACTTCTGTAGTTCATGTCTTTCCACAAAAAAGTAAATGTTTCTCTTCAGTTTCTTTTTGTCTCTTTCCCTTGTGCTTATTTCTACAAAACCTTTGTACCTCTCCTTTTCTGCTGTGCTTGAGTACCATGTTGCAAGGTTCCCAGTGTTTGAGGATTTTTAGCTAATGGTTTTCATGGTTGAATGCCTAAGGCTTAGTTCTTGAATTCAGCAGAGGCAGGTCAATAATTGAGTTGCCTGAGGTTTTCTGGCTGTTAGCCATTGTCTTCCCCAATGGAGGTGAGAAAATCTGATTCCTCTGAACAAACCAGACTTACGAAAGTCTTTGACTTCTTCAACATCATTTTAAATCCTAGAGAGATGTGGTACCTGGAAACATGTCACAGCCCTCAGCACACTCCATCCAGGGCTTCAATAGTTACATTTAGATAGAAGAAATTGCTTGTTAGAGTGTTTTCAAGTGATACAAAAGCACTCTCAAAATCAGCTGCAATCAGTGGGAGCTGCAGGTTTTGCAGCACGTGGATTTTCAGTCTGCTTGAATATCTGAGTGCTGGGGATCTCAAATCTTAACTTCAGTCACTAAAAAATACAGTCTCTGGGCATATTAGACTACTTGCATGAATGAGGCTCTCAACTTCCTGGGTCCCTTGTCCCTGCGATGTGGTGGGGCACTGAGGGACAGCCACCTGTGTGATTTATTTGCTTGGATGCTCATCATGAGGTGTAAAGATAAACTTGTGAGTGTGGGTAGTGCATTTGTTCTGAGTACTGGAAACTGAAGCATGAAATAAAAAACTAAATATCTGTTCATAGGGAGAAAAGAGGAGGTGTAAATTGGGGCATAATGACATCATAGAAGAGCTGCAAATGAGACATTATCTATAAAAATTGTTTGAGCTGACAAAGCAAAGAGCCTCTTGCCAGACTAGTGAGAAAACGTTCAAGCTAATAAAGCAGGATTGTGAGAATATGAACACGCTTCAGAAAGGCTGCTTATCACGGCTAAGAAATGGGAACCAGCCTGGTTTTACACTCAATGAACAGAACCTCAGCTGTCTCACTGGTAAACAAGGAGAGTGCATGTGAGGTTTCAGGTCACCAGAGGCTCTTCAAAATAAAGAGAACTCACCAAATCCCTCCTAAAGCCAAACGAGAAGAGGGCACTTTCACCTGAAACCACCTTCTTCAGCAACAATCCAAACTCAAGGTCATTTTGTAGCCATTTTATTGCTAGAGACTGATTTTCCTCTTTCAAAGGAAAGCATGGCTTTTTTATTATTTATCATTTCAACAAACACATTAGGAGGCTGGCCAAGTAGAATAAGTTCACTCTACTTCAGAGGTAGCATGTCCTGTATAACTCCTCCATAAATCCTGCTTTTTCCATAGCAATTGAGGTATTGTAGGTGAATGGCCATGTGATGTTATTCCTGGGCTCACAGAAACACTCAGCAGCCACCACTGCACCTCTAACCTTGACTCCCCCAGTGGAGCTCTACAGAGTCACTGAAACCTTGTGTCTAAGTCCATCATAAAATCCACGCTCCTTTTTACAGGTACTCTTTGCTAATCTCATCCCCTTCTCCCAGTGCTGTGTGTATAAAGCAGAGTGGTCTTTTTCCTAACTCACACCGTCTTGGCACAGTTGATTTGCATTTAAGGCTTACAGAAATTGTTGAACAGCTATAAATTCACTCGCTTTCATTGTCAATGCACCTCTTTCCTCTTCTGTGGGTAGCAAAACCCAAGGCTGAACTCAGGTTGCCTTCAAGCAGTGTTTTGGTATCCAGTATTGCTGTATTACATCCAGCATGGCTTTTCCTGGAAGCTCCATGTGCATGAACCAGCCAGGCCTGACCTTGCTCTGCCTGAGACATCTGATGAGATCACAGCTGGAGGTGGTATAGCTATGAACATTGTAGCTATGGGAAAGTCTGGGGAGATATTTTTACCAAAGGAAAATGGAAAGCTTGCAAAAGCATGACGTGAGCAATGTTTTCAGTACTTTGAGTTCCCTTCTCAGAAACATGTGGAAACTCTTTAGGCGTCTGGTATCAAGATCTTAGTTAATTTATTTTTCCAGACTGATCATTCTAAGGTTTGGTCTATATGAGAAACTAAATACTTCAGTCCAAGGTCATGGAAAGCAATGGTGAAAGAGTTTTGTGGATATACTTAAGTGTTTCATTTTTAGATTTTGTTTTCTTCTTCTGTAGCCAGTATTCAGTATCAAAGAAGGGAAAGCTGATACAGGAATTGTGTTGAGTAACAAGCTTTCAGGCTTTTCTCTGTAAAAACTTCTGAAATAATGGTAAACACATGTTAATATGTGGTGATCAGTAGAGGGGAAAGAAGATACGGGACCATATCCAGCTGACTAAGTATATGTGTCCCTTTGAAAGAATGAAGGCATCCTGCAATTTCCAGAATGTGCTTCAGAAACTAGAACTAGTTCAGGGGTCAACGGTAAAATTAGAGAGCAACTATGAAGATAGCACATGGACCTTATTAATATCTGCTAGGAGGGGAAGCATAAAAAAAAGTGATTACAGGTCACTGTCACAGGGGATCCATGGCCTGATGTCTTTCACACTGCAGAAGGGAATTTAGTATGGAGGTTTAGGTTTAGTATGGATCCAGATGGAGGTTTAGGGCTTTCCACAGCAATTAAAAATGTTACGTTTGCTAATCAGAACAAGGCTCCTGCAATCTCTAAAATACACCCAGAAAATCCCTCTGAGAAAGCAACTTGTGCTTTGAATGAAAAGTTTGCGATGTGCAGACTGCCTGTAAACGGAGTGGTGCTGAGGGGCTGTGGGCTCACCCTCTCCTCAGCACTTGGCAGAGCTGCCGTGTAACCCACAGCCAAGTCCAGAACTGGAACACTGTAGAAGACTAATTAATTCTTGAAAGAAAGGAAAGAAAACGATCCAGTTTTAGATGAAATATTGGCTGATGCTGCCAGAACTTCTCAGACTGAGAAACTACAGAAAGTAATTGAGGACACGAGAACAAGGTGAACTGAACACTGTCTTCACACACAGCTTTGGCCCTTACCATCAACTCGCAAGGGAAATCTCAGTCCTGGGTGGTGCGTTGTGTCAAGATTTTCTTGAACAAGAACATGATGACGAATAAAACCCTTGGGAAACGAAATTTCATTTACTAGAATTTACATATTGAAAATCCTTAAAATCAAAGATGCAGAAACATGAGGTAATTATCCCACTGGTAGCCAGCGAACGTCAATACCTTCTGTAGGTGCCAAATGTATTGGAATTTCTGAGGTGTTTTTTGACAAAAATTTGGAAACTAATACAGTTTTGCGCAATTGTGCGCACTAGTTTTATTTTTCTTCTGATCAAAAGTAGCTATTGTATTCTTATATTTTTTCATTTTATCAACATGTAACTGTGAATACTTTTCAGATAAAAAACATCCTTAACCTTGAGCTAAGTTTCAACCAGAGACCCACAAAGCACTGTTCTTTTTTTATGTTATTCCTGAGAAGAAAATAAAAATCCCAGTTTTGCATTACAAAAAAGTATGAAAAAGTGGGGGCTTTCCTGATTCTTGAAATATGTATTCTGTACCACTGACTGACACTGGTAAATTTAGTCGAAACCAGTGTAGGTCAGACGGAGGCAGTCCATGATTCAGAAAGGCATTAGACTTGTTTGAAATATCCTGCTCGCATGTTGTTCCTGGGTGAAGTTTAAAGAGCCACCACAAGTATCCTTTAGTTAGGGGTAGATTTCTGCTTCCCTTCTTAAATAAGGTAATCAGCCCACATGTCAGCTTTCAGCCTGCGTCACATGTTCATGGCAGTTGGCTCAGCATTCTTAGTAGAGCTGCAGTTAGTACATAATGCCTACAGATTAACAGAATGGATGTTTAAATGTCCAGCTGCCTGACTAAAATCATTGTCTCTGAAGGATCTGGGGAAAGCTCAACATTCACATTGAAATTACAAAGTTATATCTTGTTATTACCCATCACAAATACACAAGCCAGCTGTCTCACAGGTCCTTATTGCAAGCACTCTATCCTGTCTCTGTTTGGAGACATCTTGTTTCCAACCAGGAACAGAGGAAGGAAATTTGTGGTTCTTCACATCTGCTGTTAGATCTTGTCTGCAACTTCATCTTTAGGTGCTCCATCCTAGAGGCTGGACTGGGAGCTGATGATGAGGCACATTTGGAATTAATGGCCTTTCTAATATGTCTTTCAACTAGCCATTGGCAACAAGGATTTTGGTAAAACCCAGCAATATTTCATTGCAGTTCTGCCTGTGCTTTACGAGTGAAATTAGAGCAGCTTTCCTCATAAGCTACAAAAATAAAACCAAATTCTGTGTTTTTAGGAAGCCTAGTCTTGCTGTTTTAGGAATCTTTTCGGTGTGTGAGGATCCAGAAAGAAACTGTTTTTATTTGTTTATTTGTCTGAACCCAGCTACCATATGGCTCCTAGCATGGAAAGAGAATCTCCTCCACTCTCAGGAGGGTTTGTTTTTGTTGGCCACAGCTCTACAGAAATGCATCTCTGGCTGCCCCAGTGCTGAGCAGATAATTCCCTTCAGCAGATAAATCCGTGCAACTCTGCCTCCTAAGAGCGTGCTGAAACCACCTTGTCCCTACACAGCCCAGAATATTTCTAAAAATCAAGAGAACCACTGGGTTTATCTACGACCCACAAAGCCAATAGCGTTACTAAGCCTGCTTCCTCTTTTCACATTGTTTGAGAATAATGTGTTTTAATAAATTAGATGTCTTTCTTTTCTCATAAACTGTGCCTTTCACTGGGAAATATCCATAGACGTAAAGATTTCCATGTGAAACTAACTCACAGCACAGAATTTGGTTTATTATTTGATTGATAAACAGATGCTGATTACTTAAGTGACACTAGAATTAAGTATTATTCTTGCAATGGGTTGCATATTATAAAAAATGGCTCTGGATCTTTCTATCTGATGCCAAGCTTGTACTCCCAGTCCTTCCCTTTGGGTGCCATGGAGACATAGCATGAGAAAGAAATGGGAACAGTTGGATGCTTCTGGTAATGTTTCTTTAGTAAAATTTTGTCAGGTTATTCTTCTCTTTGGAATATCAAATCACATGTTATCAAGTAATTTGATATTCCCTGAGGCTACACAAGATTCATAGCATCTGGCTGTTGCAGACATATATAAAACAGTTGTTATTTTTCTGAATGTCAGGTGGATTTTTGACTTTTACATTCAAGAGTTGGAGCACTGGTTGTTACTCTCCTGCTGAATCTCAGCAGAAACCACTATTTCTGTGAGACCTCAAAGCAGTTGTTTTATCACTATCTGTCACAGTCATATATTTTCACAGTTAGAGAGACCTTCTCAACTTTCTCTTGTAAGAATGAACTTCAGTAGTTGTGTGTGAGACTTGTTGTCAGACAGACATGAAAACTAGGAGAGCTGGTCCTCAGGCTGTAATTCAAACCATCTGGGTTAGGGATTTTCAGTTTTGCCACTGATTCAAGACCTTGCCTAAGGGCAAAAATCAAAGGTTATTTTCTAGGGCTCACTTTTATTAAGGTCCTATCTGATGCTTGGAGATCTCTTTTGTCTTTGTTCATGTTGAGTTTGAGCCTGAAAAACCATCCCCTATGCAGGAAGGGGCTTTCCTCTTGCCATAGAGATACCACGGGTTTGTTTAAACAAAGAATTGTTCCTTTATTTGTGGTTGGGTTTATTGGGTTTTTTTAGGCCTCATCTGTTTCCTCAGGTGGTGACCGATGTCTTCCCTGTGTCTGAGCACCACAAAGGAGGGGCTGTTTAGGACTTCCAAAAGCCTGTCCCACGTGTTCCCTTAGTTCTGCACTGCCAAGGGTCATAGCCTGCCCAATGCAAGTGCAGAGAGGTGTTTAACTCACATGAAAATGCCAGTAGACCGTGACCTCTTGTCTCATTCCTGGCTGACACAGAGCCAAGAGCACCGCCAGGCAGGCAAGAAGAAAGGAAGAGAACTTGGGTAGTTTTGTCTGTGCCCTCAAATCCTGATGATTCTGTGCTTGCTGTTACATTTTGTAACCCTAAGTCATCTTGGAAAGTGTTACATCAAAGAAGCTGTAATGCCACAGAGTTGTACTTTCATATTACAGGACTATGATGTGGTTCTGCCAGCAGTTCTCTTGGGAACTCTTTGGCTGCTTTCCCAATTTAGCTGTTACGTGGATGATTCATTTAAAGAGACACGAACACCATGTTCTCCAGAGTGCCCGCTGAGACATTCCCTTGAAGACATGTCTAATGGCTTCACCAGTCTGTGGGTGCATCAGATTTATTACAGAAAATGAAAAGAATAGAGACACGGTGGTGTTTGCTCCGCTGTGAGAACGGGGAGTGCACCAGAGCTGCAGAGAAAAGGGAAATGTAAAGGATGTTTCAACTGTTGGCAGATGTGTTTGTGCCTGAAATATTGTGGCAGAAAAAGGTTGAGATAGCTCAGATTTAACCAAAGGAATAATTCTGAGTAGTCAAACTTCTAAAAAAATCTTTTATTTCAAGGATCTTTGTGGGGGTTTTGTGGGGTTTTGTTTGGGCTCTTTTTTGCCATGTGAAACCACTTGTGTCAGTTATAGCCACTCCCTCTCTTTGGACACACTGATGTCAAACATTACTGAAATCTTTGAGAGAGAATTTTTATTGGGCTTTTTCTTCTGTGAGCCACTGTGCTCAAAAAGTGTGTAGGAATTCAGGATCTTCAAACCCTCTGCCCGCCTGTCAGTCAAATTTTCTTTATCAGCTAATGGGAACCAGCAACACAAATCAGTTCTGTATTTAGGCTAAACCCTGTAATAGTAAAAGCTGGGATTTATTTTTTGCACAGTGGTCAGTCTGAACTGGGGTGATAAACATTTTTCACTACAGACCACAGGCAAAAATCCAGGTAATGACAAATCTGTCCTCAGGTTACGTGATTAAAAGCTCTTCATTCACTTGGGAAAGGAAAAAGATATCTATGTATGAACAGATTGTCACACACACAAAAAGACATGATTACCCCACTACTGACATTTGCAATCGGTGAAAAGCACTTTCTAAAAATCTGTATGATCATTTTGTTCTCTCTCAAAGATGTTCCAAAGCCATTTTGTCAGATTATGCCCTTAAGAGAGTCCAGACAGGGCAGGACTCTCTCATGACCAAATGGCTACTGCTCAGCAAGATTGTCCCTGTGAGTGTCTGCACAAAGAGCTTGTCTGCTTTGTGAGGGCTTCAGCTTGTGCCCTTCAGCCTCTCATCTTGGAGGCAATCACAGCATAAGAGGAGCAAGCATCTGGTTCTGCATTGTCATCCAAGTAACAGGGCCGGAAGCATTGCTGTGCCAGTCTTGCACAAAATCCCAAAATAGAATGCTAATAAGTGGAGCAGCAGAGTATGAGGACAGCGAAAAAATCGGTATGATGCGGGAAAAGGTGAGAAAAAGCATGCTATACACCTTTTCTATTTTTGTTTTCACTCTCTGACAACTGTAAAAGCCTCCCAAAACACAAGTAGTTTGTTTTCTTGCCCTTGAGATGATGTGTGCATAAACATACCAACATTCAAGTTGCACAGCACTCCTCAGCGGTGTGCTTCCCAGCTTCCTGCTTCACAGGATCGCTGAAATTCTGATGTGGACCCTCAGCTACTGTTCCAGAACTAGAGTTTGGGCTTATGTTGTCATATTATGACAGTGTCCAGAGGATCCAACAGGAGACCAGTTACAATATCCGGAGCGCAGTGTACATTCTGGTTTTAGAGTGAAGAAATTGTTCAGCAGGAGTTGCCTTCAACAGGATCCATAGGCAGAAAACCAACAGTAAACACATCTCCTGTACTTCCAAGTGAGAAAAAAAGCAAGTAAAAAGTGTTTAACCATTTCTTCAATGGACCTTGGGCAGGGAAAGACACATTTGTAAAGTGCTAAGGGAAACCACTTCAGTGGGGGAGTTAACTGAGACAATATAAGAAGCAGTAATTGAATCAGGACAAGGAGTCTCTTTCATGCAGTAATTGTTGCCAAGATTTTTCTCACTGTAGTTTGCTTAGTGTCAAGAAGCTGTTTGAAATCTACTGCCTCTCGCAGGTGTTTGTTGTCAGACATAAGAATAAAAATGTAAACCCATTACTAAGGAAGTCCTGGAAGCTCTTGCACTCATCTCTTTTACAAGAAGACATTGCAAGATGCAGTCTGTTACGTTAGGAAAGCATTAAGGGGTTTTGGTTTGTCTCAGTGCCCCCATTCTGTATGAAATGCTTGTAGAGTACAGAATATTTGGAACTGAATGAGGGAAGTGTAGAACTCGGAACTGTAGATAATTTATGATTCTGAAAAGGAAATTAAATGGTAGAAGTGACTCATTAATATCAAGTCTTTTTAATGACAGTTTAATGAAAATGAGTGTGTCTTCAATGTCACACGGAGAAGAAAGCCCTTCAGGCTGTATATTAATGACTTTCTTAGACTGCATGTGTTTAAAACTTCAGGTTTCAAATAATTCTATGCCATGAACAGGATTTTCTCTGGTTTTGACAGCTTCCTAAATGTTCATGAAGTTGAGGCAAGATCTAAAAATGCTTCAAGCTTAAACAGAGCATCATCGGATGTCCTCTGCTGTTTATGTGTTGTGCCACTTTTGTTTCCTCTGTCGCATGCCAAGCTTTACGCAACTTTACATTGTGATTTTTCTTATTGAGCCAAAAGAATTAAATTTGGCAATGCCAGAATTGAGGATCCTTTCTGTAGTTCATTGCCTTTGTGCAAAGAGCTCTTCTTTTAATCCTCCCTGTTAAACAGAAGTTGACCTGAGTAAATGTAAACCATTTAAATTGAGGGAAATTTTCTTTTAGTGCTTTTCCAGCCCTCAGCTTGACTATTAAAAATGTCCTTGTGGTTCTGCTGCCAGATTCTTTATTCTGCCCTAAAGAATTGTTTATTTTCTAACAGACAAATACTTCTAATAAAATAAAGACATTTAAGACAGATTGTTCTATAGCATGTCATATCAGAAAATCTTAACAATAAATGATATGTCATATTTTTTTCCAAGATACACAGATGTTTTTCAGGCTCCATATCAGGAATATAAAAAAAAATATTTTCCCTTTACAGCTAAAGCAGTAGTCCATTTCGACTCAGGAGAAGAAACTAGTCTATCTGCAGCCATCTGTCTTGTCAAAGAAAGCACAAATTTCTGCTTTCATGATCACAACAGAACAATCAAAGAGGCTTTTTCCTCCAAACCAAACCCATTTTCAAGTAACACTTAAGCCTCTTAAGCTCTAAATTTTTATGACATGGTTTTTACAGGTTAAAATACCAAAGTTTCTTTGTACTGCAACCTTAACTGTTTTCGCTTTTTCCCCCCCAGTCTTGTGTAGTTTCAGCTGCTTCTTATGCCCATGGTTGAGCACAGCTACTCATTAACACCAGAGGACAAGCCCTGCAGCTCAAGGCTTAGCCATGGGAAAGGCTCCCTGTGTTAGCTGGAGATACCCCTGGTATTTTGGTTGGGAGCTTCCCTTGCTTGACCATCAAATTTCTCAACGATCTGTTTCATTCCTGTGCCCCAAAGGAAAAAATGACGTGGCTGCTATGTCCCCTGTTTCAGAGGGGCTCCTCCATTTCTGGACATCAGCCATGAAGCAATCTATAGCCTGTCACTGGTGCTGCCCAGCTGCCTCAGGCTCCGTCTGTTAATCCGCTCTGAGGAGCCTCAGTTTCTCTCACTTTGCAAACCTTCTCTTTGAGAAAGAGGTTAATGTTTTTCAGGTGTACATGCACCTTATGTCCTCTTTGATACCGAGCATGGAAAATTCTTTATTTAATGATCCATAGACAATAATTCCTGGTAATAAACAGTGAACTAAGACCTAAACATAGGTCTTTCTTTCTCATCTGTGAGCTGTTACTGATTTTGTCACATTCCTTTGTCAGCATCTTTCAGTTTTACCCCCAATCTCTCAGTCCACCTTACACACAGATCACAAGGAGCCATCTTCGCTGTGGAAAATGCAATCTTCTTTTGACAGATTATTTCATATGACCAACAAGGCCCGTAATCCATTAACAAGAATAAAATGTCATTTTCAGAGTTACTTTGTAAAAACCAAGCGCCAACATCGGGACATGCCAACATCCATCAAATACAATTTACAAAAAATTCTCCTTGCAGATTAATAAATTGCTTCATAGCCTGTCAACAATGCTAGCTAACAAAATAACACCAAGTGAGCACTCTGTACAATAAATAAAGCTATTTACAAGCATCAGTAGCATTGTAAAAAATAATAAGCCTGTCTTTCTTCTTTTGCATGTCTTGGAGAGTAAGGTCTCCTGCTGGTCCCTGAATCAGTGAACATCTGGGCTCTCCAGAGAGCTCTATACATGAAGTTCAGCAACATCAACTTGAAAACTGGCAAGCCTCTTCACTACACTGCATCTACTGGTATATTTCCCTCATGGTTTTGGGGGGGGATTTTTTATATCAAACCTTTGATCACACTCTCCAAGGCTATTTTATTCTACATCTTATATTGTTATATATGATAATTTAAACCAACACTAAAATGCTGTCCCTCTTGATTGATTTGTTTGCTATTTGGCAAAGAAATTGATGCAGCCTTTAACATTACTGGAAATATTTGTTCTAGGTTTCCAATTGGAAAGTCTTATGTCATTTAGAATGAGATATTTCCTTGTAATATTGATCTGTCAAAACTATCAAAGAGCTTTCAGGTTGTAAACAGACCTGACCTTGAGTGTCTGTAAAAGTCCGTGCATGCAACTCCAGCAGAGTCTCTTGAGAGATGGTGAAATCTTTATCCTTAAAAATTTTCAGAACTCAACATTAAAAAGCCTGAACCACCTAGTCTAACTTTGAAGTTAGCTCTGCTTTGAGCAGGAGGTTGGACTAGTGATCTTCCAAGGTTTCTTCCAACCTCTACTTTTCCCTGTCACTTTATGATACCTACTCTTCTTCAGCCTCTCAGATCAGTTCATCTTTGCTTCTGTCCCCTTTGAACAGGGAGTGTGCTTTAGCAACCTAAGGCATAACTGTTTTCCCATACTCTTTCTATTTACTCCATATAGTTTTTTTCATGTCCAACTTTTGTCAGTGTATTTCCTCCTGGTTTGTCATCCAGTTTCATGGCAATAAGAATCTCAAACTGGTTTATCTTAACTCACTCTATTTCTCTATCAAGTAAGTCTTTCTTTAGACTTTAGTGTTGTCCAGAACTGTTTTCCTTCATGTTAGCATCTGTTTCCTTAATATCTGTTTTTTTGTAAGCTGATATTCTTCTAACTGTCATTACATTCTTCACTTTTTTTCTCTAAGTTTTGAAGAAAATCCTGAAAGTTTTCTCTTCCAGAGGAAGTGAGTGGGAGCAATCTGTCAGCCTCTCCTGGACTCCAGTGGAGTCCACCTTCCAGCAGTCCCTTCCTTGTGAATGTCTTCCTCTGATCAGATGTCTTAAAACTTCAGAACACAAAATACAGAACAACATGCGAATTTTCATGATGTTTCCATGCCTTTTCCAGGGACAAGGAAAACATCTAGGACCATCCTGTTAGGACTACAGGTTTGTGGTGAATCGCTATTCCTTTCTATTTGCAGGTTATACTTCCTTTTCCATCACGACTGTTCAACATACTCCCCTGCCTTCTATTAGTCAGCTGGCTCAGCATTATTGTTCATCTCTCACACTCTGTTGTTTGGGGTATTTTTTGCCCTGGTCTCTCTGTTTCTCAATACTAATTTCTTGCTCTTTTCTGTTGTCTCTTTTCACCAACTGAAAATTCTGTTCATGGCAGCATCATTTGCTTAAATGCAGAAATTATATTACCAAAAAAAGGAATGGAAAAAAACCACCCAAACCCAAGCCCACAATTTTAATTATTTCTGTTTCTTTAATGGAAACATACACAGTGGTGGTGTAGTACACCAAATACAACACAAAACTTAAACCAATTTGAAAATATCGATCTGTACTCCTGACATAACTGGAGCAGAGTCTCCTAAGGGATAGCTGTTTATATTGATGCTTTTGCTGTCTGTGCCCTGAAAAACTCTGGATACTTTTAGTATTTGTAGTTTTCACTGTTTATTGTTTTCACTGTTTTCATTGCCCTGGCTCCTTCTGTTAGTAAATAAATCAAACTTCACTTACATCCTGTCAAAGCTGTGTTGCAAGAAGTAGCCACAAACTGAACCACAATTCCAGCTTTTGGGGTAGTTACAATTTTGGATCGAACTTTACATTGAAAGTTGTACTCCAGTTCTAGGGGGGATTGTTGTTTTCTAAACAGTCACAGGATTTATTCTCAGCAGTGAAGCCAAAGCAATCCTTTGCCAGGAAATAGAGTTGTTTATAAGCAGTCAGGCAGGACCATACAAACCAGGATGGCCACAGAAGGCAGTCTGGTGTGATTTCCTGAGAAGGTAAGCGGCGTCACAGTTTTGATTTTGATATCATGGGAAAGTTCCAGATTTGAGTGTTGTGTCCATCCAACCCCATAACACAGTCAAAAGCTGGTCCCTATCTTCCTCCCCAGTGCTGGTCTCACAGTATGTCCATCACCAGCTGAATTGTCTCCATCGCCCTCTGCAGCAGAGAACCCAGCTGTACTTTGATCTTTAACAAAGTAACTCCAGAGTTGTTAAACACATAGGTTTAACATACTTAGCATCTATAACCATACATTGTGGATATTCGTGTTACATATAGCAGCCTTCCAGTACCTAAAGGGGCTGGCTCCAAGAGAGCTGGAGAGAGATTTTCACAAGGGCCTGTAGTCATAGGAAAAGGGGCAATGCCTTTAAGCTGATACAGGGTAAATTGGGATTAGATATTAGGAGCAAAGTCTTTATTATGAGGGTGATGGGGCACTGGAACATATTTTCCATAGAGGCTGTGGGTAACCCAGCTCTTGAATTGTACAGGAACAGGTTGGAAGGGGCCTAGTGGAAAGTAGGTCTAGTGGAAAGTAACCCTGCCCTATTGAGAGGGGTTGGAACTAGATATTCCTTCATTCCTTTCCAAGCCCCAAAAATCTAATATCATGGGTCATTGACAGCACACGCCCAGAAGATGCTTTTAGTGGTTATAGGCAGCCTGTTGATATTTAAATTCTGTAGAAAAACTCTTAAAAAAACCTTCACCCTTTAGGAGCATTCTCAAGCATCTTGCTGAATAACGTGTTTGTTCAAAAGATTATAGTTTGTGTTGATAGATGTACTAGCACTGCAAGAAATTCACAGGAAATCATTGAGAGTTATATTTTTGATCATACTGGAATTTCCCTCAGGAAATACAATGAAAATCCCCTGGCTGCTGCTTAGGGAAAGTAGGACAAATGTGAGAGAGGTGGCCAAGCTGTGATTATCAAGCCAAATGCAAAAGCTAAATGATTGAATTGCACGGGTCTTAAACTGGCTGTGGGGCTGTGCTGCCATAGGAATTGCTGGCTAGTTGAAGTGACTGTTGTGAGGGTGAAATAAAGCAGCAGGTAGTGCTGAAGCTGATGTTGCTGTGCCCCCCTGGGCCAAGCTGCCCATCAAACCTCTGCAGATCTTGGAAGAGTGGGGCAGCAGTGGAGCTGCTACTCTCCAGCTCTCTGATTCTTGGATCTCAGTGTTTAGTTCTTCTTGGCTCCAAGCAGTCTGCTTTTGCCTCTACAAGGTGGCCAAGGAGCCATGTCTCCCAATACACACAGTCCAATGTATCCTGTGCTGTGACCCCTCTGAGGCATTTCTCCCTTTTCTGAGCTGTGTGTGGCACACAGCGAGTGCTGGCAGTTCAGACTAAACAAGCGCTTGCAGGCCATCCATCCTCATTTAGGGGGCTGACTCTTCTTGTGCAGCTCATCAGAGCAGGCTATCAAACAAAGTTGTGTTTGAGGGAGGCTGAAAGCCCGTGTGTGCCTGCCAACCACCTTCCAGCTGGCAAGAGACCTGAGCAATTCCACAGACGAAATGAGATGAGTTTAGAATATATTTCCTGCTGCTGTGCCTCTGAAAGGGGAAGTAGCTGTTCTGTTATTCCAGGGCTACATGTCATTCCAGGTGTGAAGGCTGGCAAGAATGTCCAGCTGGAATTGTGTGGGGCACTGCAAAGGCCTGTACGGGCTTGTGTAGCCGTGTGCCCTCACTCAGGCAACCCAGATGCAGCAAATTAAAGCCAGATAAACAAGCTGTATCCTAACAGTAACTTATAGTCATAGCTGATCTCTCAGGCTTTTTACCAACACATGTTGTCAAATCCTAAAGTCCCAAAAGTACAAGATCTTGAGATCTGGGTTAATGGGCTCGTTCACATTCCTTTCCTTCCCTCAGATTCATGCCACTCAAAGACAAAGCCAAGCACTGCTAGGCCAGGAGTTGAATTTCAAGTGGAGCCTAGAAACTTGGTGTAAATGCCTCTATCAGCATTTGCAATCTCTTGGTGCATCTCAGCTTCCCATCATGCTTCCAAAAGCAGCTTAATGAAATGCAGAAGCTTTCCTTCCTGTGTTTGAAATGCTCTACATTTTGAACTGTCAGAAGAATCAGAATGGTGTCCCAACATCTCCAATCAGAGGAAAGAACTAGAACATTGTCAAGTTAATGGCTGTGACAAGCACACCACTGGAGCAGGATGAAGGTCAATTTATTTGCACCAGGTTTTTATTTTCTCTTTTGCCTCAGGAAAATCACGTTTTGACCAACCAGGAAAGTCCCTCCCACATCCCAGCTTTCTTTCCACTGTCTTAGAAAACTCACTAGCTTTTTTCCCAGGTTTTGGATGTGTTCACAGTAATCAGAAAAAATGTGCTAAGTCTCATCACCACAAATTTCTTTCTTTTCCCTGCTCTCTAAAGGTCTCATCACTCAGAATAAAAAGGATTTAATGCTATAAGCCTCAGAAAATAGCTTATTCTGCATAAACTCCATTTTTGGGACACTTGCAAATAAAAATGCAGGTTCTTCGAGTTTCAGGTCACCAGCAGAGGCAAAATTGAGAATGATTCACCTCTTTAATTCCTTAAACATAGAATATTTTTTGGAAAACTCTTTAAACACAAGTTATCAGAGACCCTGGATACTGTTCTGTCAAAAACAGGTGAGGTGATGGAAGGTTTCCTTCTGGCCTTTAAAATCTGCTTATCTGCAAGAATCATTGAACATCTTTATAGCTCACTGTCAATGTCCTCTGAATGGACCTTTCTCCCATAGTTTCTGTGAATTTTCCACATGCCCTAGTCATAATGTAGGGTTAATAAATAATCTGTTTTCTTAGATATATCAATATTTTGAGAGTATCTTCCTAACTTCCCTAACAGATGGTTTTCTGGATGCTGTTTTCAGCCCTTCACCCCAGCTGCAGTCTGTATACAACATTTTGTTGGAATGTTTTTCCTCTACTGGACATAAAAAAATAACCTTCTCTATAAACATAATGAGATTCCTGTGATAATAGAAGCAAAAAACAATAGGCACCATTGCTGTTTTGAATTGCATGAAATCCAACCCACTCAGTTTGGAATGGTGTGACAATATAAGTGGACTTTGTTTTTCAACAGAGTGCATTGTGCATGAGAGCTGCCACGAATTAGGAAGAATATGTACTTAAACTTCAATAACATCACAAAGTTCCCACAACAGAAGTTTCCTCTCAGGAGCTGCTTCGTAATACTAGGGCATCCATCCTACCATGAAGTTCAAACCCCACTCCTGTAATTGTGTGAGTCTATCTTCATTTCTGAAAACATCTTCACTTATGAAAACTGCTGCTGCAGAAAGCCCTGAAATGCTGTTGTAAAATTCACACGGTCAGCCGAAACCACAGAACACTTTTTCTTCTGTTTTGTGGGAAGCCATGCTTTACAATGGTTTTTCATATTGTCATACAGGCAGAACCCTTTCCATTTCAATCCTTAGAGGTTTTTTTTTTTTCATTTGAGTGCAACACTGAGTGTTTAAGGAAGTATCAGCCATACCCACAGCTTGCAGAAACAAACAACAAAGACAGGTTTACTATTTCTGTCACAATAGGGCACAACTGTGATGCTGGGACTCTAATATTGTAGATGCTGGACGAATACTGACACAGCTTGAAAAAAGAGAATTGTTAATGACCGATACCAGCAGTGTAGGAGGTGATGACAAAAAAAAGGAAATGGATAAAGGGAAGCTAAAGAAAAGCTTTAAAAAGTGTGTAAGACGTATGAAATAAAATCAAGACCTCATAGTGCTGTGGGGTTCTGAGCTCCCCCTGAAATCTTCATGTTTTTATACAGGTAGACTGTAATAATGTCATAGGAAGGTCTGTGGTGGGTCGGATGTCTACTAGGCACATGACAGAAATATTAAGTCAAAAAATATAGCCTTGGTGAAGAATGAACTTTGATAAAGTACACATTTCAGGAAATTGTTTTACTTTACACTATTGCTTAAGCGGAAAACCAAGTTAAATTTATTGCATTCTGTGGGTAATGACTCATCCTCTTCTGAAAGAATGCAAGCAGACTTCTAATGCACTCAAACATGACACTAAAAATATCTCATTACCATCCATAGTTTGTCATCCTGAAGTATTTCTTGAGAGGTTTTCAAAACCAGAACTTACATATTCCAGTTCAGTTCATCAAGTAAGTAGGCCCTGACTACTTTCCAAACAGCTGCATTGAGGTCTTTAAAATTAATTCTTAAAAACTTAAGCAATTAAAATTCTTGCTAATTGGATTTTACTTGTTTTCTGTGCAATATATTTAACCTGGTGCGTTTGCTACTTTATAGGAAAAGAACATGGGGATGGAGCATATTAATTTAGATGTACAGTTGTAGAAGCAAAACATCAGTGCTTCCTGTAGTGGTAAATGCCTGTATTGTAGAATTTGCTCCCAAAACCATTTTGATGTAGTGATGTGCTTTATGTGTTTCTCTACCCCATTCTGACTGTCTTTTCCCAGTAACTCTGGAATGGTGTAGTTGTCTATGGAGTTTGAAGAAATCAAACAGTTTTATCAAAGTTAGAGAATTCCTACTGGATTTGCGGAAAGAACAGAAGGTAAGAAAAGAAAGGTTTCAACCACATACTCACCCCTTACTAAATATTAAGTCCACCAAGGTGATCATTTGGGACACAAATCAATAAAAAGCCCGACACTCTTAATTCTACTGCTCATGTAGGTGCTCTCTTAAACTGATGGACACAGGTTTCTTAAGGCCTTGTCCTATGAAAACCTTTTCCATTCTGGTTTTTGTCAAAGAAATGCCCAGCTAATGAAAACTAAAACATTTTGCTAAAGCCTTCATAACCCATGTCTCTACATGTTAGATGACCCATGGCATTTTCTCTTATATCCAGGTCGGTACACTTTTGCTGAGAAAGCCTGGATAGTTAAAATCAAGGTCTGTTCTATTGTATGGGTTGGTTTGTGTCTGAGCAGTCCAGGTCCTCTGACATCGCCTCTCTGAGCCAGGATCACTGAGGGAGAAGCAGCCTAAAAGCCTGAACCTAAAAGGAATCAGATGGCCTAGACATTTTGGGTCTGGGTTTAAAAAATAATTCTGACCAGACCTTTCAGGGAAGTATAAAATATTATTGTTTGATCACTGCTGGGAAAAGTCTAAATGTGTCCTTAACCCAGATTCTGTTTGCACAAAAACATTAATTTCTGCTCATGGTGTTTTGCAAACAGGAAATGCAGAGCCTGTTTATGGTTTTGTTGTGTATTTTAAAGTCATTATTTTCATTATAGAAGAAGCCAAAGACCTGATAAGGATTCCTTTATGCTACCATGTTTGGTCAAATGATGGTTCTATGTATACTACATGTGAACATTACAAACTTATTTTTAGATGACCAGTGAGACCTGTGTAGTTTAAAATTAGCCAGGCATCAGGACTATACCATATTTTTAAAGGACAAAGCACAGCTGCTGCGTGAGCAAACACAAACCAGAAAAACCCAATTTTATAAATATGTCATCAAGGTCATAAAAAACAAATGTACTGGATAAGAAACATTATTCTGATTTAGGTATGGGTGTCAACAAGTTCACTGCCTGCTCTGTATTCAGATTGGTACTGATAGGAAAAAAAAGGCATTTGGCAGCAATGTTAGCTGGTTGCAGTTTTATTTGGCAGAGTGAGAGCGAGAAAGCAGAAATAAAAAAAGGAACAGTGACAAGGACAGGTCTAGAACAGAGAAAGACACTTGTAGGAAATTTGTGCAGTGCTGGAAGGTCCAGCAGAGGAGAATGGTCTGGTTCTGATATCTCTGATAAATGCACAGAATCGATTAGGCTGGAAAAACCTCAATATAGAGCCCAATCTATGACCAAACAGCAATCAGACCATGGCACTGAGTGCCATATCCACTCTTTCCTTAAATACTTCCAAGGATGATGACTCCACTGCCTCCTTGGGCAGCCCATTCCTATGTCTAATTTTTCTTTCTGAAGAATTCCTTCCTAATGCCCAACCTAAACCTTCCCTGGCATGACTCCAGACTGTGTCCTTTCCTCCTGTCACTGGCTGTCCAGGAGAAGAGCCTGACCCCACCTTGCTACAACCTTCCTCTAGAGAGTTGCAGAGAGCAGTAACATCACCCCTGAGCCTCTTTTTCTCAAGGCCAAACAATCCCAGCTCCCTCAGTTGCTCCTCACAGGACTTGTGCTCCAGACTTTTTACCAGCTTCTTTGCCCTGTCTGGATTTGCTCCAGTACCTTGATGACCTTTCTAAACTGGGGGCCCCAGAACTGGACCCAGGATTTGAGACACAGCACCTGAGACACAGAGTCATGAACTAGTGAACAAGAAATTACAAGAGTTTTAATTATCTCTTCTGGGGTATGGAAGGGGCAAAAAGAAAAAGGCTTTTTAAAGACATTCCACAAGGGGTCATCTTCATTCTTGCTCTTTCTGAAATGTAAGGCTTGTTAGTTGTGAGTAAGAGAATTTGTTTCTTGTTGGAAATTACTTCTTGAATTTCAGCCCTGAGATTAATGAAGTAATTGGAAGGGAAAGGGGGGCACATACAGGGGCACAACTCTACAGTAATTCAGTTTGGGACCTTTGAGAGGAACAAATGAGATCTTACTGAAACATTCATCAGAAACTGAGCCAAGCTACTAAAAGGAATGAAACAGGTGATAATCTGAAAATCAGTATAGGAAAGACATCAAAAGTAACAGGATACCGAATAGAATAGAGAAAAGCAGGACTGCTTTCCTGACATAAAGTTATCACTCTCAAAGGTATGTTCCACTATAAACCTACATCCAACAAAAAGAAATTCATCCCAAAGCAGACCATAAAGTGCCAGAAGAATGCTGATGCCCAAAAAAAGGACTTATTTTCTCAGAACCATTGAATGCTGAGGTATTTCTATCCACATTTTTTCTTGTATTAAAACCACAACTACTGTTTTTTAGGTTGTGAGAAGGATTGAAGTGCTCTTTAAGAAAAATAAGTAAACTTTTTCACTTCCAAACTGCAGGTTCTTGTGTACCTGGCATTGAACGAGTGTCTTCTGACTGATGACCACTCATAGCCAAGTTCATTGTGCTCCTTGACCACAGAAATTACTTGTGAGATCTACAGACAGATTTAGAGAGTGAGTCCAGGCAAATTGGAGGAAGGAAACCACAGGCAGGCTTGAGTTCTTTGGAAATGGCTCAGACAGAGGAGAAAAGCTCAGCTGTACAGCATAAGAGAGAGTGTGTTGCTCTTCAGGTCTAACAGGGTGGTATTTTTCATAGTCTCTAATTCTTCACGGCTATGAAAGGGTTTTTGATACTAAGTGATTCTTCTGATGTTGCCTGAGTGTCTTAGTGACATTCATCTGTCTCTTGGGAATAATGTATTTTTAATAAACAGACTTTCCTGAAAGCAACATCAGTAGTTGCACTTGTAATGTAAAGCAAATACCGATTTTAATTAAGACCCCAATTCCTCCATGACTTTATTTGACAGTCCACAGTAGTGGTTGCAATTGCAGTTGTCATGTTCATTACTAATCTGCAAAATGAGCACTCAGAACATAAATGAAAGTAAAATATTCATAGGGTACATGTAATTAGCACATGACTTATTATAAGTTGTGATGATCTCCTTGATAATTAATCTGGCTTGCATTTGATGTTTGGAGGCAGTCTGGATAGAAGATACTTCAATAAGTAAGAATAAATTCCTCTGGGGCATGGGAAAACATAGTGAGAAGTGGGGGGAAAAATTCATGGGTCTAAAAGAAACGTTATTTCATAATTGCCAACTAAGGCCCTAGCTAAGACTAGAATTTTTTTCTAAGAACTGGAAATTTTTTATCTTAGGTTTACACAGAAAAGACAGTAATGAGCATCTTGGCTCATTAAGGATCCAAAAGATGTGCAAAAGAACAGTTCTGGTGGATTGATTTGCCTTCAGAAGAAAAAGGTTGCTCACGGACAGGGGGCACTTGCTATGGGAAGGAATGAAAGTGCCATGCCATAGTAAGTCTTGTTTCCAAGGCCCTCAGTAGGAACAGGACCTAGACCCAGGTGTGCATGGATTTAGACATGCCATAGAAATGGAAGGATTTCTGTCCCAAGAGGAGATAAATCCTCCTTTTTATTTATTTCCAAATGCCCACCATGTGTCACTAGCAAATATCCAAACCTTATCCAATACTGCAGCAAAGCTCTCAGCATCTCTGTTTCATGATTTTCATCAGTAATTCCTATTCCATTTATTCTGTACAATATATTTTTAACGTGTGGTTTGCAGTGCAATGCTGAGACAGGAGAAGCCAGCCTACATTTTTCTTTTCCCTCAGGGAATAGATTAACATTTCTCTCTGTTATGGCTTATTTACTGTAATTGTTGTATAAACGTGTGGCAAACAATGAAGGGCTTATCTCAGGCTCCCCTGCAGAAAAGTAGACTTCTAATGACCTATTTCTCCCCTTTTACAGTCATGGAAACAAAGTGTCATCTTCTTCAGTATTTCACTGGTAAATTTGCAGTCTGCCTCAGTTTGTTCCTTATCAGCGTGCTAACAACACGCCATAATTTCCATTGAAGCTGCGCAGAAAAATGAATGCAAGAGGTTGCACACTGTTCCACTAATGAAGCTTTTATACCTGGGGAGAGAAAAATGCTCAAATTTGATTAAAATTCTATTACCTGCTATTGCCACGTCAAACTGTTGAGCACTTCAGACATATCCACAGCACGTGATTTGCCAAAGCTTGGCACAGCCACACTGCTGAGAAAATGCTAATGCTTTGCACCACGTGTGGTGTAAGTCAGGGGGACAGGATACCTCTACTTACTTGAAATTTTTGTGCTACCTCTTTGTAAAGAAGCAGATGGGACCTTTTGGCTTGATGTCAGCTTTGGGGTCATGTCTGTATCTGAGTGCTGCACCTGATGGATGTGTTGGTCAGCCAATAGATGAATTCAATAAAGCATAAATGAGCTCACCCAACAAAATATTACTCTGCCTCTTGTCAGAGTTGTTCATGTGTTTAATGTACTCATATTGGAGTGATTTCTCTTCAGTACAGCTAGGGAAAAACAACTTTCCAGGGCAGCAAAGGCTTTGCAGCAAGTACAGTATTTAAATTATTATGCTCCAGCCCTTGAGAGGACTATGGCTTTATACACAAAGCAGCCAAGAAAAACCAGGAGGATACATTTCCCTGCTCTTCCACACAATGCCTCTTGTTCCTTCCTTGGGAAAGTCATGCAGCTCTCCTCATTCTGAGTCATTACATGACTGGAGTACAGCAGCTCAGAGAGACTTGCACAAATATCAAATAGGGACCCCATTAACAAGAACATTAAAAGGAATTCCTGAAATGAGCCATGACACAGGCTTGGGGTTTCTTCTCCTGGGCTTCTACCATCAGGCTGGTAACCGGACACTTAATGGTGGAAGTATAGATTTAATTTTCTTTAAGTTTATACCGTTTCACTCTGCAAGGAAAAATCCATTAGGTGTTAGTGAAGATCACAGAAAGATGAGAGGTAGATTTGGCTTTTTACTAATTAATTGACAATTCTTAAACTTAATAAACTATTATCTATACTCCACCTTTTGTTGCAACTGGACATTTCAGTATTTTGCCTTATTGCTTTCTTGTTACTTTCCCCAAACAGTAAAAAAGAGCTTAATGCATGGTTGAGAGAGAATTGCTGCTCCTTGGAACCATTTGTAATTTCAAAAATTTTAGCTAACTTTGAAAATCCAGGCATAAGGTGCAAGTTAGTAGTTCTGATGTTTGAAAAAGTACAAAGGCTTTGCAAATGTACAGAGCAACAGAAGGGCTAGAAAACATGAAGGGGGAGAAGAGGAGCAACAGAAAAATGACAGGAAAAGTAATTTTTTCAATTTTGTCATCTAAAATAATTTTCTTTTTAATATTTTAAACAAAGTGAGCATTTCTTCCATCTCTTCCACCCTGAACCATTCTGTAATTTAGGGGCGGGGGGGGGAAGCCCACATGACTCTTACAAAGAGTCTGACTCTGACTGTCCTCCATGCCATGTTACCTGTTCCCACAAATTGGTGTTTTTCCATGGATCTGGGTCAACTTTTTCACACCAGTGGAATAGTTGACATAGTAACCACTTGTATTGTCTTTTCTACTGAGTCCACTTTTGTTTTTTAAAGTTGGTTATAGATTAAGGATTGACCTTAACATTACTTCTCAGTATTAATAACTTCCTTTGCTACAAGCTGATAATCCAGAAAAATTCCAGTGCCAGCATCAAGTATTGTGTTGACTCCTCCTTCTGTTCCTCTGGGGAGAACCAAAGGGACTGTGTTCTCATTCATTTCTCTTTACAGCTGTGAGGGACATAAACAGCCAGGTTTGATAAAGAGCTTTATTGTAAACTCCATAGCAGTTCATCTTGGTAGCTGAAAATGCCAGGACACTGTATAAATTATTTTATGGTACCTGTTGCTTTATATTTCAAAGGGTATTCACGTCAAATTCTGTCTTGGCTTGTGTCTAGCACTGCAGAAAACACTTCTCCCCAGGTGATATGAGAACAGATCAGGTCAATGGCAACACAGCAAAATAACATTAATTCATTATAGCACACGCAGGACATGAGCCTGAGCAGTGAGAGGGGCTGCCTCAGGGAAAGATTTATACGAACAGAAGGTTTGTGGCTCAGCAATCAAAGTAGAACAGGAGTGGAAGTTTGGGTTAGACAGCTTGTGGATGTTATTTCTCCATATGCTCCTCTCCTGCATCTGATCTGCTCTGGACACTGCCACCCTGCACTCTGTCACAGGGGACACGAGACTTCTCCAGGAGCTCAAGTCCTCATACAGCAAACTAGAAACCATCTGATACAAATCTGCTGTTATTACTACCAGGTATCATTACCAGTTAACATAAGGGTAAGGAAATATTGTACTAATGGTAAGGTAACAAAATAGGGAAAACATTTTGGAAGAGTCCTTCCTCTGGCATTCAACCTGCACTCATTTGCAGCTGCCTCTGTGTAATTGCTCTAAAATCTTTTGTGAAACTTATTCTCTGATTTTTATGTTAGGCAGATTGCCTCCTTACTAAAGCGTCCCCTTGTTAGTGATCTTCCAGGAGAAGATTTAAATTCTGAGTCAGAAATTGAATCAGAGGAAAATATTTTTCTCATTCTTTGCATGTGATCATCACGTTTATCAGCTTCATATTGTCACATAGAAAGTCACCATGTCTCATCTGTCTTTATTTACTCATTTTCACTAGGCTTACAAATGTGATGTTTTAATCCATCATTTCAGGTGCCTACACTCTCTGGCAAAAGTTCCTCAAATTCTCATGATTCCCAAATCATGTGTGGATATCTCAAAACAGCAGGTAACTGCAAAACCAAACACCATTATGCCCTGTGCAAGAATATGGAAAACCCTTTGCCTTCCCTACACTTCAATTGTTAGCATGGAAATCAGCACCAGGAAATCCCTTTTCTCTCCAGTGGTATAAAAGCTAGCTCAATTCAAAAAAGCTTCTGTAGTACAGTCCATGACCTGTCAGATTCTTTTCGTTACAACACTTCTCGTTTAAGAAAAAAAATTTTGTTTGTTCATTTCAAGTGGCAAA
This sequence comes from Cyanoderma ruficeps, assembly GCA_008694505.1. Lineage (NCBI taxonomy): Eukaryota > Metazoa > Chordata > Aves > Passeriformes > Timaliidae > Cyanoderma > Cyanoderma ruficeps. The sequence goes on along the minus strand of VZDJ01000116.1, from coordinate 21,108,344 downwards.
GCAGATCATGTCCAGTGGCTGTGGAAAACAGCCATGATGGACTAGGACAGTGTGTGAGGACTGTTTTTTGTCTTTTAGAACAAATGTTCTCTCTCCATTTCTGTCCTGCTCCTCAGCCAGCCCATTCACCACTCTGCTATCAACGGTTGCTCAAGCCAGAGACTCTCATTTACTGTAGCAAATGAGCCAATAAATCTAACATGTCATAATCCCAAAGCCAAGCAAAAACCATGCAGCTGAATTTTCCACCAGAGTACATCTGCATAGCAAGGGTAAACCCTCTGTTCAGTTTTAATTAGGATCAACTGAGGACGTGACCAGCTTATTCTAGCTTGTAACACTAAATTTGTATCGTGGAATTTCCATGGATTTAATCTATGCATGTTGACAGTTTAGAAGACTTGGTCATAAAGCATGTTGAAATGGGATCTCTTTACAATGACACCCTCTTTTTTTCTATCTATGAATATCAAATGGGAGCCTGTGTGTCTCCTGTTTTGATATATCCCGGTCATGGAGACAAATCTAAGGCTCATTTCCAGGCCTGGGACAATCCAGTCTTCAGCCTGGACCAGACTTAAGTCAGCTAAGGGGGAGAGGAGAAAGACAAGAGTATTTGTCTTGATAACTTTCTTGCTTTGGGTAAGCAGGGAAATATATATTTTCTTTAGATAAGGGCATATCTAACCACCACACACTTGGCCAATATATTTCCAAATCCAGTGATTTGGAAATACTGTCCCAAGATATTCATCACCCTCTGCTTGCACCTCTGCCTGAGGGCAAGAGAAGTCCAGCACCAGACATCACAGCTGGACAAAGGACTCCACAGAGTCTGCCTATTTATAATCAAACTCTTTGACTGGAGACATTCTTGGACTGAATATGATAAAGAGCAAGGAGGAATAATTTCTTTCAAAGACTTCCTCCTCAGTTTAAGGTTGCAGAATCATGATCCTGTCCTTCTTCCTATGATTCAGATACTGAAAGTTTTTTCCATCCTGCAGCTACATTGTCAGCATATCCAAATATGCTGGCAATTTCTTCCCGAGACTTTGCTATAGCTGTTTCTTGCCTTCATGACAGCCACTGTATGTAATCAAGCTGCATTGAGAAGAAAAGGTATTTTTAAAGATGAAGAACCTAAAAATCTGTTGAAAGTCTCTACTAATCTCCTCCGCACTTGTACTACAGCTGTGCAATAATTTTCTGGACTCATGCTTGGGGAAGCATTTTGGATAATAATTTCCTGGACAATGCTTGTGGAAGCATTTTGTGGCTATATTATGCAGTCCAGTAGTTACAAGTCTTGAGTAGTCATTTATTTGTAAATGATAGGTCATCTCCACTTTCTCAGGCCTAAGTGATTTTATTAATACCATTAATTACACTTCTGATGTTACTGAAGCATGGCTGCCTGTCGTAGCATCTGCACATCTACAAAAAGAGAAAAAAAATACACTGTGTGCTTTTCCCTCTTTTTTCACTGAGGTAATTGTTTAACTGATTTTTTTCTAATTCCCTGATGGGAGAATTGTGTAGAGGAGAAATGAGAAGGTGAGAACTGTAGAAGGTCCAGCACCTCACCGGAGTCACTCTAGTCAGCATCCTGCAGATGAGCTTGTAGCAGAAACCTAGGGCAAGAGCAGAAAGAATATCCACAGGGATACCTTTCCTCTCTTAAACTGTTTCACTTTCCGATGGAGACTTTGAGATGTTGCTTTGGAAGATGCATTTGTCTGGTTGGGTTTGATAGTGTAGTTAGACAGTTCTTTCTCTGAGCCTGTCCAATTCCCTTTTGAGCCAGTCTCTCCATCATGGTGCTGATGGCTTGCTTTTTCCTTAAACTCTCACTCATTAGCGTTGGATTCAGCTTCTTTTTCAGACCTTTTAGAAATACTTTGACAAGCACAGATGCAGCACGACTCCCCTGATGGCCTCTCCATGAGAAAGCAGTCCATTTATTCCTTCATTTGGTTTCTTATCTTTTGACAGTTAATTCAAAAGAGGACATCCACACTCATTCCATGACAGCTTACTTACTGTATAAGTCCTTGGAGATGTCTCATCAAAAAGTTTGTTAACTGAACTACACTATTTTACCCGGTCACTGTTACAGCTGTATTCATTGACTCCTCTCTGAGACCTGATTGCCCTCAGAGAGGGCTGTTGTAATCTTTTCTCATGTACCTAATTTACCCATATCTATAAAACCATTTTTTTTGTAAAACTTCATACAGTTTTCCTGCGACACACTGGGAATACCAATTATAGATTTCCTAGGGCAAAAGCACAGTTCTGGATTTTTTTTTAGTCACTTAAAAATACTCTTTATTTTATCTTATTTTTTAACAAATTGTCTGAGAAAATAACGAATGTAGAAATTATAAGTTTGAAAGTTTTTTAATATCAAAATATCTAATTCACTAATGGGAAAGAAGTGGCACACTTGCCACACTTGGACAATGGATATAGGGTAGGATTTTGAAAATTAAGTGTATTGGTATCTTTAAGTATGACTAACAGGGAGAACCCCACCTCTTCAGTATTCAGTTTCATCAATATTTACTGAAAGGAAAGCCAAATAGCTAAGAGAAGGGAAATAAGGAAGAGAAGGAAATGTCACCTTTTTGGGTTTTTTCCTTAAGAGCTTCCCTTCTATTGTATCTTCTGTCCCTATATAGAAAATTCCCACAGCTTTAGAGAATGGGGATGACTGCTAGAAACAGGAATAACATATAGGGCTGTAGAAAGTGAAGCAGGATGTTGTGATGTCCTTGAAATGTCAAATATCCCAGACTTCAGAAACTGTTCACAAACCATCTCCAATGGGAAGCAAACAGAAACTTGAATCCTTTTTCTTAATCCTGTGCTCTGAGTGAGTGGCCGAGGAGAGCAAGGGGAGTCCCAGCCCACGCCAGCTCTGAGGCTCCGCACGGGCTGTGTGAGAGATCCTCCCTCGCCGAGTGCCCGCAGCCCTGAGCATACACTGAGGGTTTGCAGGGTCACTGTTCTCTGGCCACAGGGTGGGCCTGAGGCAAACAGCTCATTTCATGATTTGTCTTGCAAATCATAAAAGAGAAAAACAGGTTTAGGTGAGGGCAATTTGAACTTCAATATTGCTTTGCTTCAAAACTGCTTTTATTCTTTTTTGTCCCTCTCATTCTCCTTTCTATAACTGCTGCCATTTTTTCTCTCGGTCACAGCCTGAGTGTCTCATTTTGCCTATTCCCTGAAGCTAAAATGCAAGCTCTGCTGTCCTGTCCCTTTTCAACTCCCAGCCTTACTGGTTTTTTGGTTTTTTTCTCCAACCTGTACAAATAATTGATGCTCCATCCATGTATTCCTTCAAGTCAATCTCAGTGCCCTTCAATCTCTTCACTCATGAATGCCACAAATGGCTCCTCTTCATTTACTGTCTTTTTGCTGCTTTCAACCCTCAAGGACTCTCTGGTCTCTTCTTCCCTCTTACTCACTGTTGTAATTATATTTTTCTGGTCTATCAATTATGCCACTTTCAATGAATTGTGAGTTTGCTATATCAACAAACATCAACTGCTTCTTCCCTGTGCCCTTTATAAAACCTATAAAAGCCACTCAGAACAGACACACAACAATCCCTGGAAACCCCATAAATCATAAAGTAGGAAGCTTGGAATAGTCAATAATAGTTGGAGTTTAAAAATACTCATTGAATTATTCATTATAATGATAGAGTCGGGGGAGATACGAGTGGCAAAAGACAAACAGTTGAGAATAAAGACAGAGACTGATTTAACAGAGTGTGAATGAGGTAATGAATGTCAGATTTGACCTCCTTTTCCTAGCAGTCATGCTGTCAGATAAGAGCGCTCTGTAATCTACCAAACTCAGGTCTGTGCTCTGTTCCTTCCTGTCTCCATATTCCCTGCAGTTCACGCAGGATGCAGACCTTGGTGATCCATGCACACAAAACCAGGCTTGGAGCTATCAGGAAAACTTTTCTTGTGGTTGGAAGCCGTAACTTGAAAATTCTTTGTGCAAACATATGTTGTTCAGGTTGTGCAAAAAATCCCCCTTAATTTCATTCTGTAAGCTTGATTTTTGATCAACAGAAAGTACTGCAGAGAAGAGAAACACAAAGACTTGCAAGAGGTTTTCAGCTACAATTGAAACCATGAGAAAGGAAATCTGTATGGAGACTGGTCCCAGAGTCATTATGTCTAATGGGCTCTGGGGCAAACCTTCAGATATTCACTGTGGTTACAATGGTTCCTTCTCTTGGAGCTTAAATTGTTAAGATAATGAATCATGGTGATCATCATCTAGGACTCCGTTCAGTCTTGAGGGACTTGGACCTTCAGGGACCCTAAATACAGGCAGCACAACTCCCAAAAGATTGCCACACAGAAAGAACATTCTCTTAAATCTGCAAGGACTTTTTTCCTTAGAGGAGGCAACAGTGATAAAATCAATATTAATTTTGCACTGCTCAATTCCTTTCTCAGGAGAAATGTCCCAGTGCATTCCAGCGTGAAGACATTTTCATTTTATCATGTTTTAATATCTGTCAGAAAGTTGTAAAAAAACCCCCTACATTTCTTTTCTAGTTAGGAAAAGAGAGTTAATAACTCACAGGAACTTAACAGAGACTATTCCACCTAGCATAATAAATGAAATAGGATGAGGCATTCTAACCATCTCAGTATTATCCTGGCTTTACTGCTCTCTGAGCGAAGATGCCTAAACAATTCCTAAAAATAGTGTCACAGAAACATTTCTGAATCTGTGTATAGAAATTTCAAACATTTGCGCCCTGATCCCACAATAAGACAAGATCTGCCCTGCCCCTCTTCTCCCTCTGAGTTCTGCAAAAAGTCACTTGGCTACATGGCCCTGACAGCAGCACTGCTCTCCAGCCATTTAGCCAGGGCAGAGCAGCTCTGGTTTGAGAGTCTTTCCCTCTTCCCCAGCACTGCTCAGGGCAGAGAAGAGCATCTGCCCTGATTCTCTCTGCTGGCCACTGACAGACACACCCCGGAGCAGTGCAGCATCTGCTCTACACTTCTTCACTGACTGTCTCACTGGGACATGGGCCTGACTCAGCAGCAAACTTCATTATTAGGATTATTATGGCTGGGAGTTACCAAATCTGGCAAAGCCCTAGTAAAAAAACACACAGCTGTGCTGCTTCTGTGTGTCTGGTATTAAATGAAAATAGGTTGGTTTACCCCTTTTAATTGAATGCCAACCCTCCACAGTAGATACTGCAAGCACCTCTATTAACCATTTTTTCTCCTCTAAACTGCCAACAGAACTTTGAGGGATGCTGGAGATGAATACAGTTCAGCCTGGAAAAAAAAATGGGCTTTTCAAGATGATTTTTCAAAGACCACTGGTTCCATTTCACTCCCACACCCTGCCACACCACAATGAAATTACTGAAGACACTCAGGGCCAAGAAAGAGATATTATTTTATTTAAAGAAAAAAGTATCTATAGTTCTCCTCCTGCGACATTCTCCCCAGTCTCAGGTAGGGCTGCTAACAATCAGCTCTGCAAAGCAAGGGTTTGAAAGAGAAATGACAAGAAAAGGAATGAAAGGAATGGAGCTTTCGATGGTTACTTGCACCCAAGTGATTTGCATTTGTTTTCAGTGCAAAGAACAGTCGGTAAAATCCAGTAAAGTCACCAAATACATTGTAACCCCAGTGCCTAGTTTCCATGGAGAATATTAAGGTTTAGCTTTGGGGCTTTTTCAGCTTCCTAGTACTAGATGTTTTCATCACTGTCTTCTCTTTTTGAGGCTGGATTTTTTTTTGTTTTATTTTTCTAGACGACCTTTAATTTCTAGCAATTCCCTGAACAACAGTCATAACTATTGCAAAATCCTGGTTCCTCATTTGACAGGTAGTACAAAACAAAGCTAGACACGTGCAGATCAGTACATTGACCAGCACACCGAACACTGTTGAAACTTTAATCTCAGCAACTCTCAAAAGCTTTAGTTAATATACAGTTGCTATGTGACTGCAGTTTTCAGACTCCCTGCAGCAAATCCAAAACCTACAGACAAGGAAACACACATCTGTTAAGCAAAATGCAGCCACCTACTTCCACACCTAAAACATGCCTGCCAACATACAATTTCTTTTAAAGGGACTTTAGAAGAGATGAAAACATGTATTTTAGGATAAAAATCTAGTTTGGCTGAAAGCGAATAAAGAAAAAAATTCCCTTTGGCAAGGTACTCTGTAATGTGTCAGCATTTTGCAGTTTGCATGGTTATGGTCCAGTTCTGGATGCTTTGGGGAGAAAGATTGATCCTGCTGCTCTGGCTGCTCTAACCTCAGGGTAGGGAGGAAGGGAAGGAATTATTGACAGCAATGAGGGGAGAACAGAAACCCTCCAGCTCTTGCTGCTGGGCACCTTGAAGAGAGTGGGATGAGAAGAATTCTCTGTCCCTTGTGTTCTCCAGGAACAGCCTCCTGACATTTTCCAGATCACTGCAGGCTTTTCACATGTGAAAGTGGGGCAGCCTTTTTTACCTCCCTATCTGTCAAAGTCTGTTGTGGAAGCTGAAACAGAAAGCTTTTCCCTTTCAGCTCCAGGGCGGAATCCCTAGGGAGTCTGTCACATCCTCCCTGCCTCAGCCCTGGGCTCTGTCCTGGCACTCAGAAGGCGCTTTCACAGTCCAAGGTCACTGCTACAGTGTCTCCTCCCTCACAGCTAACCACTTACTTAAAGCGATAATATTCTCGTTTCTAATCCCCGAGGCCCCTAGCATCCAGAGGAACACTCTCTGTGGGAAGGGCTCTGACTTCAGTGGGGTCCAACCCCACAGATCCCCCCCCAGCCGTGCCTGTCTGTGCTGGGTGCCAGGGAACAGCAAAGAGCACCTACACTTCACAGGTATTGGATCCAGGCAGGCAAAACACCCTGAACAGGAAACAGGGAGGGGAAACCAGAATGTAAATACACTCGTTCTGTTTCCTCTCCCTCTTACTCTTTTCTAGCCTGATCATCTTTCAGGATGTTGCATTAGAAAAGCAAAATACCTGAAAGCTCAGTGTGAAACACATCTCCTTTCTGGTGTACGTGATCTCTAGCACAGCCCAGAGCTGGCTGCTGAAATAGAAATTTTCTCTCATAGACCTCCTGGTCTCTTTTATACACTTCTTTTTCCTAAAGAACCATACCCCCATGTCTTTGGTTTTAATTGTCCTCCACAAGAACACCACTGTTTTCTGCTCCAAACTTAGTTTTTCTGCACTCAGGTTTTACCACTCTTAAATTTCAAATATGTTCCACTGAGTACTGTGAAGAGAAGCATAATGGACTTCATCTAGAAACAAACAAACAAACAAACAAACCCCACAAAAAACCCAAAAAAGGAATGCACCAAAGAGAGCAATACTGAATTGTCTGAATTCAAAGAGTTCAGACAATACCAAAAAGTCATTTTTAGGAAAGTCTGTCATTCAAGGTCCCGCTGAGTTCACACACTCCAATTCACAGAACTATAGTCATTAAGGGAAAGAATTCCTGTTCTGCTCCTGCTTTAGTGTGAGGTGGGACATTGCCTTCCCTATGAGCTCCTAAGGGACATATTGCAGGCAATCACCCTGGGTGGTTTATTAGACTTCTGTTCTGGAATAGAATGACAGTGATAAAAAATTTACAGCTATTTGGTGTTGGATATTTTTTCTCATTGGAACAATTTCTCTGCTTGTAGCTTACACAGGATGAAGTGCTGTTTCTGATTCCAGCTGTAATTCTTATCAAGTGCTGACATCAAATATGAACTATTTAAAATAGAAACTCCATGTGACCCCCCCCCAAAATACTACATTAAGATTTTTCTTCTAACTTTTGCAGTTTGTTTGACTTAAATTTCAGCGTGTTCATTTGTAATGCATAATTCTCTCTGTGTGATTAGTTTAGCTCCAAGAAAAATTGCAATTTAGGAGGACAAACAAATACAGAGAAGGAATTCTAAACATCTTTTTTTCTCTATCAAAATACATACTTCTAAGATGCTGGGTGGTTTTGCTTTTTGTCTTTCTTTTTTAGTATGGGATTGAGTCATGATTTTTTAAAACTCCAAATTCAAGAGGAAATTCAGGTTAGCTCTTCGAAAACGCGTGACAAGATTGAAAACAACTGCTCACTGGAGCTCACTTTGCTGCCAAAACGCTGTCTTATGATAAATGTATCGTCTTCTAAAACCATTAATCTGGCTTATATAAAAATACTCTGCAACACTTCTTTACAGGCTCAAAAACTAACTTCACTGTTTTTTGCAGGGAGAGCATTTAGGAACCTACAAGGAAGCCATAAAATAAGGCAATCAAGCCCAAATTTCTTGAAGTTAGAAAAATGACTAAATTGTTTTCGAGAGTTGAAAGCTTCTGAGGTAATTGAGGGAATGCAGTAAAAAATGCTCACAGGGCAAAAAGGCAAAGGACTAGAGAATAAAGGCTTCTTTGACAGCCCCTACTTATCTTCCCAGTCCCCTTGAGGGCTGTCACGTGTGTGGAGCCAAGAGACAGATTTTTATCTGCTCCTGACACAGAGTTGAGCAGAGGCGTGTTGCCCCAGAAAACGCAATTTACAATTCATGCTGTTTCTGGGCCTGAGGTGTCCATAGCTATGTCCTCACACATCCAAACACCACCTCAGCCAAAATGGAAATATCCTTTTGAAGAGGGTACACTGTACAGCTTGTCACTCCCTCTAACATCTCCCAGATTTTGTCAGCATGGGAACGCACACACTCCAACACTTCCATTTGGCTTCCCCCATCCAAGCACAAAGACTTGCTGCAACCCCCCTCCCGCGCTTTTTCACTCCATGTGAAGTCAGCAGCAAGTTCCTGACACACATTCCCCTTCCCAAACTAGACAACAGCTTCCCACAGTGATGTGAGCACGCTGCTCCCATGTGCACTGTTACAATGCAAGATGGTCTTGTTCACCCTCCATCCTTTTCCTAAAAAGTCTCTAAACAAAATTCTAGCAAAGTTCCCATTCCTCTTCCGTATCTTCAGGAATGGCACGTCCTTCTTTCCTCTGAGGGTTTTTATGGTGAAAGCAAAGACTCCTGCTTTCCTCTGAGTTCCCTCAAAAAGCTCCTTCCCATGGGACCCTGGAAGAAATTCCATCATGATTCCCTGGGGTACAGTAGGACCCTAGAAAAGTCTTGCAGGTGCCTCTGTGGGATCCAGCATTGAGGTTTCTCAGTTTAATAAAGTACTGCCTAACATTTGAGACAAAAATAACCATTCCACCTTTGCAAGGACTTTACAAGTTAGGAGTAAATCACAGTGCTGAGGGAAGAGGGCTAAACTAAAATGTTTTGCTTCATATTTGCTGTGTACATATTCATGTGTTTTGCTGGGGACAAACTGGTTAGGAGGTATGTCAGGAAACTACAGATTAAAACGTCTCCCACCCAAAAAGCCTAAGAATTAAATGGAAAGAGACTCTATAATCTGCTGCTCTCTGAGGTACTGCTGATAAAATTGGTTTGATTTTATTTGAGCTGAAGCTAGTTAAAGGAGAAAAGTTTGATATTGTAAAATCTTGTGATTAAGGGAAATTTGCATCTTTGAAAAGGAAACTTTACTCCTGTAAGTTCAGGTTGTTGGAGTAGGCCTTCAACAACAGAATAGCAAATTGGTCATTTCTTCAGGTACATAACCATCTGTCAATGTGGTTTTTTTAAAAAAATGGGTTTTTTCTTTTTTCTTTTTCTTTTTTTTTAATTTCAACCTCCATCTGCTCTTCTTTAGAATGGCACATCTTCAATCTAAGGGCTTCAAGGCACTGAATGAAAACTGCCTTATTTGCAAAGTCCACGGAGGGGTATAACAAGGATGGCAACAGCAGTCAAATCCACCTAGGTCTGCCCTGCCTGATGTTTCTACTAGCTCACTGTTGTTAGTCTTATCTAAACGCTAATCTTTTCCTTTTTTATCAAATTATAAAGTCTAATTCTTGCTTCGAAAACAATTGGCCAATGAAAACTTTTTATTCTTTTCCCAACACAGTGATGCTTTTGGTGAAGAAATCTTACTTTGTGGGGATTTTTCCTGACAGAGTATTTATAATGGAATCCTGCATTCAATCAGTTGCCATTGATTCTCCTTAGCTATTTCCCAGCAGTCCCATGCCAGACCCCAAAATGGCTCAGGGCTGGAGTTAATATTCTCCCACTTGTTTGACAAAGAGCAGAGGCAAGTTATTGAATGAATATTCCAAAACAGTTGGCCTAACTCAGGAAAATAAACAACCCATTCCTCATACCCAAAGTCAAGTGTTTTTCCCAGGAGGGTTTTAATTCTGGCTTTAAAAATACAACAAGAGATTTTTGCTTTTAGTTTTTTCAGGACAAGGATATTCACTCCAACAAAAATAGATAAGGAATTAGAATGCTGTCTACCTCCTTAAGAAGTCAACATCTCCATGAAAATGTATGGCTTACTCAGCTCCTGGTTAATGCCAAGTGAAGCTCGTGGCTCCATAACTGAGAGCTCTGGGTGAAAATAAGAACCACCTTGTCAGGGGTGTTGTAAATTCTAGGAAAAATGCCATTTCCCCCGGGGAGGCTGCTGCACGTTTTCTGGTCATGGCAGTGCCTACAGTTCAGATCTGTCTATTTATGTTTCCCTGTAACTAGTTGCATTATACACACCTCGTGGGGACCAGCCAGAAGCCCCACAGCCTGTCATCTCTCTAGTAAATCACACTAATCAAAACTGAAATGCCCTTTTCTTTCTGTTTCTTTTCTTAAATGCTCTTTTTTGAAGTAAGAACAAAATACCAAGAGAGAGAACGGTAGTAAAGAAGAAAAGGCCTTGAGTCACACACCCAGCCAGTTTATAGCAGCACAGGGCTGCTGGTTTGCACAGGCAAAACAACCTGGTTCTCCAAGGTCACACAATTAGGGTGATGTTCCAGTACTGCCAAAAAGCTAATGGCTTTTGGATCAAAGTTCACATTTAAAGATGAGGTTTGGGATGGTCACTCTGGGACTCTCCTCATGGCAATTGATTGACTCATTGAGGTTTTAGTCTCTCTACCTTTACAAAATAGTTTTGAAAATGGTTCAGAAAGACAGTGAGTAAAAATGCAAAAGAGGAAAAAAAGAAAGCCTCTCTTTTTTTTTTTTCCCAGTCCATTATTTACTTAGCCATTTTCAGCACTGTCAGAGGGCTATGGGAATAAACAGGGTTCTATGTATTGATGACTTTTTTTGGGCTTTGTCCTAGAAGCCTCTTCTTTTCTGAACACAAGCCAGTGGACCTCTTTCTCTTCAGCACTGCCTAGTAAGGATGATTCTCAATTCCATCCCTCTCTTCCTGCCCCTGATACCATGTTCTTTCACCGGTGGCAGGTAAAGTCTGGGCTGCCCCTGCCGAGGTGTGATAGGAAGGCAGTGGATACAGAGAGAAACACAAGGGATGTATAAACTCCAAGTTCACTGTTTTACTCAAGAAAATCTAGAGCAGAGCACCTCCCAGAGCCACCAGCAGTAGAAATGTCCAATTTTTTCCACTGATTCAGAGCCTGATGCCTCTGATCCTGTCCTGCAGACAGCATGGATGTTCCACATAAGACATGAAAAAATATCTCAGAGTTTTGGGAGAGGCTTCTGTGTTATTTCTCAGACTGAAAACCAGCAGCCAGCTTTGGTGTAACGAAAAATTGGCTACCTTCTGCTTGTGAGTTGTCTCCCAGGTGTCCTCACCCTTTTTTTCCATGTTTGTGGTCTTTTTACCCCATGGGTAAAAAAGACATTATTTCCTTGCACTAAACATTAATGATTCATATCTGTAAGGGCTGAACAGGAAATTTTCCTAGATTATACACCTGCCTCCTCGAGAAGGACTAAATGTACCAGCAGTGGGTGGACTTACTCAGGCTCCTATTAAGCAACATCTGTGGGTGGTTTTTCAGTCCAGCTGTTAACATGAGACTTATTCTGCACTTAGATCAACTGTGTCAATGGAAAGAGTAGGCTTCAAGCCTGCTACTGAATGGAAGGATTATAATAATTACTGTCACTATTAAATATCTTGGAAATGCCAGTGGATAGGCTTAGAGCCCCACATGTCAGCTGAATAAATAAGAGCTTGCTGCTCACAGGATGACAGGTCAAACGCTGGAAAGTGTTTTAGGGCAGTCATTCATGGACAGGAAATGCCTACTGAGATATCAGCCACAATCACAACCACCTGCTAGATCTTTTGTGGATTTCCACCCCTAAAGGAACCAGCTCTCATGTTGTAGAGCTGGCAGGCTGACACTTGCCTATAACAGTGTAGAAAACACCTTTGCATTATGTCATACTAATAGAATGCACAAATTTAAAGAGTCCAGGGTTAGTTTGTCCCTAAAAGAAACAGGTTGAGGGGATACAAGGCAGTACTCAATACCCTGACAAAAGATAACAGGTTGGCAGCCCAGCCTTCTCAGTGCTGAGCTGCTGATTTCACTCTGGCTGCTGATTCAAGCACCCTGGGAGAGAAGGGACAGCAAATGGTAACCTCTTACACCTTTGCACTTCAGGGGCACAAGGTACAGCTGACAGTGCCATTGTATCCACTCAAAACACACACTCCTCTCTAAAGGGAGATGAGAACTAACTCTATAAATGTGGTCAGTAACTAGTTTAAGCTAAAATTTAGTAAGATATGCAGTTATGAGGCAAAAAAAATAGTGACAGCAAACTCACTAGAGACTTAAAATTTTAATACAGTTTAATAAATAGATGTTATTTCTAATTTATTAATTAATCTAATTATAGCAGTATAGGTTATGTACATGTAACTTATTATCAATCACTTAATCTTCCATTAACTTGGTTTTAGTTACTTCCTCTTTAATTAATAGATTTTTACTTTGTTTCCCTATGTCAGTAGTGTACTCCACGAGCCAGGAGATCATTCCTTGCCTCCATCCTCCTATCTCATTTTTTCTGCTCTGCTTTTCATAGGCCTGACATTAAACTTGACTCTTTTCCCTCCTGTTCACCAACTCCTCTTCTACTGTGCCCAGCAGCCAAGGGTTTCATACCACAAGCAGTGGGAGAGTCCTCCTTCAATGACAGGAATGTCATAGGTGGGACAGCAGCAAGGAGCAAATGCACCAGCTCAAGGAGAAGGGAGAGCAGCTTTCCATGTTGTCCAGGAGCACAGAGCAGGGACAAGGTGGCTGCCAGTAGCTGGGATTGTCTGTGAGGTTGGGATCTCTGTCCTCTTGGCTCTCACCCTTCCCAACTCCAGCTGCATGGGAGCATGATCACCTTCCCTGCTGGAGCACCAAAGAGCTCACTTGGGGAGGCCCAGAAGAGGACCACAGCCAAAGGGCTCACACCAAATACCACCAAGGAGCACCACTGGGCCCTTTTGTGCCGTGTGATGGACAAGGAGGGGAGAAAACCAGGGAGGCGGTGCTGTAAGAATCTCATTTTCCCTGCAAGCTGGGGAGATGCTGGGCGGTGATGACACGCCAGTCTGGATTAGTGTGCAGGCAGTCAGGGTCAGATTCAGAGCAGAAGTGGAAATGCTCTTCAGCAGTGTATTCAGGAATGCTAATTCTCCCTCTCACATCTCTTACACGTGGAATATATGAAGCCCAGAGTCAAACAACCCACGTAAAGCTCATCTTACCTCTTTGCTCTCTTTTATGTCCTCTAGGGAAGGTCCTGTGATTCCCATGTTGTTCAGGGTTGGTGCCATGTTAACTGATTTCCTTCAGCTCTGCTCACCAGCCAAAGTACCTAACTGCTGATTAGGAGGCAGATTCAGGCTTGGAGGTGTTTCTTTATTATGCTCATTTATTTTCTACTTTTTCAAAACAAAGTACTGCATTTGTCCATTAAATCTTTTTTCTGACCAGATATTTCCTTCACTTCCCAGAGCTCTGTGGGCACACAGAGTGCAACAGACACTAGAAATTTGGTAGCAGGCTGCTCACAGTTTCTGCATTTCTGATGCTGTGTTGTCATCTCTGCAGACATAATGATGACAACACCCTGAACGCAAAAGTGTCCTCTCAAGAGCCTTGTATTAATCATTGCTGCTGTCAGGAATACCATTTTAATCCTTTCTACCCCTACAGAGATTCCAGACTAGCAAGTCCCTTAAAAAAAGAGATAATATCACAGTTTAAACATCTTATTAAACTTAAATGAAGGGTGATGTGTATAAACAACTCATTTAGCGAAAAGCCCAGCATAAAGAGTTGACAAGCTGAAAAAGGAACTGAAAAGATTAATTTGTCAGGATGCAAGTCTGGTGATAAGTCCTTGAGATGCAGCGTCTTGTATTCAAGGATGCCTCAAAAAGTGGTTTGGCTCTAGGAATATTAAATGTTACTCAAATTGTACAGGAAAGACCAACACTGTCTAAATTAACACTGTAACACTCTAAGAATCTCTACCCACCTGTTATCTCTTCTATCAATGCTCATACTTCTGCATTCAGCAGAGGACATTTAAATGTAGGGACAACCAGGAGAATCAATCTGAATAAATATTTTAAGTGAAGCTATTGAATTGTGATAAAATCCTGAGTGGATACTCTTGGAAGCACAATATTGAATTTCATTTTCACTTGTTTTTTCATTAAAAGGTTGTTTTATGGGGTTTTTTTTTGAGGGGTTTGGATATTTGGTTGAGGGTTAATCAGAAAATGTCCAAAGGAAACTTTCTAGAGAGAAATCCCTATTTCTCATTGCTATTTTTTTTTTTTTAACAAACTTTATGATTTGGTCTCAGGGTATCTGTCAAAGTTCTGGGGTTAGTTTAGAACGAGTTCATAAACAGAGTTCTTTATTAGTAATATACTTTTGCATAATTCATGTCTTTTGAAATTCACCAGTTTCCAGGTGGATGGTCAGCACCACCCTGCTCTGAACAAATTGTGCCATTCCATTGCAAGCACTCCTCTGCTGCATTGATTCTAGTTTGATTTGGATTGAGAATTTCCTGATGGAAACTAAATGTGTAACAACACAGTCTTGCTGTAGCCATTTTTCTGATAAAAATCACTCCTTCCACTTGCAGCAAAGAAAACTAAGTACTGCAGCAAATGAACCATGCAAAATTATTTCTCCTCCACAGTGATGGCAGAAAGCAACTTTAAATTGTTTATTGTATGGCCACAATGGCACACGAGGCAAATACTCCAGCCTGAGATCTCCATTGAGGCTGTTTTATTTATTATTATTTAAAGATTTGGGAAGCCTCTCTTTCCATAGCGGTTAGGTGCTTATTTGCTCATTAAAGTTAATAAATTACATTCACTTAGAAATAACTGCCTGCAATGCTTGTGCAATTATAGACACAGACATTTCATCAGATTGAATAGAAAAACACATCAAGCCAATAATCAGCCTAAACCTTAAACTCAGCATCCCATCAACAGCCTGAAGTCTTGATAGACTCAAATGTTGTCAGAGAACTGGAGAGCACAGAACTGCAGTTCACTGGCTGCTGTTCTCAGTATTTCATGCTAGCTGGGGGAGCAAACTTAGAGCTGAACTAGCAGGGACAGTCTTAAGTAACAAGTCTAGGCCCAGTCTAAAAGGCTTTTTTCTTAGATTACAACTTGGCAGGGACCCTCACTGGGTCTAATGTGGTTTTGTGCAGGAAAGCAGATACCCTTTGATCTTTGCAGGTTACAGACTTCACTTTACATAAATGGATCAAACCATAGAACACCCTTAACTTCTGCTGTCTACAGCCTTAAAGGCCTTTGCAGAGATTTTGAGGCCCTTCTGAGAATCTGAACCAATGTTCTCACCCACCAAAAATGTGTATTTAACAGAAATGGGATGCCAGAACAAGCATGGAAGCCCTGAGGCACTTTTGTGAGGCAGGTAAAGGGTCCTTTGAGAACACTGTAAAGTATAAGCTAAAATCAAAGTCTTCCTCCTTGGAAATCCAATTGAGCAGTCCCAGAACCAACTCAGAAGGCCATGCAGCAGACAAGTGATGGATTTGGCCTCAGGCCACACAACCACTCTTGCGTGACAGGCTGTGGTGAGATGTTACCTCCTCCTCTCATTTTGAGCAGGAAAGCTCTTAAAAATTCATTAAACTATCAAGTGAGCAGAAGAGACTGGCGAGTGATCAGGAAACTCACCTGGGTGAGTGAAAAATCCTGGGTAGCACACAGTGCTTTAAGGCCTTTGGAAGGAAAAGTGTTTAAGAGAAATCCTTAGAGAAATACATCTAAGGCTATCCAGGGTCTTCCGGTCTATGAAAGATTTATTAATGCAAAAGCTGTCAAACCATCATGATGAAAATGAACAGTAACTAAATAATTCAACACATATATTTTCCTGCTAATTAAAGATTATAATCAAAAGTGGTAATGATTTTTGCAATCATGAGTTAAGTGTGTGGAAGGAAAAAGAACTCTCAAGGGGTTTTTATTAGAATCAGTTCTAGGGTGTTGAAATACGGTTGAAAGAAACAGAATATAAACAAGTGTTAATTAATCAGGCATGCTGATAGCTCAGTATCTGCATTTTCATAAAATTCCAGGCAGCTCTGTCAATCCCTGTGCAAAAGCTTCTTCATACACCATACGACCCCAGTAAATTTTGTCTTGCTTTATGAGTTTCCAAAGCTGGGAAAGGGTCTGATCACAAATCAAGATATTCAAGGCTAGTAATTCTTTTTAACAGCAATCCAGTTTAAAATGAAATAAATAAAAGATTTCTTTGATTGTCTGAAATGCTATCTAGCTACCAAAGAAAAGAGTTCCTCTCCTCTCTTGATTTAATTAGACATACCATCACCCTACAAAATAGCCTTGTAAGAGAAGGGAAAGGTCAGAGGATGCCTGAAAAGAAAAGGTATGTCTCTCCTTATCTTTGGCAGAGGTTGTATGGAGTAATTGTGTCCAGTGGCCATAAAGAAAACAATAAGGCTGTCAATAATTCCAGTGATTCAGCCTTGAATTCCTCCTAAGATATAACCTGGCAATAGCACAAAGAAGTATCTGTAGGTACCAGTTGTAATCCGTGATGAAATCCTGCCTGCTCCACAGAAGGAGGTAGAACATTCTCTCTCTTTTGAATCTATAAGGAAGACTACTGTGAAAGGCAGCACTGTAATTCAGCTCACTTACGAACGTGTCAAATGCATCCTGATGCACTTTATACGTTATGATAGTTGAAGATTTTAGACTTTAAAAAATGAGTGAAATGTATTTTATCTCTCTATATCTATATGCTTCATGTAAGGTAAAGATTTCTGTGCAGGAGATAGAGACAATATCAGCTCACATTTAGAGGGGCAAATCAGAAGTTCCCTGAGGGATCCAAACTCAAATCCCCTTGTGGTTCCTTAGTCCACCCACGTCCCCTTTTGTCCTGGGGTCCTGTCTGGCAATGCACACAACTAAGGAGTACGTGGAGTATGTGACCCTGAAGGACAACCACACTCTGCACATGACAGAGTTTTACAAAACTCTTGTGCCTACACCTAAGAGGAAACTGTGTTTGTCCAGAGCAGTTACCCAAGCTGTCCTTGGAACATAAACCCAAAGAGTGGTTTCAGCCACCTATGCCTGAAGACATCTTCTGGCATCTCCAAACCCAAGGGTATAAGTCCCTGTACAGAAGGGAAATGTCACAGAGAAAAACAAAAAAGAAGCTAGATAACTTGCTTTGTTGTACTGTTTTCTATACTATTTTTTCCTACTATTTACAAATAGAGAAGTTTAGAAGAGTACTTAGGGCAAGTTTGTATGTGATTAAAAGACTACAAAGAACTTGTACACAACAAGATATTTTTCTTTCTGTTTATGTGAAGTCCTAATGAAAGTAAATTCAAAAATTCATCTTGTCAGAAAGAGTAAGGGACAAAAATAACAGATATCGTCTCTGGCTTTTTGCTTGGTTTGTGTTTGATTAAGAAAAACTGTTTTACATGAAGGAAATGATAATTTACTCTTCTGCAAAAGTATTTCCTTCTAAATCATTCAAGATGAACTGCAATTGAAATGCTAAATAAAGTGGAAGATGAAAGAATTAAAATGGGCAGAATGAAAAAAATGTTGAGCTACAGGAAGAATATTTTACTGTATGTTTTAAGCTTACTAATCAATTAGTACCTTAGAACCAGAATGTATCAAATAGAAAGTTTTTCTTGTCAAAAATTGGCAAAGTAGCATGCATTATGTCAAAGTAAGATATTTTTCAGGTGTTTGAATATCTCAATGCCTAAAAGTTCAAAATTGACCTGATCTGAATGCGTTAGAGATTGACTTCCTTATTTCAAGAAGCTGATGTACTCATCTCTACCCATGTGAAATGAATACAAATCACGGCTGAGAAATCATTTATGGAAATGCTTTAGGAGAAAAACTGGTCTGGAAGGGATCTCAAGATGTCACTTGGTCATTAAGGCAAGATCAACTCCACTTGAATTATGCCTTGCTGATGTTTGTCCTACTTAAAAATGTCCTCAGTAAAGTTTCAGTGATGGAATTAATCAATAATAATGGCAGAAGGATGGGGAAAGTTTACTAATTTTCATTATGGCTTAATTGTTTTGAAACATTAATAATTTTATTGCCTATAATCTTGATGGAAAGATGCACCCAGGGAATTTCTAGAAGATATTAATTGTGTTTTCATCGCACCGTTGCACTGATTTGCAGAGGTGAAACAGTCTCTCAGTTACAATGATGAAAACCTGATTTATTTCCTGATTAGTCCTGATTCCTCTCACTGTGATATTAAAGGCACAGTGTGGTGGTTGGCAGGCCATTCCTTCCCAAGGCACAATCTCTCTTGCATCAGCCTCGAGTCAAAGGAGCAGCAAAGGACCCTGCTGACCCACCAAGGTCTGAGCCACAGAACTTGCAACAGGAACATCCCACAGATGCTATAAAAGAGAGAAATAGCAATTCCTCCCTGCAAAGCCTGTGCTGTCTCTGTATCCCTTGTACACACTGACACTCCCATTCACACTGGCTGGGGTGCACAATCATTGCCACAGCAAAAAAAAAGCTTTTTAAGGCATTTTGAGAGGAAGGTAGCAATGCCTAACACTTCACTCATTCCACAGGAAAAGGCAGCAAATATTCTCCTTCTTGTGATTCATTTGGGGTGACAATTCCAGGGTCAGATTATTTTATCTTAACTAAGGATCAGTATTTACAGGTTAAAAGAGATTTGCTGTCACCTAGTAAAAATAGAAGGTTGAAGGAAAAAAATCTCAGCATGGAGGCTGATTGCACTGATGCAGTTGGTAATTAGGGTGAGCTCAAACCCACTACAGAGATGTAGTTACACACAATTCCATTTAATAGTCTTTAAAAATACTGCTGGGGGGGGAGTGTGTGTGTGTGTGAGCACTGATGCCTGCACAGATGTTGTTCCGCTGCTATTCCCCTTCACACAGGTACATTTATTTAAAGGTGTTTTTTTGTATTCTTAATGATTGGGTGGGGATTTTTTCCCTAGGAAATAGCTTTTAGGAAGTTGCAAATTGCCCAGTTCCTTGACTGAATAGTAAATGTCTTCCCACTTCAGTGCAGAGAACAATTTTCTGCCTGCTCTGCTGCTGCCATTGGAGCACTGGGATTTACTCTCTTCCTGACACCAGCAGTATTTTTTGCCTTCTCAAAAGGAAGGTGCTGATCAAATTCCATTGTCAAAGATCTTCCCCGGATTACCCCTTTTCACCCTCAGTGCATCCTCCCAGCATCCCACAGATCTTTAACTCAAAGGAATCCACCTCCTTCAGGGAAGAGGGATTCTTTTTTCCCCGCTGTTTACCAGATGAAAGTTGAGGGCAGGTCTTTGAGGATGACATAGGTGAGAGAGGCCGGGAAGCCTGCAGCTTGCAATCAGGGACTAAAGTTGTTGGACAGGAGTGAGTAGAGGAACACCCGAACACTTGCTGGATTTTTCTACATGTGCTAATATGTCTCTCTCCTCCTCAAACAGATGCAGGCTGTGATGGGACCTTCAGAAAGGAGGTCTCATTCCCCCATCTGGAACTGGGTCGCTGTAGTGATGCACAGAAAGACATAGAGCTGGCTTTCATGGCCTCAAAACAGTTTATCTGAAATGCTTTTATAATGAATAATGTTTTATTTAAAGCAGTTGTCCAGTCTTTTAATTACCTCTTTCATTACTTCCTAGGGAACTAACTGCAAGCCAAATCACATCCATTGAATTTAAATTGCTTGGATCTGAGAGGCTTTTTCTTCAGGGCTTTTCAGAGGTCTGGTACTGGCTGTGGAAGTTATCTGGTAAGAACAAATTGGGTGTGTTTCCCAGGAATCATTCCTTCAGATTACTGTGACTCTTTTACACTTGATCATTAGATGGAGGCAGAAGAACCAAATGTAGAATTCAGCTCAACACTGTGTAAGCAAGGTCTTCAATACTGTGTGTAAGCAAGGTCTTCAATACTGTGTCTGTCCATTGTAAATGGACAATTTATTTTGTTTTTATGAAATCTCCTGTACCTTCATTCTCTCCTCAACTACAGTCTCCACTCCAAACTGCTGCTGATCCCAAATCTCATCAGTGTGCATGGTTCCTCCTCCTGAATGGCAAGTGGTTGAACAGTTTATGGATGCTGAGTTTGAATTCAGTGACTGCAAAAACTAGAAATCTCCTGTCTGAACACAAAAGTTTGGAGGGCACTTCAGGCTCTTGTTGCTGAAGTGATTGAATCTGGATAAATGAAATAAAATTTTAAAAAGGCAAAGAAATTTCACTATTTACCTACACAAATAGTGAAAAAGGTGCCCGAAGGAAAGGACTTGTACTCCTGTGATGTGACTGCAGGGGAGGAGCAAGAGGGTAAGAAGAGGCAGCAGGACATATCAACCCCTCCTCCTCACAAAAAAAGGCAAAGCTTAAGTTCTCAGGAACAGTGAAAAAATTCTTAATGATCTTATAAGGAAAGTGGAAGAATAAATAAGTAAAAATGCTGGTGTCTTGAAAGGTTCTCAGGCAGCAGCCCCTGCTGCTTCGCCTCATGCTATGCCATTAATATGGAGAGCTTGCAGCACATCCTGTGGCACTCCACTGGCAGAAGACAATCTCCCAGCAGCCGGCTCGTGCAGACAAGGATCAGCTCTGTGATTCTGGTGAGCTGACAAACATCCCCAGCCCCAGCAGGAGTCCCTTTCTGAAGGAAGGGAGAGCAGCAGGGAGCCCAGGCTGCAGCAAGGCTGCACATGCCATCAGCTGCTGGCATGTGATGCCTGTAAGTGAGCCGGGATGCTGGCAATGGGCGTTTCTGTATCTCACAGCCAGCAAAAGAAGTGGGGTTTGGAGTAGATCTGAACCTCCTTGAATGAGGTGCACAGTGATTTAGGCGATTTTATTAAATGTTTTGAGGTATCCCACTCACAAGCAAAACTTGTGCCTTAAATCCGGTTTGTCTCTCGGGCACTTGCAGTTCTGGCAGATTTCAGGACTGCAATTCTGAGTGCTGGTGAAAAAAATCTTGGCTTACAGAACAATAACACCATCACCATTAAGTGGTAAATCATTACAAGAGGCTGACATGACCCTTCACTAGGTCATGGGTCTGAAACAGGGCATTACACGTTTCTCACTGTTCACTTGAATTAACAAAAGAAAGGGAGAATGTAGATGCCGAAGTTAACAATAGCTGAAGTCATTCTTAATTCTATAGACCCAGATCCACAACTATGTAGGCACTTGGCTCTGATGAAATCTCTGTGATATATAAGTGTGATCGACCAATCTGTAGAGTTGTGCTATCGTGTCTGACATGAATTCTTACTCCTCTCCAAGTGCAAACTGAAAGCCATGCTAGGGAAATAAAAACTTTCCCTGTGGACTATAATGATAACAAAGAAAAGAGATTGGCCCTGAGGCACTTGCCCCTCCAAATGATTGCTCATTTGAAGTACTGCATTTACTGAGTTCCCTCATTCCCCACGTAGAAACCTCAGGTCAGACCGTATTTTAGAAGGTGAATTGGAGGTTGTTTTAAAAGGTGAGCTCTGACACGATTTTATTGTCTGAAGCTTGAGAAAATACAGGTTTGCAAACACTTGCTATAGTGCTTTCTTAAGCAGAGACAGCTCTTGTTTCCCAAAGCATGATGTGGTTGGTCTCCCTGAATGCAAGTTAAAACAGGAATCTAAACCACCTCTGAGAGAAGAAATTGCATTAGTGTTAATTAGAAGTGTTCAGAGATCCTTTTCTGGTTCTCTAGGTACATGAGAGGACAGAGTAGAACACAGAAAACAGAAAAATTCCTGTGTGCACGATGCCGCAGACAGGAAGGTGTTCAGCTTCTGGGTAATGTGCTACCTTGTTTCCTGAATGAGAAAAAGGTGGAAGATGCTGTTTCTTTGCAAGGCAGCAGGGGAAAGCAGCGGCATGCATTTCCCTTCCCCAGATATTTAATTGCACAGCAGCAAGAACCAACTCAGTTGGACAGTTCTCAAAACTGTGCAACTCCAAAGACTTATCTACAGAGGTCGTCTATTTCCTTAATATCACACCCTTGGAGATGGAAAAGATTTGATTCTTTTTTCATTTAAATTCTTTTCAAGGGGAAAGTTGCCAACTCCCATAGACCTATGGGAGAAATTAAAGTTGTCATTTTTAGTCTCTCAAATGTCAGTGAGAGTTATGGAAAAGGCTGGTTTGTTTACAGACATTTTTAGCTTGATGGTGGAGAATAGCCAGCATAAAAAGAGTTCATCTTTCCTACTCATTCTCACATCCCATGATGAAAATTGAAATAAAATAGATTTATCTCCAGGAAGATGTGTAAGATTTTGTCAAAGGAACACAGTATCCAGGTCATTAAGATGTCCTCAATGACTGCTGGTGACAGCAAAAAAATTCATGAAGAATGCATGTGCTTTGAGCATATCCAGAGAGAAATGAGTCCATCAGTTTAGAAATTGTGCTTTACAGCCTGCTGGAGCATGAGCTGCCCTTTGCAGTGTCACAGTGACAAATCCACTGTATAACCTCCACTGGGTTACGCCAAGACATCTGAACATTGGAAATCCCTCACTAACTGGCATAAGGGAAGACCTCTCTGAGCCTCAGAGTCTGGCTAAATTCAGCCCTGAAACTCAAAGAAGCACCTGCCCATCCTTTTTTCAATCTGTGTCATCTGCATGCTGAGCTCCAGCTTGGACAATTTAAGTGAATAAATATTTCATCAGCCATTTTTCTTAGAGGAGGGATGACCTGTCCCAGCTCACAGGGAGGGCAGTGAAAGATGACACTGATCTAAGCAAGGCAATTCTCAGAAGCTGGGATGGGAGAGAGCACTAGCAGATGGATTAAGAACCTCGTTAAGTCCTTATTCAGAATTTTACTCCCTTTTAAAAAAATACCCCCAGAAGCTGCTTTTTAAGTCACTTAAAGGAAGAAACTGCAAGGAAAAAGCAAGACTGAAAGTGTTATATTACTCTGAAGGAATATTGCTTAATTTTGGTTCATTAATGCCTTTTATTTTGAAGAACTGCTATGTCTTTGAAAGTTGAGATACAGCCAAGAACCTGCCAACCCAGTGCAACAGTTTGACTGCATTCATCTACTACAAATAAGGCTTTAGCCTTAAAAGTAAGGGAAATTATTAGCCATGATGGAAACTCCAGTCAGGAGTCCATGGACACAATCCCCTGCATTGACGGCTCTTATAGCAATCCAAAGACACCCAGGTGTGAGACATTACTGTTCTATGTTCAGAAATTATTAAGAAACTATAGAATCCACAAGAAAAAAAGAGATGTTTCTTGCTGAACTATAACAATTTAGGCTGTTTAAATTCCATCCTGCATCCTTCTTGGAGACCTG
This sequence comes from Cyanoderma ruficeps, assembly GCA_008694505.1. Classification (NCBI taxonomy): domain Eukaryota; kingdom Metazoa; phylum Chordata; class Aves; order Passeriformes; family Timaliidae; genus Cyanoderma; species Cyanoderma ruficeps. Next base: position 21,084,522 of record VZDJ01000116.1, on the reverse strand, counting down.
CCAGAATCTCTTGATATCACAGTTACTCAAAATGTTTGTGTAGAGGAAAAGATACTGGAGTATGATACACATAGTCCTTGCTTACAATACAAACAATATATGTTTTGTAAGCAAGGTTTCCTCATGATGATTGAATGATTAAACTAAGAGAAGAAGCAGATGCAACAGGTATAAACATTATATATTTTAGAGGCTGAGACATCCTGCGTTCACCCTGCCTTGTGCACTGAAGTCACTGTGATGAGATTGAAGATTCTTTTGCAAAGAAAAGATCCTGATCCAAGCAATGAGGAAGCTGAAGGCTGAAGCAGCAATTATCTTCAGGGGTAGTAGGTTTTTAGTTGCCTGGCAGATTGCAGCATCCTTCCATCAAAGTGCATCCACAGGGAGAGATTTTCATGCAGCGCTTTCACATTCTACCTGCATTTTCCCACTCAGGATTTACCAGTAACACCTGAATTAGCTATTTTTAAGGAACTCAGAGCAATTCCACTTAAAATGGGACTCTGATGTTGTTGTTGCTCCATCCTCCTGCTATGCTTCTTGATTCTGGGGTGATTTGGTTGTCTTGATACCGATAAAGAGTTTTGGATGCAACAAGTTTCTCATTTTCTCAAATAAGGTTTTCCATAGATCTGAAAAGAGTTACCTAATCAAAATCCTTATCAGGCATACTTGCTTGAATGGTATGTTGGGTACTTAGTTATATACCTTGCACATATATATATATATTGATATCTTTGCAGTCTTGGTCCCATGATGATCTTCCCCAGCTCTGCTGGTTGAGCCCATTGTGAAACAGAAAAAATGTGGCAGAAGGAACTCTCTCTTCTGCAGGGGGAGAACAGTACAGAAAAACAGAGAAGGTTACAGGTGCGTCAGCAAAACTGACTGCTAAATTTCCAAAACTTTTTCACTATGGCCATTTACACAGGTCTGACTCCTGAGGGTTCTTGCATACAACATGCAATCATGTTTGCATGCTATCTTTGCAACAGACCTTTGTCGTAACACGGATATAGACAAAAACAAGCTTATCTCCTCGATCACTAGCAGAGTTTAGTTTCAGGACAAAGACTGAAAAAATGCGGATCTCTTCACTGGGAACAAGGGAGGTTTTTTGATCAGTGGGTTGGTTTTATTAACAATAACAGTTTAAAAAATATATTTTGTTATAAGTAATATATATTATTATATAGTATATATTATATGCTATATACTACATATAATAATATATAGAATATAAAAATAAAAATTGATAATATTATTAATGTATCGTACTATATATTACTATTGGTATGTTATATAATTTATACTATATTAATTATATGCAACATATTTGTTGTTGTTGTTGTTACTATTATTAGTGGTGGTGGTGGTTGGTTTCTTTTCTCCTTTTTAAATGAAAACGCATTAGGAAAAAGCAAAGGTATGGAAAGACACAAAATAAGGGCTTGGTGGATGTTCTGTTTTATCCCACCCATGATAAACAGGCAAATTTATTGGGCAGGGCTTTGCTGAGTGAGAACCAACTAAATAACTTTGGAGTCTTGGGTCATGTGTGTAGTTAAGTGGCTCATGCAGAATGTGGTAATCTCTACAGGCTCATGTTGCCTTGTCAAGTTTGGGATTTGTATTTCGCCCCAGTATTACACCAAGACTCTTTGGCAGCTCTGCCTATACAAGGAATGCAGAGCAACAGTCCCTGTCCCTGGTTCTAGATCCTCTGGGAGGACTTTGGGAACATTGTTGTTGATGTCTGAGGGAGCAGGATCATGTCCTGTGACCTTACCAAGTTTCCTATGCTTCTCATTCTCCCCTCATTTAAAAGTCACTTACGAAACTTTACTCAAACTTTCCAAATAATTTTGCTTTTAAATATAACCAAGCCTGGGAAATTTTCTTTTCATAATGGGAAATTTGGGAAAGTTTTATCTCTGCAGGAAAAAAATACCAAAACAAGACAGTATAATGCAAGTTATAAACCTCTATTCTTGTGTTTCTGTTAGCAACTGTTGTAATGACAAAAAAAACCAACCAGGGAACTACTGGAAAAGAATACTTCCAGATATGGAGGAGGACATCACGAGGAAGTAATTTCTATGTTTCATGGGTTGGGATTTGTGCAGCAAGAATATACATTTGTTAGACCAGTGGGAAAGCATTTTGACTGGCTGTGACGAGATGTACGCACAGCACACGGGTACCCAGGAACAGGAGGAACCGGAGGCAGTGACATGAGAGGTTTTTTCCATTGCTATGCATCTTCTTTGAACAGGCAGCTGTCAGCACAGTGGGTAATTTCCAGGGCCACTGGTAGTGCACAAGGTAAAATTAAAGCCCCATTTTTGATCTCCAAACACTAAGATGTTCAGGTTCTCAGGGCAAAACATTTTGACTAATATAAATAGCCTTGGAGATAACAGTCACTACTACATCTCCACCTGGGGAAATTCAATGATTATTTGAAGGACTTTTTTTTTCATTTTATTTTGTTCTACTTTCAGGAGAAGGACCTAATCCTGCTGTAGCATTTATTTAATACAACTCTTTTAAAGTGACTTCTTGCAGTTTTCATGTTCATTTGAGATTTTAAAATGTTAAAGAAAACAGTGTAGAGCCTTTTATTCTCTTTGTCAGCATGAAAAAAAAATCATTAGATTTAGAATTTTAAATGAGAAGATATATCAAGGACAAAATAGGCCACTACTCTAAAGAAAAAGGATGTAATACGCTCTTGGAAGGACTGTGGAAAGAACTAAAAACATTCCTCATACACAAACCCTTTAAGGCATTATGAGTAGATCTTTAAAAATTCATCTGAATTGAATTCAGACTTTCAAATTCCAGCCTGAGGTGACTTGGATTTCTTTGTTAAGTACATTTAAACAAAACTCTTTTTATGTTCTCCTAAACTAACAAAAATGAGGAAAAAAAATATTAGAAATGTTCAATTGCAAATTCTTTTGACCTACAGGTTTTCATCTCTGTTTTTAAAGAAAATCTAGCTATTGTTCTTCTTCAAAATTGGAAATTGAGAAAATGACAGGAACTCCAATAACAGTGGCTTTGAATAAATGGATGACCTTTTCATCCTTACTTTTTTCTTGCTAACTTGGACTTTCTTTTTCTCCAGGAGCAAACAGAGTGAAAGGAACTGAAGCTGTTATTCGGGCACTGGGAGCTCTCTTTCCCTGGGTTCCCACAGTGCCTAGAGGGAATTCTGCACACTGGCTGAAGGCCACTGCAAAGTTCTGGGGCACCCCAGGCAGTCAGGGTCCCCCCCTCCTGCTCCCCAAAGCTGTGACAGGATGGGGAATGGGGTGACAATCCCAAACTCCTGCTCTCACATTTCCAAGCTACCTGAGTTCTGCTCCATCTGTCCCATCAAAGCTGCAAGCCTTCCCCTCTCCAAATAACCAGCAGAACACTTTGACATGTTGCAGCAATGTGTGAAAAGCAAATCCTCCAAAGGATTCCAAGGGCCTGTTCATCATCTCAACGTGATTGCTGCAGTCTAATTTCAGCCTGCATTCTTCTGCCCAGGAGGAAAGCTTTAGGATGGGATTTCCTGAAGTTATGTCACCTGATTTTGATTGTCAAAGACTGTTTGTTGCTCCAGTCCTGTACTTCATCATAGTGTCACAGCCAAAATCAAGAGCTCAGAGATAAAGAAAAGGAGACACAGTGTCTGAAGAAGATGATTTTTCTCAAATCTTGCTCTGCCTGCATGTCTCCATGAGCCATTAGCATGGATCATACCCATGTGATGCACAGACCCAAAACAGACCTAATCCGGTTCAGAATTAGAAGCCAATGGTTCCAGCATCTCCACAAAGTGCATTCCCAGAGGGAACTGGCAATCTAGCAGCAATCAGCCCTCTGCTTCAAACCGAGGAGGAATGGTGACTCTGGTGACTTTTACAACTGGATTCAATTAAAATGTTTTCTCTGTTATCCGAATCTGATATTGTCCCTCCTTTTACTACATACCAAAATGTCCACTGAATGCCACTAGCCCTGGCTCCTTTCTGGACAGTTTTCTCAGCTGGAGCCAAGGCCTGGCAGTAGAAATGCAAGAGGATTTGTTTAATTACCTTTGCCACTATATTGCAACATATTAACCCCATGGAAAAAAAATTTTTTTTTAAATTATTATACTTTAAAGTGATATCTGACAACATTTTTCCTTTGATTTCAACTAATGGATATAATTCATTGAATTGATTATTATTATTGTAGGACTTTCTGTCATTTGTTGAAAGTATTTAACTTGAAATTCTAAAATATTGCTTAAGGGCTTTTTGTATCCTAGTTCTTAAAAGCTTTAAAAGAATTTTGCTTTTCAGATGACTCAAAATAAAATTCACTTTCTCCTACCAGATGTATGAAAATAGTTCTTATGTAGTCTTTTTTCTGTGTTTAACAGTATTATTTTTACTTATTTTCTTAAGATTAAAATCTTATTTTCTTAAGATTAAAATTATTTTAATCTTAAGATTAAAATTTTCTTAAAATTAAAATTAAAATAAGTGTCTTCACTGGCATGAAGGTAGAACCTAAAACCAAATAAGCACTAGCAACCCAAAACTTCTTTCTCCTGTTATTTTGTACGTGACAGATGCAAATCCTTGATAAAAAGAGCATAAGAAACTAGAAATAGACACAGTGAGAGTCTCTCTGGCATCTCATCCCCAGAGTTTGTGTTACAGCTTTCTGTGGGAATATATCCCAGAGAGATGAACAAATCTGTGCTTTATTCTGTCACCATCCATTGGGAAACCTCTTCATTAATTTAAGAATCTCAGAGAGGTTCAGAAGACTGGAAGGAAAACTTTGGAGGAATTTTATCAGATCTGCAGCGAAGCCATTTTATCATACCAAGAACTGCACGCTGCTTTATATTTGATGTCCTGCATATTAAACATACACACATTACAGGCAGTTTGTTCATAGTGTGACAGTGTGACCACAAACACATAGACACATTTTTCCTTCTTGAGCAGAAGACTTTTTTTTTAATTGAAGGTGTGTTTGGATTACAAGCGAAATTAACTTTCTCTTAATCATAAAATACAAATCGAAGTTGAAATGTTTCAAAACTCAACAAGTTTTAAAAGTACTAATGAAGAAACAGAGCCAAAAAAATGAAAAGTCGTATTTATTTAAACCATAAAAGTTCTAAGCTAAACTTTAATAGAGAAAGAATTAATTCAAAATAAAGAAATGGCTGCTCTTGTGGTGAAAGTTAATATAATAAGGATTACTGTGATATTACTTCAATATGTAATAACCAATCCATATTTATGGATGGACTAATTAAGACACTGAAAGAAGATGTCTGATACTAAATGGAAAATAAAAAAATGGATCAAGGAAAGTGTCTGAGAAAAAACTTCTGAATAATTAACTGATTTGAGCTTGACCAAAAATCCCTCTTATTTTGTTAGTATTGTTGTTGGTGCTAATTTTTTTATTATTTTATTCTATTTTATT
>VZDJ01000116.1:21036469-21071095 GCA_008694505.1 Cyanoderma ruficeps | reverse complement strand
AAAGTTAATCCCCAAACAAATTTATTACTTAGAAGAAAAATTCACTTAAAATTGTCCCATTAACTCTGTAAAAAAAAAAAAAAATTGGTTGGTTTATATTCTATCATAGATTTTCGAACTATCCTGCAGTATATTTGGCTGAAACAGCTTGAGTGAAAACTGGGAATAAACATTAGTTTCTGCAGTTTGAATATCATTGTGGAATTTTCCCAGCAGCACAGTGCAGTACACAGTACACCCTGTTCACAGCAGTTTGCAAGCTTCCTGCCTCTGAAATGACACATAAGCTGGGAAAAGAACTGACCTTCGGTTTAATTTACAACTCAGATTGATCTGTCTTCTCCATGTCAAAACCTTTGGTTTTTTGACCTACCAACACAAACAGATCCTTTTTACATTACTCAACCCTGATATCTGCAGCTCCCCAGTGAAGTCACTACTCCTCTACCTAAGGACAGCATGCTTGGCAGATTTTTCATGTCTTGGCAGGTCCTTTAGGCTCCATTCCCACCTTAACAATCATTTTAAAGCTCTTTGTTCCAGAGAATCCCCTTGCCAGCGAATCCTGAGTGATGTTCAAAAAGCGTGCACTGTCCTCAGCCTCCCAAGATACAATTCCAAATCTCCCCCTAGGAAAGCATCTTACAGTGTTCCAGTCACAGAGCCTTGGAGATTAGATTTGCTTTTCTACTTCTGTTTATACAGGGGTGGCATCTCCTTTGGAAATGCCCCATTCCTCTATTTATGAACATGCCTGCAGCACCTGGCACTGGAGTGGTTTCCCCTCATACGTCACCTGGATTTCTGCTTTCCATAGTGAGACAGTACACTGGATTTTTATTTTTAATTTAATAGATCATATTTAGCAAAGGGGAAAGCTTTGCTACTGGAAAAGAATGGCAGGAGGATAATGCCTGAGATGATTAGTGCAAATTCCTAATCACTTGCAAAATCAAAAAGTAAAGGTACAGTTCTGAATTTTAATCCCCCTCATGTATTGTGACTAAATTGATGCCATTTTTAATATAAAATGGGGGAAAAAAACACCTACAGATAAGAAATGCTGACAACTCTGGGAATATAGTTCTAGCCAGGATTTTTTTTAATTAACAAGAGGATGGAGGCATGGATTTTACTCGAGATTTTTGCTACAGGAAAGGATTACAAAGCTATCAAGGCAGCACTCTTTCATTCTTGGTATGTAGAGTACATATAACATGACCATGAACCCCATAGCAATAGAATATGCTAGTGAAACATTCTGGAATTGAGGACAAAATGAAATTATTCATTGTTGAGATGTACAGAATTTCCATAGTGCAGAAGACAAAATGCACAGTTCTTTACCAATCTTTTTCTAATCTAGTAGCTGCCAAGCTATTAATTTGAACTTACATCATATATTCCAGTTGATTTTATTATGTGTGTTGTTACTGATGATGATCTAACCTCCACTGTGTTTCCCTAGGATGAAAATATGGAAAGAGAGGAGCTGATACCCATGGAACAAAGATAAATTAGTGGAAATAAATTATCCAGTTTCATGTATCAAAGTTTATTGGAAATAAAAGGAAGAACATTTATCAAAAGGTCTGGTGAACACGTGATCCTTGACTGTCAGCCTGTATTCATTTACAGAAGATTTATCATTCTCAGGGGCGTAATACATTTTTACAGTCACTTGACTAGATAGTCATTAATCATTGTACATTTTCAAGATCCTAACTAAACTACAAATTCAGAAAGTAATAATTAAAACCTTTTAAATTGTGTCCTTATGAGTCTTGATTCATAGGGGCACTTGGGGACATGCCATAGTTGTTAACAGGTTTGCTTATCTACCTGATTGCAGTTAATCATCTTTCTGAAAATCATCTGTACCTTTCAATTTCATTACATAAAAGCAAGCTGGATCAAAAGACTGAGTGAATTCATGACTTCCTTTTCACTGATTTTAATTGACTCTCTGGTGCTTTCAGTAAGAGCAAATAGTGTGACCACCCAACTCACAGACTGAGCAGCAGCCCTGGGAAATTAACAGTAAAAGGGGATGATTTCTGTACACAGAGAAAGTGAACAACCCGGGGTCTTTCTAACTTGGAAAAGAAATAAGAATATACCAGAGCTGCACCAGACCTTATGGGCACTGTCGTTAAAATGCTTCCCAAGCATCCTTCCCTGGCTGTGATCAGAGGCAGGATACTGAGCTCTGGGGACCTCACTGACTTGTCTGCCTGTAGTCATCATTCCTGCAGAAATCCACAGTTCTGTTCCTGTACTGACCCCAAGAATTAATCAAGTAACATTCTTCTCTACAATAAGCTTCTTAACTGATTTGTAATAAATTTTGAAGAACAATGGGAAAAGTTGCTGCGCTGATATCATTATTTTTTTAAGCATTTTCTGTGTTCTTTCTCTATCTTTGCAGATCATCAAAGTGTGAAACCATCCTACCAACATTTGACTCCTTGCAGCATTATCTTCCCTGATTCTCACTCCAAGCAAACAGGAAAAAATATCAGACATTATTATAAACATGACACAAATTATAATCACTGCTGAAATTTGAAAGAAAAAAATAAAGGAAGCTGTTCTGTGCTACACATGAATAAAAGGCCTTTATTATCATTAGTTTGCAGCATAGAGAAGAAGTAAAAAATAGAAAAAAAAAGAAAATAAAAAACCCACAGGAGCTCAGAAATTAACAAGAAGACACAGCATGTAATGGTGCCTATAGGCCAAAATCTTTGCAAAAGGGATTTTTTTCTGGGCAGAAAGAATTGGTGCGTTCCTGAATTTTGTTTTAGGATGCCAGCTAAAAGCCAATCCATGTTCTTCATCACTCTTACTGGTACCTGAGGAGAACAGCATAGGCTTCACTAGAGTCCTCTCTGTTGGAAGATGCAGCTAAGAACCCAAAAATCATTAAACCTGAAGCAAACTTCATGCTTTCCATTTGTTTCACACCAAAGACAATTCTGGATGAATCAGCTTATAGTCCTCAAATATTCATTGGAAATTCATGCCTGTGATTGTCAGGCCAAGGCAAATTAGAAGCACTTCAAGCAATTTGGAAAAGCCACTTCCCAGAAAACTTCTGATTACCCTATTTGCCACACCACACCTGGCAGAGACATACTCCTGAGCCAAAGGGCAACAATATGAAAAGAATTCCTTTCCTTTTGAGAGCTTTTTAATCATCTAAGGCCCATGGACAGAATTCCCTGCACCCAAACTGTTCCAGATCCTGTAAGAAGGAACAGAGAGTGCAAACTCAATGGTTTTTAAATTTGTATATGTAATTGCCCTATTTTCCAGTTTCACTGCTCTGCTTGATGGCAACCACAACACAAACACCACTTATTTCCCTTTCTGGCATTACAGAGAGATAACTTTTGGACTGATTTTTTTGATTAATTACATTTGTATGCTGAAAGCTAAATTTAGTTAAAGATTTTCAAAAACATATCTTTCTGTCAGAAAATGTGCCAGATTAAATTTCTTTCATAGGAACACATTCATTTCAGTAAAACTGAGTATCAAAAATTGAAACAGAGCATGGAACTTCTTGTACAATAATAAACCAAATTACGCAAATATAAATTCAGGGATAATATTGGAAAGCTGAGATACAAAGCAATAGATTTTCAAAATTACTATTCTTGGTGATTCAACATAAAAAGTGACATTTTTTCCTGATTCTCTCAGGAAAGTAGACATCTAGTCCCTTTCAGCTCTCTTAATGCAAAGTTTATCAAGACTCAATGATACTAAAGTTCCTACAGTCATTACCATCCTCACACTACCTGGAATTGTTTGAAAAGCAAAGCCACTGAAAATAACACACTGGTACCCGAGAGAGAGACACAAATGTACCAGACTCTTAGAAATCATTTAGCCTCAAGACAGAAGAAAAGGGGAATAGCTCAAATACCTTAAAAGGTCTCACCAATATCTCTCCAGTTATCCCTCTTTTGGTCCATTTTGAAATGCATATCCAGGTTTAATAAATATTCAAGTATGTACTTTGCCTTGTGCACAACTGTGTGGAAATCTACCCATGGAGTCAGAGTGATATGTAAAATTATACCTTACACATTGAGAAATTTATTCTAGAATATCTTAACAGTGTTTACAAATGTACTTCCAAAATATCTGGTACATCCAAGTCCTCACCTCAATGGGAGGAAAAAGGAACTACAGGTGACAAATACAGTCTGCTAAAAATGTTGGTTTAAACCTGCAATTGTCCTTTGTGAGGATGGAGATACAAATTTCTGTGTTTAGGGTTCGTGCTTTCCTTTTATACTCTGTATTTGTCACTGACCTTGGGTTCAACAAGAATTATTTCTGCCTGTCCAAAGTCTGTGCTGTGACAGCTTTACTGCTTATGGTCTGTTCCTGTAGAATCTCTCTATGCTAAGCTGCTGACAGATACAAGGATGAAAAAACCTCGGATTTGCAAAGTCAATTATTTGATATTCTTTACATTCTCTTTTGCATAACCCTATTGCACTGCTGTCAGTTTCTTACCAGCCCTTACTATATTTTCTTTCCAAGCAAATGTGATTTTCAAGGAACACATCCAACTGACAAATGTGGAGAATGAAACACACTGTCCAAAGAACAAGGTTAGCAGCATTATGAGCTTCATATATTTTGCTTCAAATAGCAAAGCACCACCAGCCACCATGACCACCTGGGCTCTCAAGGAACCTTAGGAGCATTTCCATTCCTGACACATTTTTCACTTGTGTTGGGTCCTTTTGTCATGTGGGCAGAATTTTCTTCACAATTAACCAGAGCAAAAATTCTCACAAAAGATCCATCAGACAGGCAGTGATGTCTGGTGGTCTAATCCTTCTAGACTGAACTGAGGAGGATTTCTGCTGCTAAAGGCAGTCTCTGGAGAGACCACACAGTATCTTTTACAATCCATTCATGCCATTGCCTGACTGCACTGGAAATGAATTCATATGATACTAGGACCACTCAAAATATTTGGCAATTCTCCCCAGGAGGATCCTTAACAGCTAGGCTGTGATGGTGCTTAATCACCCTGCTGTGAATCTGGTTTGACCACAAAGCTGCTTCCAGCTGCTTCTCTGCTTCCAGCTCAGAAAGGGAATTTAAAAAGTAATTTTAAAAAAGTGTTTGTACTTAAGGAGAAACAAAACTGTAACTATGCTCCTGCCTTTCCTCTTCAGTTCATAATGTGAGGTATGGAGTTTAAACAGAAGGAAATTTGAGAACTCAAACAGTTTGCCAAGATCTCTCTGCAAACACATTCTTCCTCATAGCAATGACAACACAGCACACAATCACCTTGAGGAAATGCAGGAGCATCAGCTGTCACAATACATAGAATCACAGAATTTTTTAGGTTGAAAACTACTTTTAAGACCATTAAGTCCAATTGTTTATCCAGCACTACCAAGTCCAACAGTAAGGCATGTCCCTCAGTGCCACATTTACACACCTTATAGACACCTCCAGGGACGGTCACACCACCACTTCCCTGGGCAGCCTGTTCCAGGGCCCGACAACACTTTCAGAGAAGAAATTTTTCCTAATAGCCAATCTAAAGCTCCCCTGGTGCATCTTGTGGCCATTTCCTTTTATTCTACCACTTGTTATTTGGGAGAAGTGACCAACCCCCACATCACTGCAACCTCCTTTCAGGGCAGTACATGAGGCACCACATCAGGGAAATCATTTATCAAAAAAGCAATTCAGTAAAAGAAAATATTCTGCCAACATAGCAGAGAAACAGTTAAGGTGCAGGAAGGGTTCCTTTGCAGGTGGAGCCCTGGACACAAACTGAGATCCACATTAAGTCTCCTGGCCCTGCCAGTATCCTTCTTGTGTTGTCAGAATCTTTGTGGACCTGACTTTCCTGTGTAGCAAAATTTGGACATTACATCAAATATTCCCAGGGAAAATGTCATTCTGTGCCCTCTCTACTGAACCTGCTCAATCATTTACACACCACAGCTCCTGTTTCAAAGCAGGATCTGAGACAATGCTTAGCCACCAGAGACAGGGGTGGTTTTTTTTATTTTCAGTTTATTTTGGCCACAGTTTATGTGTGCTTTTGTGCATTGAAAGTTACAATCCTTGGACATGACATTTCACCAAATATATTAAGGATCTGACCCATCCCTTATTGAATGGTGGCAGAACTCCCACTGACACCATGAAAACAGGATTAAGCATTAATCTTTTATGCAAACCATGAATGCATTTTTTTTTCAGCTCCTAAACTGCAAACACCACTGAGATCACTGCATTTTTCAGCTGTATCTTGTTTAAAATGTGCCTACTGTTGGGTTTGCTACAGCTTTTATTAGGAGAGGAGAAGTGCAGCATTGATGCCTTTTTTAAATATGAGTAAAATAATGAGTTCATTCTGATGCTAATTGCAATTACTGCAGAAGTTATGACCAAAGAGGTTGCAGACAAAACCCCTTTTTTTTTTTTTCTTGCAAAGAAATTTGGAGGCCAGCATAAGGAATATTGTGGAAAATAAAGCAAGATAGTATAGTGCTAAAGGGAAAAATGGGCTGGATTGTACCTAAAGGAAATTAGCCCAAGTTCATTTTATTTCAGTGAAATTATTGCACTTCAACTTTGCCCCATCTACTAATTGTTCAACTTATGGGTAGCCATGAGATGTGAACATTTTATGTTTAAGTGATGTTGTTCACAAAAAATACTGACCGGATTTTGAAAGTCTGTATAAATCTAAATTCATACCTATCTTACCCAAACTACAGGCAAGTTAGCATAAATACTAAATTCTGCCTGGAAAAGGAAGAAAAAGGATTAAAAGGTTTAAATCTCTTTAGAAAGTCTCTTGAAATTATAGATACATCTTAAAAGGAAATAGGACTTGAGGTAGGACAGTGAACTCAGCTATAAATCTGGAATGATGTCTGTGAAATTCTCATAAATGTTCAGCTTGAAGTCTTTCCCTGAACTTTTCAATGCATTAAAAGCAAAGGAGAGTTTTTCTGTTTTCTGCAATTGTGAAAACTTGAGAAACAGAGACTGATAGCAAAGAGACGAAAGAAGCTGATTTTTCATTTTAAAACTAGTATATTTAATTATAGCTGATGTTCAACTTACTCATCAAGTAGTGTTCCATTTCATTCGCTGAAATTTATTCTGAATTTTTGCTTTACCCAGTAAAGCATCAGCTGACTTTTCCTGGCAAAAAACAGGAACCCTCACAGCATCGAAGCCACCCATCCCAGCTGGGAGCGATACCTGCTCTACAGCACATGGGCAGATCCTACAGCAGCCACAGCCCCCTCACACTCATGACTGTGGAGACAGGGAGAAACACTCAAGGCAGCAGAATTTGCCAAGTTGTGTGATGATACTTGGAAGAGCAAAATAGTCAAAAATAGGAAAATACCTGCCAGATGTCTGTGGCTGACAGTGTCCTGAGATTGCCCTGCTATGACTTACATCAGACTTCTGTATCACTGCTCTGAGCAGGAGCTTGATTCCACTGGACAGTCAGGTTATGGGGTTTTATTCCTGTCCTCTGAGAGATTTTCCTATCTTCATCCCACTTTGCCTCACAGCTCTGATTTTCAGCTGAGCGACCCCAGGTACACCCATGACACTCTGAGGAAGGATGAAAGCTCATGGCAAAAGGCACTGAGTACCTCTGTCCAACTGCTTCTGGGTTCTCAAAAGCCCCAAAAATGGGACACGGGGTAAGTGCTACGGTACTGCCACCCGTCTCACCTTTCCCAAAAACCTCAGAGAAGCCATCACACCAGAATGTTTCTTTGGCATAAAGGGAAAATGAATTCACTTTCTCAAGTCCTTTCTTTTTTCTTTCATTGTACTTTTTGGATAGGTCAAGACTCTTCTGTAGCTTTTGAAAAGCCTGTTTCTGGGCTTTTAATTAAGCACCCGGGTCTTTTCAAAATGAAAATCATAAAAAAAGTTCTTGAGCATCTTTTATGCCTCTTGAAAATACACTTTTATGTCTATGAGTGCTCTTCCATTACTGCATCTGGACAGAAGGGAGCTTCCCTAGACAGGCTATAAATGCACAGTGAAACTCAGAGTATGTTTGTGCAAAGTCAGGTCACCAATGTTAGCACTTTGTTGGCTCATTTCTGAAAAGAAATCAAGGGAAAATACCAACTCAGTCCTAAGATTTTCAGCATTAATGTCTGATTCTGGTATGACACCAGGAAAACCATTCACTGGTATTCCCTTAGAACAAAATCAGCAGGGAGAGTTAAAAAGCCTGCAGAGTGATTTGAAAAAGGAAAACACAGCTTTGTTTTTGTTTGAGCCAGTACAGTAATGAATCCCAGCTCAGAAAACACTCCACACCCTTATTTAAACAAAAATAGAGAAGGTCCAACCTGTGTGGGAACTGCACCTGTTCAGCTGTGGACACAGCAGACTGGGAGGCACCCATCCACCTGAGCAAGATCAAGAGCAAGCATCCTGTCTCTCCTCCTCCTGGCGTGTCCCTGAAATGTCACAGGAGCATGGATCCTCTTGGTGGCCCCAGCATTTCCTCCAAGGATGAAGGCAACAGAAGCACGTGGCATGTGACCTTGGCAGCGTTGTTTGCCTTTTGCATCCTGCTTCTAAAGGCTTGGATTCAGTGCTGAGATCCAATGTCCTTAGGGTATTTTCTTACTGGAAGGGAAAGTTTATGCATATTTCAGGAAAATATGTTTTTGATTGGTTTGCTTGTTGTTCCTCTTTCAGGGTCTATTTTTTCCAAGTGTCAGAAAAATAAGGGTCCTACAATTGCACCAAACATGATCCACATACCAGAGAGAAGAAAACAGTGTATCCTCAGCAGCCTTTCCCATACATAGCCCACTACGTCCTCTGCAGCAGGTGAATAAAAAGCCTGGGGGAAATGATTTGCTGATAAGGCAATAGCATTTCTCTTCCTTCCAAAATGTGCTTTTCAACATAAGAAGACACTCTGACCACTGCACTCAGGTTGTTCCTGGCAAAACAAAACAGGAGGGAGCGGGAACCTTTAAGCAGAAAGTGGCACAGCTAAGCAGGGTGCGCCCCAGGCAGAAGCTGTAACCATGGAGCGAATGCCAAGGGCCATTACCCTGGGAGCTGCCTGGCACATTTCTGAGGGCCCTGCCCCAATGTTCCTCTGCACAGAATTAAAGAGAGGCAAGTGGGAATTAATAGCTTTGACCGCCCTTAGACACAACCACGCACAGCACGTGACAAACAGAATGCTTGGGAAAGAGGGAGACACAGCCACATCCCACTGCCAGGCTGCTCAGCAGCTGCTTCTGTATTCTTCATCTGAAAAAGTCCTAAGGTTGTTCAATTTCATCCCAAACTCCTGAAAGCCTGGAGTCCTGATATCATGCACCCTGATCACTTTTACAGTGTTGGATGAAAAGTGGAGCTCACTGTGTACAGCTTTCCTTGCCTGGCTCTGCAGCCCTCCAGCTGCAAGCTCAGCAGCACTAAGTATTCAAGCACAGCAAAGCACTTTGCTGCAGCTGTGCCCAGCAACACAGGAAAGCACTTCCACTAACTTTTCCTGTCAGTCTCAGCACTTGTGCTGCTGTTGCTCACCTCCCCAGGAGAGCAGAGCTCCCACTCAACTTACAAGAGCCACCTGCTTCCCCCTCAGCAAGCCTCCCATCCCCTGTCATGCATCTTCCTTATAGACAAGGCTTGGTCCCCCAGCCCCTGCTCACCCAGGTCGGTTTGCATTGTTAGAATAATGAGCCCCATTTCAGGAGGATCGTTCCTCCAGATGGAACCAAAGCACTTCACAAACTGTTAATTAGGCAAGCAAAACTCAGTAGAGGAAGCTCTCCTTAGAACTGCACAACAAATCCCTTTTGGATGTTAGAAAGCAGATGTCTTACCATCAGCCCAGCACAAATAATGAGAGATATTTGTAAGGGAACTCAGCCTGGGGAGGAAATATCTGAATGTATCACAGGTACTAGGTCAGCCAATTTATGGTTTCCTCTAAAGAGGCACTAGAGAAGGGAGGCTGGTTCTTTTCCTTCACTGATCTCAGGGAGGGGCTGCACCAGACAGCATATCCAGGAGATGCATATCCACGGTCCTGCCTCCATGTTCTGAAGCAGAGTAGTCAATGGGGAATAAGTTTTTTAAAGTTACTTAAAGGTTTTTCTTGCTTTTCAATTTCTCGTGTTCCTTATGGCCTGCCTTTTCCCCAGAGGTTGAAGCCTGGTTCCTAACAGCCCCTAGATTTCACAGTGTTGATGGGGGTCAAACCCCCTGAATTCTCCGTAAGATTTTTGACACTGCTAGAAGTGCTAGTGCTGGAAGAAGGAAACTATCAGCAGAAAAAAGAAATCCCTGCAGATGTAAAATCCCCTCACTCGATTGGCTTTGTCATGGCATGTGAGCTATACAAGCAAAGGATGTGTCCTCAGAGTCTCTTCTGGTTCATTCTTCAACTTTGCTGGTGGTGAATAAGGCCCTTGCTTACCTGATGTAAGGTACATGTTTTACCAGACAAAGCATGCCTGCATGCTTGTCTGCATCCAGGAAAGCCATGGAATCCACCAGGTGGGGAAAATGGACACCATGGGCCAAAATTTCCACCTACCTCTCACATGGCCATATCTCCCACTGCCCATTGTGGGTCTGTCACACTGGAGATGTTGGCCAGGATGATTGGACTGAGGTCCCTCTCAAACATGAAATGTCAGGAGGGAAGCAAGAATACTGTAAGGCAGAGTAGAGAGATCAGCTACAATTATAACCCTGTCCCTGCTCCAGAAACCCAGTGTGAAGGTAGGTCAGGAAATTTGGGATGTAGATGGCCACCAGAGGCCAGACATGGAGATAACCAAGAATATTTTACCCGTCCCATAAAGTCAAGGACAAGTGGAGGTTGCTGCAATTTCCCTGTCAGAGAGGAGTTACAAAAGTGGCTGTGCCAAACTGAGATAAGACTCCTTTTATGCCAGGATGGGGCTTTACTAATCATGCTTGTATCTGATGGTGTTCCACTTCACATCTTTGAGACACACTAAAAAGCTGTGACTAAATAAGTAACTTCAATGTGGAAATTTCTATTTCAAACTAGCATCCTTCCAAAATAGAAAAAAAAAAATTGGAATACAGACAGCTGACCAAAGGCTAT
Source organism: Cyanoderma ruficeps (assembly GCA_008694505.1). Lineage (NCBI taxonomy): Eukaryota > Metazoa > Chordata > Aves > Passeriformes > Timaliidae > Cyanoderma > Cyanoderma ruficeps. Next base: position 21,059,943 of record VZDJ01000116.1, on the reverse strand, counting down.
CTTATTTGCATAATGAGTGCTCCCCATCAAACAGAAAAATTAAAGCCCTTTGAGTTCAGATTTAACATTAGGCTCATTCTTGAAAACTGCCCCAGGGTGCAGAAATATGCATAAGTGTTTCTACTCTGGTGCCAGAAGTGATTGTACCTTCAGGAAATGCTTTTTAAACCAGTTTCTGAGTCTCACTCAAACTGCTTAAATACTTTCTTGCAGTTCACATGCTGAGTTTTGTTACAGATTCCATTATAAATGCTGAATCCCAAACACCTCTCAAACTACTCCCTTTTGAAAAGCACAGGCAGTCACATAGGGATGAGGGATGCTCATTTAGTAGGGTTTGCCACCAACCATAGACTCCTGCCTATATGTGATGGCTTTCTGAAGTTCTCTCATTCACATAATAACAGCATTGATCTGCAAAGCTTGTTGATCCCTGGGAGGCTTGAAGAATGGTTAGAAGTCTTGTTTGGGAAGTTTTTTAAAGTTTCCCATTTTTCCACTGCTAAGGTTTGTATAAATACAAGGTAAGAAAATCGTTCTTCGTGTCTCATTTTTGAAAAAGCAGCCACCACTGAGAAGCCACAATGAGACTCTCCCTCTCTTCAGACAACAACCCACTAGACAAATTGAAGTCTGTTATTTCTGCAGAGTTCCCATTCATATGGAGTATTTTGTAATGGTCTCATAAGCAGCAAATTTTAGAACATGATATTACAAAATATGGGGGGAAAAAGAAAAATGTGACTCCAGTCTAACTTCCCTGCAGCATTGAATTTGGTTTTAAAGGAAAAGAAACTGTGAACACAGACAAAGGCATAGCTCTGTTTTTACAAGGATGAAAAAGATAACATAAAAACATCTGACTTGCTATTTACCCAGAATTTTCTAAATTCTTTGTATAAATTTAAAGCATATCAAGTATGAACGAAAACAGACAAAGTTTTCCTATTAAACATTTTGATGAAAAGCACATAATATTCTTCTTTTTACATTGTACCTCTTTCTGAAATGACACAGAGAAGTCTCAACCCATACTGATTACCTTTTTCATTGTCAGCTACAAGAAAATCTAACCAGAAAGAGGGCTTCGATTAGGAATACTCCTCATTTCCTCACAAAACATCTGATGATGTAGAAATCAGCCTCCTTTCCTTGGTAGAAAGGAGGGGGTTGCTTTGTACAGGCTACAAATATGGATCAAATATTGTTTTGTTTTCTTGTGACTCTCCATCATCTCAGTACACAATTATGTAACAAAAAGGTTGACCTGGGATAAGAACAATCAGCAAAGGGAGATGTCAGGATCTCTGCCTCTTGGCGCCTTCTGGTTACGACAGGAGCAGCACCAGAATCTCTGTTTTGATGGAGTCCAGCAGGTCCTGTCTTCAAACAGGAGTAATCAAAGGAAATTCTGTGTTTAATATTATAAATACCTCAAAGATTCATTTTGATCTTAAAATCTCAGTTGACAGCCTATGTGTTACCTTGCAACTTGAACTCACGCTCAAGCTCAAGCCTGTGATCTGAGACCAAGTGTCTCAGCCAAAGCTCACAGCAGCAGATGAAAGGAATTGGCTTGAAGTGATTTTTGACCCATAACCAGGGCTTGTGGACAGTAAAGCAGAATTGGGTACCATGTTGAAGATCACAGCTTAAGAAACACAGTAGATAGGAAAATGTTTGCAAAAAATCTCAGTGTCTGCACTTCATGAGCAGATCAGCTCTGAACAGACACTAGTGCTAATTGCTACACCTTATCTCCAGAGTCAACATTTCTTTCACTTGATTGAGGAGCAGACTCACTGTCCTGTGGATAAGCCACTAATAACAGGACCAACACCTGAGAAATGGCACATTTTAAGATCTAACTAGTGTTTCCCATTAATTTCTACATTAATGTATAATTACATGCAGTGGATAGACATGGAAAACAATCCTAGCCTTGGCATGGAGAATTTCTGTACAGACACAGCATTTACAGAGTATATGATTACTGACACCTAATTTAGTCTGTCAGAGCAGCACTATGAGGGACTAATTAAAGTCAAAGTAGAACAAATGCTTGTGCTCAAGAAAAACACCAGGGAAAACACAGACAGATTTTACCAATCTGCACATAGTTCGTGCCTGTCAGTGCGAAGTGTGTCTGAGGCGGTAGGTTTGATACATTTTACCTGCTTCAAAGCAGAGTCTGTTCCACTAAGATAGCTCTCAATTTCAAAAGAGCAGAGCACTGGCACTCACTGCCCAGACTTGCTTACTTAACCAAGCTTAAGATTTTTGAATTTTGAGCCTCCAATTGCATTTTTAAAGTTTTCTTTGGCTTTTCATGGCGCCAGAAATCTATATCCCAAATACGATAAATCTCTCATGCCTAGAAGGAAAAACAAAAGCAAACAAACCAACAACAACATCAACAAAATGACAGGTAGGATGAAGAGAAGAAGGGGGTAAGGAGACAGAATAGCATTTCCAGCACAACTGTTGGACCAACTCACTGTTAGTTGCTCGTATGAAGCAAGACCCCACAACTACCAGGGTGTTTTGCAGGGCATTAAATTCATTCAGTGCAGGGCTGGGGCGAAAGGAGAAAGGGTGCTGAGGCTCTTACTTGCCAAGTTTTCATTATTTCAGCAAATTAGGATCTTTCTTGCCAGAGGCCAATATTTTTAAGATGTCCTGAAAAGCCCTGTTTTAAAATTCACTGAAGCTATGGGACTGTGAGTCAACTAGTCAAAGAGCCAGGTACTCCTGAATAGCTGTTTACTGTTTGCAGTACATATGCAGAGAATGAGAATTTGTAATTACTCATTCTCAGCACCTGAAATTACCTCAGTTTTGCTATCAGCATTTGGGACATGGAATCTACAAAGCATCGAAGAAGACCACATGTTTCTGCTTAGGCTTCTGAGGTTCAGCCAGCCTGGGAGACAGGACCCAAAGCTGCGCATCCCAAAATCCACCACTTTGCCACATCAATCAGCTGCGTGACATTCAGTGGCTGTTCCCAGCACGGGCATTGGCCACAGAGCTGTGCAACATTGGTGACAGCTCCAGGTGAGACTAAGCTCCATCCCTTCCTGTGGGCAGACCACTTGAATGGCAAAAAAATAGGTTTTGTGTGATGGCTTAGGGTATAGGAGTGACAAAGAGGTTTCATGTTTGAATGGGAAGGTTTTCAGAACTGAGCTATGAAAGATATTTCAACATGCCAACCAGGAGCTTAAAGAAGGTCAGCCCAATGCTGGCTTTCTTAGCTTGGCTGCAGAGTATTTTTCAACGTCCAACCCTTTCAAATTATTCCTGCAGGCCCACATGTACCCTCCATCAAGGACAAGCTGGTCCCCTCTGTTGCTTGATTCACAGAGCAGTTCAGAGCCTTGTTATTCCCTGTACAGTCACTGGATCCCATTCCTCTGGCTTCTTGTGTGCTAGAGAGGCTCCTCGCAGCCTACACAACATATACATCCAGGCTTTTGCTTTGTACAGTACCAGCCCAGCCTGGAGGGACAGTGGTTGGGTTTAGAGCAGCTCTTGTCTTCATTCTTGAGATGGTTTTCAGGACAGGAGCTGAGCTTTCCTAGAACAATCAGAGGCTAACATATAATTACACTATATTACCTTCAGCCAGATAAATCACTTTTGGGGAAAGAGGCTCATAACAACTCCAGACATGCCTAATAGTTCCACTGTGAGCCTCTGGATAAAGCCAGGGACTGGAAACAAAATGAAGTCATTACATGAAATTATTTGTACTACTGTAATGTTTGAGAGTCCCAGCTAAAATGAGACCTTACTTTAGCAGGTGCTGTGCAGAGCCAGTCAGACGCAGTTTCTGCCTGAATTATTTTGCCATCACAACACACAGGAGAAGGGTAGGGGTGCACATTTTCCCTCTGTTCCCACAGGCATAGGCACAGAGGAGGATTTCAAATCTGGGGCCAGCCAAGGCTGGTGTGAGTGACAGCCGAGAGCAGAGGTTTTGCAACACCACATAACCCAGGTAGCCTTATTGTTGTTGTTGCTCTTATTAACTACATTATCAGAGCCTCCTCAAGCAGTGTAAACCAAAATGATTTCCTCAAGCTATGCTCCAAGAGGCAAATTACACCCCCCACCAAACTTATTGAATTAACTGGAGCGTGCGTATTATCTTTGCTTATGGCTTTCAAGGCTCATGAATGCTACTGTAATTGTTCCATAACACAGATCAATAAGTAGAGCCCAAATTATGCCCTGCCTGCCTCAGGGGAAAGGCATTAAGAGTAGCTGGGTAACAGCTTTTTCGAGATCTTTCTGCCCACCAAACAAAGAGAACTCACTGTAAACTCTCACTTCTCAGGAAAAGATCTTATTTGCAAGTCAGCCTGTGAACTGTTCTGTAAACAGAAGATGGCAAGAGCTTTCATTTGGAATTAAGGAACCAAGTTAGCTGGCTAGGGTTATCCTAAAAAGTCCTAAATCTTAAAGCATTTTAAATTAATCCACATTTTAAAGGGCCTCCCTTCACTCCACATCAGTGTTGCCAGGTTTCATGTGTTACTTGGATGCAAACAGATATTCCAAAAAGATCACACAGAAGTTTGTGTTTACTTGAGGACAACAGGAAACACAAAAAGTACCAAATGACAATAAAAGAAGTGTAAAAAAAATCCTCATTTCTTGCTATGTTGAAGAAATTTTTGAGTGTTTGTCATTTGCTCCAAGAGGAAATATGCCTTGCTATTTATGCCGCAAATTAGCATATTTCTGAAGACATAAATAAAAATATCAAGGTGAAACACTGAGGAGTTTATTAGCTTAGTTATTAAGAGCTCTTTACACTTAACAACCTAAAGCATACACAGAGCAATTTGCAATCAGCACTTTTTAAACTCTGAATTCCTTTAAGCTTTCCTGCTTCCTTGAAAACATCATTCTTGTCTTCAAACTTTCAAAGAGGAAAGCCAAATTCATTAAAGCAACTCCTTAGCTATGCTTTCCTCTCTTCCCCTTATTCCATCATATCTCCTGATCTCAAGTGATCTAATTACTTTATAATTGGAGGTACAGAGCCTCCTGCCAGGGCAGGACTCAGCCCAGTGAGAACATCTCTCATGGATGGGATCCAGCTGGACAAGGGACCAGCACAACCCAGGGATGTGACAACTGGCAGAGCTGTGGGCCTGGGGCACTTGGTCCCCTTTCCTGGTTACACCTTCTCCTCTACCCAGAGCTCCCCTCTAGATCCCCTCCTTCCACTGCCATCTCCTCTCCCATCCAGACTGCATTACCCCCTGCTCTGTTCCTCCCTCATACACAATCTCCCATCTCCTTCAGCTCTTCCAATCCCTGCAGTACCTGAATGCCTCCTCTCCCTTCACTCATCAGATCAGTTTTTTTTTTCATCCTCCTTCTCTTTTTTCCCCTTTTCCTTATTGGTTTTGTCTCTTTTCAACACAATCTACATCAGAAAAAATATTTCTGCTGCTAAATAGAATTTGTGAGATGTACTGTGCTTATTCAAGCCTTGCACTCACAACACCCAGGTTAGTTTAATATATTCTCTTAATTATCTTGCTGGCTGGCTGCAATACATCATCCTAAACCAAGCTAGCAATATGCAGTGCACTTAAAGATAGCTGATGGAGTGTAAATGAACCTACAGGTCCCTGCAATGATCATGCAAGTGAGACACCTTCTGGCAAGGGTAACATGAAACAGACAGATCGTTTGCAAATAAGACCTTTTTTTTTTTAAGTAATTAATGAAAACAAACCCAATACCAAGAGGTGAGTGGGAATAAAGAAGCAAAATTCATGTTGCAGATATAAATCTTGAAATTCTGGTCTTTTTACAAATTTGCTTAGAGCTGAGAATCACAGCACTTCATCCTCCTTCCCTGACTGTTCAAAAGACACTTCTCTATTTCTCTGGACCAGAAGTCTTCAGGGATCATCTCATAGCAGCTCCTTAATTTTTCCTCAAATTCAAACGAAGAATATAAGTTTCTGCAACACCCCCACCTGGTAGCTTTCAGGAGAGCTACAACACCACGTGGCACAACAAGATGCTCTGTGACCTCTGCTAGAGGCTTTGCATTCACTTGCTCTTTGTGCTGTAACCATTAATCTGAAATAAATACTACTGGACAGAGAGCATATGGTGAATCTAAGAACCTACAGGCAGCCGATTCAATGAGAGTTGAAAGGAGAAGAGGTGGCTTTGCGAGAAGACAATGAGAAAAGAAATCAGTAAACAAATGACATAATAACTTCCTTTATCATGTGCCAGGCCAAGGATCCCACTAAAAAAAACCATTACTAAAGCTACAGCAGAGAACACTCTGGGCAGCACCTCATTTGTCTTGACACAACAAAACACAAAAAAGTCATGCTGCAATACCCAGCTCTTTTGATTGGTTTCCAGATCTGTATACTTCTCAGTCTTGTATGAACACATTTTTCCGAGGACAGGAAAAAAAGAGACCCAGGAGCTTTGTTCTGAAATAATGCAGTATTTCCCAAATCTGCAATGAGTAAAAATATTTTCATAAGCTAACTTAATTAAACTTTGAAGGGAAAATCTTAAAAAAAAAAAAAAACCAAACATTTTAGTAAGGTGGTAATGCAACAGCTCACGTGAAAATTAATGTAAACTAATCAATGTAAACTAAAGGGAGCACTAAAACAGATCCTCATTCTTACATTTCTGTTGCCAACACTGAATTCAAACAGGATCATGCTGGCAGCAATATAAAGAAAAATAACTTTTCATCCAAAAATTAATCCTAGGCAGCCAAAATGCAGGATACATTATTGAAACCGAACCTGACACATACAGAGCACCATCGTTGGGATAATTTTATTTAATGTGACACCATCTTTAATTATTAGAAAAACTATTTCAGTAGATAGGAAATTCCAAAACACACATCAGCTTCCTGAACTCTCACCACCTGTTTCTAAACTCATGAATATCTTAGACACACACAAGTGGAGTCTATACAACTGATTGTAAATAGGAAAAGAATGGATTCTGACACACAGCTCTGTTTGCCATTTGTGGATGTGATTGAAAACAAGACCTCCCTTGCACTGTATTTGGCTGATTGAGTCATACAGTCCTTGTTTGTATTATCAGGGGTTTGGAGACCATTGGATCTCAATGCAGGGTTATCATTTTCTCCCTGTTCAGATGTATTGTAGTTTAGTGCCAGCAAAGGGAAGGACAACTTCTGCATTTTTCTGCGGCATGATAAAACGTTTTCACAATCACTTTCTACCCCTTTTTTGTCTTCCCACAGTAGTTTTAAAGCATTCTTAACTCTGATGACATCTTTTTTTCCTTGCTGGTGATGCCTGCTGGTGATTAATTTCTAGTTAATAGAAGACACAAAACTATCAGTGAGCAAATTAAAATGATCTAATAGTCCTTCCTGGCTTTATACTTTCTGAAACCATTAGAGAGTCAAGCATACCTGCGCCATTGCAAGGGGAAAGATCCTGTAATATTTCATCTGCTTGTGATTTCTGAGAGCCTGTCCAATGATGTATGACTGCCAGGGGAAGACAGTGTTGTGTCCCTGGGGACTCCACTGGAGCAGGGCTTCCCAATACCTCATCAGCCTCCACTGCACAAAGTCTTTGTGCTTGAGGTGGCTTCCCTTAAAGGGAGACAGCAGTGAAGGGAGGTGGGTACAAAGGAAAGTTTCCTGAACTTTAAGTCTTCAGAAACTTGACATTTCTGCCAAAGGGTGTTCTTTAGGTTATACTTTAAAGGGGGGGAAAAAAAATCTATTTTCCACATTAAAAAAAAATTGAACAGATTTTCTGTTGTTGTTGTCAGAAAAATATTTTTTACAGATTTCTTTTGGCTGAAAGAACAAGTTCTCGGAGCTTGGCTTTCTGCAAGAAGCCATAATATTGTCTGAAAAATCAAACAATTAATAATAGTTAGCTCATGGGAACAGCTCCAGAGTAAATTCTTCCTCCTGCTGTATGGCTCTTTAGAACTTGTACAGAATATATCTCCTCCTCCTATGTACAAGGGATCATTTCACTCCTCCCATTCTTGCCTTCTAGAAACACCCACAAGCTGAAAACTTCCAAACGGGGAAAAATAAACCTTAGACGCCCATTTTTTTACCTTGCTTGGTCTGGTGAAAGGAGCAGGCTGCTCTTCTGGCTGGTCTGCAACCCAGCAGACAACACAAGAGGGCTCTGTGGCTGCACACAGCCGGCCCCACCACTTGACGCTCCGCGATGGATTTCTCCTCACCTGGTCCTTCTGAGCCGGTCACCGCTGGTGCTGGCACCCCTTTGCAGGGGTCCAGGGTGAGCAGGAACCCTCCCTTCTCCTGCCTGCAGCTGTGCCCAGCTCCCCGGCCGGCCGGGCTGGGCCCCGGGGTGTCCCTGCGAGGCCTCGGAACGGAGCCGGCAGCGGGGCGGGGAGCGGGCCTGCCCCGGGAGGCGATGGTCACTGCAGACAGCCCTTGCTGGAAGTGCCTGTCCCCTCTTTTCAGTCTCCTTCTATAGAAGCTCAGAGCAGGCAAAGCTCTTGGTTTCATTTCAGCTCTTTCTCTTCTGAGATCATTAGAGCTTCTGCTGCAGGCAGAGCTGGCCACGTGGATGGTGTCTGCAGTGCCTGACCAGAACAGTTCCCTCTTGGGCCTGATGCCTGTTCCCACCTCATCCTCATCTCCATCCTGGGGTTTCTCCCTGGATCTGCAGTCACCACTTTTGCTGCAGTAGCCACAGTCCGAGCTATGAGGTGGTGTTTCATTTTTACTATTTTGCCACCACAGCTCAGCCAGATTTTGTCAGGAGAACTTTCTGGAAAATTTCCCTGCTTATCTCAAAAAATCTGTGACATTTGTTACAGTGATAAAAATCTCCCACTGACAAGCTCTGACATTTGCTGAGGGCCCACTCAGCCCCAGGAACATCAGGTATCTGCTGGCCCCATCACAGCTGTGGCATAGATGGGTTCCTCCTTGTTCTTGCAAAAGTGCCACAGACAACTGTGAATGCCCTCCTCAGAGAATTCCCCTGGACCACAGAGCCATGGCTCTTGCCTTGCTAACTGCCCTTGCTTTTTGCAGCCATCAGAAGTCATGGATGGCATTTTTTCCAAATTCTCTCCTTTACTCTTTTGAAATTGACACCAAAGAAAATCTCAGCCTATAGATGGAAAAAAACCCCGAAGTCCTTGATCTTTTCAGAGTGTGGAGAGTGCTGTTACAGTAACTGTCACAGTTTATTAAACATCCCTGGTCTGCCCCATGTCAAAGACAGGGTAACCTGAGCACATGTAACACCACCTCAGTTCTGACCATGCAGGTGCATCCATCCATGCAGGCAAGAGCAGCAGGAGCCTGCACTGGGGAGTCTTACAGCATTAGCCAGCATTTGTTCAAGGATAGACAGGCTGTAACCACATCAGTGCAGGGCACTGACCCTTACCAGGGGCTCCTCTGAGTGTGTTGCTGTCAAAACTCCTTTAACTCCATCTGGTCTCACCTGAACAACATGCCCGAGAGAAGACATAAACACCTCTTCTGCAACAGGTTCTCCAAGGACAACAACAAAACATTTAATTAATGTCATCCTTCTGGATATCCAGCTCTGGACAAAGGGATGTGCAGCCCACATGGACACCACCACACCAAACGGCAGAGTCAAGGGAGGGCAGGGAATCAGAGCTGGACTAAGCCCTGCCTGCCCACCATCCCCTCCCACATGTGCACAAGCCTTTTTCCTGGTCTGCTTCAATGGACATACTTCAATCTCTTCACTGTAGGTTTTACAAGAGGATCCCTGGAGCCTGCTGCACTGCTAGGAGTTGTGCATCTTCTTCATATATGGCCTAACATAACAACCCCTAACAGTGTCCAGCAGGTCCCAAAGGAGTTGGGGAAGGGGTAAGTTTGCCCCTTGCCAGTGGGTGACAGCAGAATCGGCACAGCTGTAGCAGCACGAGTCTGCCCCGCCTGCAGACACACACTCCCTGTCAGCCAAGTCTCCAGGTGGCAGATCAGAGGAACCAGCTGCTCTGATGGAAATTAACCTGTTTGCTCCCTCTCACACACAAATACAAGCTACAGAAAAAAGAAGTCATGCTGGAAGCTGCTATTTATGAGGAGCAGTTTAACAGATGACCTAGAGAGCAAGTGGAAACTGAGGCTCAGGCTGAGATCCCAAATAAGAGACGCAAGGAGGACCAGGTCATTTCTAGACATAGATCTCAATGCACAATGATGAGGAAAATGTTGAGGCCAGCTCAGGTCTCTCAGGAGCAGAGGCAGAATTGAAGGGTCTCCCCTCACATCTTGAAAGCCTGCTGTGGAAACCACAGGACAGACATGGGACTGCAATGGAACATGGGGGGAGACACAAGGAGGGAGGGAGAGGGGGACCCTGTGGTGACCCTGCCACGAAAAATCCATTTTTCCTGTGCCCAAGCTCCAGCCTTCCCTAGATCCTCTCAAATATTTCTAGACTACAGAAATACAAATAACATCCTTAAACTTGATGGAAAGAGCCTGAGGAGCGGTGGATGCTTGTTCAAAGCCAGAGAGGTAAAGAGAGATCATCTTCATGGAACAAGTCACTGCTCTGTGCCTGTGAGCTACTCAGTGCCCACTCCCTGCCACCCCCAGACCCAGCAGGGTCCCTTCCAGGAAAAAGCCTGACTGAACCTTGAACATGCTTGGAGAAGTGTAATGGAAATTTCACAAAATTTCCATTCCAGAGTGACAGGATGTGGAACATTCTAGCTCAGAGCCCTCACAACCTGCCCTCCACAATGACACAATCTCCTCCTCTCTCTCTCCTCTCATTCATGCTACTGTGTCCGTGACTGTGCTTTGCCTGCAAGAGACAATTCCATTTCAGTGCAACAGATTCAAACTCTAATTGAGTTTTCCCATTTAAATCCAGGCAGGAACAGCTCTGCCAGCCTGCAATCATGAGAGCTATTTTTGAAGAGAATTTTCAAACTAGCCAGGAAGTCAAATATAACATTTTTAAAATATTTTTAAGTGTGTGTGTGCACACGAGTGCATTTCCTTCTGCAAGCAAAGGAGCAATTGCTCCCTGTGCATGAGAGGAGCCAGGTTGCTTTAACCGTGTGGCTGCTGATATGACTTCTCTGTGGCAGTGGAAAACAAAAAAAATCTTCAGTTTATGTGTGTATTCCTGCTTTAAGTGATTCACTGTAATGGAAAAAGCATAATGCTGCTTCTCTTCTTTTAGCCCTGTCTCATCCCAGACACCATCTATCTTCATGCCTCTCTACGGCTGCTTGCACAGTGGTGTCCCTTCCCTTATGCTCCTTAATTCAAGTGCACAGTCTGGGGATTATTTGGAATATCTTATCCCCATCTCTCTACAGCACAAGGAAGGACTGTTTTATGATGAAGACATCAGATCAGGACTCACACCCAGATTTTGTATTCAGTAGTGATTCAAACTTCTTCTGGAACTCAGTTTTTCATCTTCTATTATACGAAAGTGCAAAAAACCTTCGTCTTTCATGCTATTCTCTTTCAAGGCAAAGTCCAAGCCATTTTCTCTTAGGCACACTAAACACCTATTAAGCTTCTATCACTAAATACATTGTAAACCTGTATTTTCTACCACTTTCCTTATATTCTCTTCTAAATACTGTATGGTTTTTTTAAGGAGCAAAGTGAACTCCCTGATAGATGTTTTGATCTCTAGTTTAATAGGCCTTTACAGCTGAAATCAGTGTTAGGAATAAAAGTCAATACTTGCATACTGAGATAGTTTCCGTTTCATTGATCCTTTAGTAAGGACAAGAGTGCTTTGCAGGGTTTACCATCTTACAGATAAATTGACTGGAATGTTTTGAAGGTTCAAATACTTCAACAAAGATTTTTCCCTAGGATAAAAATGTTTGCACAAAAGCATACATTTTGCTGTAGAATAATTAAAAATTAAATGATGATGAGCCCATCATAATTTTGTGCTATAAACACAAACTCTCAGCTACAGTGAAGCCTTGCTCTGAATTTCTCTCTAAGCAGAGCCAGTTTTGCCCCATGTCATTTCTATTTATTGTTTCCCTACTTCATCAGCTTGTTTCTGAAGACCTAATGAAAAACAGTGCTGAAAGTCACTCCCTAAAATTAAGATAATCAACATCCACCTCTCTCCTCTCATCCACTAAGCCAGTCACCTCACTGGAGAGGTTATCATCATCCCTCTGTGCAGTGAGGAAGAAGGTCTGAAAGCCAAGATCATGGCATGGACAGGCCAGTTTTATTTTCCCACTGCTTGCAATTGTTTATTCCCAGGATGAGCCAATTTTGTCATGAAGAAGGTTAGACGTGATTTCTTCATTTCTGTTTTACATTAGTAGATCTTGTTTAACCTCAGTCTCAGGTATTTAAATGCACTGCAATATCTGGGCTTAAAATTGTGCTGTGACCTTTAGAAAAGGATCCTGAGGCTAAAATATCAGTTGTGCCATTCCAAGGACAGCTCATTTCCCCATACAGATCTTTTTTGTGTTGCTAACAGGGAGCCTGGTTTTTATGTTGTTCTTCACAAAAACAGAAGCTCAGCCTTGGCATCATCTCTCCTTGAAGTAACTGAGAAGTGAAATTGGCCCATGTTTTATGACAAATGCAGTTGAAAGCTTAGTTGAAAATTGGATTTTCTTTAGAAGAGAAAGCAAGGAGGACAGACAGACGTCAATGGAAATGCTCTTTTTGGCATCCCTGTGCCTTGAAGCAGCTCTCTGAAGATGGGTTTCCAGGGCAGAGAAACTATGATGAACTAGGCCCTGAAGTTACTTCCATAGTCTAAACTCTTAAATATTTTACCACCACTTTAAAGAGGAAGAGTCTCCCTGCCACCCTTAGTCCTGCAAAGCCAGTTCTCTGCAGAGATGTGAAGGAGCAAACAGATATTACCAACACAGACTTATTTGGAGATCAGGAAATAAAAGTATATAGGTGTCTGGATGTGGCCAACACTGCTCAGAGCTCAGACATACTTGGTGTGTCACTTGAGCTGCAGTGAGAGTCCCCACTCAGCGCTGTGTGACAAGAGGAGGAAAGCACACGGGATCCTCAGTCCGGCAGTGAGGAGCTTCAGGAGGAACTTGTTGCTGTTGTCTACAACCTGAAAGGATTTTATAAAAAACGAGCCAGGCTGCACTTGTAGAATCCCAAGGACAGGCTGAGGGTCAAAGACCACAAGGACACAAAGAAATAAATTCTCTCTGTGGACCACAACAACCACTCAAACACAGGGCCAGTGAGTTAGTGGACTCTCCATGCTCAGCCCAAAGCCCAGCGCAACCTGACCTGCCTTTGGAGTTGTCCTTGTTTTGGGATGGAGATTTGGCTGGACAACCTCCAGAGGTCTGTTCCATCCCAAACCACTCTTTGAGACAGTGACTTACAGGGGATTTAATATAACTTAATTATCTCAGGCTAAGACAGAGTATCTAAACCCTTACTGAGATTAAGAGATGCACAAGAACAGTGGGAGTCCTGTCTACATCAGAAGAGATACTGAAAACTTTAGTTAAAAATTCTTTCAGCAGCAGTGAAGTTTCAGTAAGTCCAGGGCGGTTGCTAATATACCTAAACATTGAGATTATATAAACACTTCCAAGAAGCAGAAAATTTCAAAATTATATGTTTACTCTTCACTTAGTTTCTCTGATAGCAGAGCTGTTCTTCCTAAATATGCAGGAATTCCTTCACAGAAGCATAGTCTAGATACCCTGGTATATTTTTCTCTTGGGAGGCATTTTTCTCAGATATTCATTATGTATATTATTTGAGAGAAAATGGTAAGTTTTTGTCAGCAGACTATGGTATCACATGAAGCATCAAATGCTAGGAAAGCATTCTGATAACAATATGAAAATTATCTATACATGTGTGTGTACCTATATGCATATATATATACACAATATGGGATATTTCAAAGATCTCTGTTTTTACAGTCTGTGTTAGATACAGAACACTCTTCCTTTGCATCTGCTGCTGCTTTCTCAATTATTTATCTGTAATTAATTATTGAGATACCATTTTTTTTTAAATATAAGTAAAATCTTCACAGCACAGAACACAGAACCATGAATTCAGCATTGAACTGCTCAAGCAGAGACAGAGCAGAAAGGCAAAAGAATTGTTATTAGCATACAAATAGATGAGATAATGGAAAAGGGGATATACTGCTCAGGAAGCAGTTTTACAAATGTTATTTTTCAAGTGTTCTACAGGATGGAAGTCCCCATTTAATAACAGCATTTAAAATTGTCATTAAAGCCTTAATCCTTTAATGTGCCACATGTGGGTGGCTGCTGTCCAGATGCCAAGTGAGGCTGGGGAGGAGGTGAGCTTGATGAGAAGGGGGAGTTCTTCAGATAAGAATCACATTGTCCTGCAGGCTTACAGATCCACCCTGCAGCATCCCCCAGAGACCTCTGAGAAGATTTTCAGCAAAGTGCAACAAGAGAAATTAAAAAAAAAAGAACAAAGGGAAAAAAATATGAAGTGCATTTCTTTCAGCAACAAACTCAGATTTCTAAGGTTTCTCTATCACTTGTTAGCAAAGGTACAGTCACAAGTCCCCAGAAATCAACAATGATTTTTAATATTAATGTACATTGATACTAATACATATTTAAAGAATTTATATATCCTTAGCTGAACCACAGAAACTGAAAGCTACTGGGCTTCCAGCAACCTGCAGTGCAATATAAAATGGATTATCTTAAACAATCTTTTCTGGAAATGGTTGGCACAAAGGTATGAAGAAAATTGCATCCTCTCACCTGAGAGATGATAATTTCATTGCTTGCAACTATCTGACCATAATTTTAAGGAATTCTTTGTGGACCTCAAAGGGAAACTTGCACTGCACTTTTATGCCAAGGCAGTGGATACAATATGAACAAGATTAAAATCCTTAAAATTATTTTAATCCTCATTAAAATATTCTTTTTAAAAATAGCTGCATATTCCCCCTAACATCCTGTATACTTGGCCCAGTCTAATCAGTGTGGCCAGTATCTGAATCTCAGGAAACTGTTTAGATATCTGTGGGTGAGTGTCACACTGGCAAGCATATAGAAGAGCTAATCACTTTGCAGGATATTAGGCTATTTTTGTCTCCAAATACAAGCCATTGAAGCCATTGTAATGGAGTTCAGCAAGATATATTTCAGGCACAGAATATTTAAATTATAGCTAGTGCTCTCAACATTAGGGAAAAAAAGTATAAAAAGGATACCTCAAGGACCTAAGCTCTTTATAACCTTTGAAGCAGCAAATCTCTGACAATACTTCATAGAGTAAGTACTGGAAGATAAACAGCTGCGCCAGTACACATTATTATCAGTTAAATTATCAGATTCCAGCTGGCACAAAAGTCAAGTCAAACAAATAATTTAAACTTCCAGGAGGAGCTATGTGCCTATGGGGTTCTTCTTGAAAGTCACTGGAGTGAGTCACTCACAGAAGTCCTGATGCCTAAATATCTAAATGAGGATATTTGTTACTAGAGTATTCATTGCTCAGATTTTGGTCAGAATATTAAAAGGAAATTGGGGCTAACACAAAGCTCAGCAAAATAAATATCACATGTCACTGACCTGAATGTTTGCAGCTGCTCTATATCTTTGATCTAGTGGGTGAAACACAAAATGTCTCAGAACTCCTTGATCCTGTCTCTAATGTTGATATTAACATCTTTGTTACAACTACCCAGGCACTGTAACCTAGCAAGGTGCATTCCAACAGTTAAAATGACTGGTGCTGTTTTATATGCCAAAGCTGCTTTCCAGCTGGTGTCAACATAAGAAATTAAACTTAGTGTAAATAGACCAAACTGCCTGAAAAGTTACAGAAAAGGCAGCTGGGAAGCTGCTGAGAACCTGAGAGAGAAGAAGCTTTTCTGTTGCTGGATGATATGGCAGCATTCAAAGGAATGTCCTTTGAGATAGATCACGGCCAATCCTGGTCCAATTCTCATCTTTTTGTTGAAATATTTCTCGAGCTTGAATCCCCTCCCAAATATGGGAGGGGGGAGTGAGGAGAATCGAAAATTGGGGATTTTAATCTTCTGTGCTCCCTCTGTTGTCACTGAGGAGACATCCTTAGTACCTCTCCCCATGGCAACCTGTAGGTAAACTGGCAACACAATACTGAATTAATCCCTTTTCCACACATTTTCACCTACATCCGAGATGACACGGGCTGTGTAGTGGACAGATTTGGAGGCCGCAATAAATGAGGTCCCCAGGTGCAGAGCCCTGATGCCCCACAAAACAATTCAAAAAGATGTCCACCAAAACCATTGGAAATTTGTGCTGAAAAGGATTAGATAGGAGAAGGTAAGAAGGGAAGCAGAAGAAAAGGGAAAGGGGAGGAAAAGCCAAAATGAAAGGAATGATGAAAGAGAAGAAAGAGGAGCTCAACAGAAGAACATATGAGTCACTCTTTTATTAAGACTTTCTGTAAAGTTCAAAAACCCTACTGCATTTTATCTGTGAGCCTGAAAAGATGAAAGGAGCAAGGAGCAGAAAGTTGTAACTTTCATGTTTACACACAAATGCTTAGAAGGAATCTACCTTTGCCTTACAACCTCATTCAGTACTTGGAAGTGCAAATACAAATTAAGCAAAGGCTTTGAAGTCCTCAGCTATGCAGAAGTCCGAGCAGAACAAGGAGTTCTGAGCCGAGGCAGAAAGGTGCCTGCAGTGTTGGAGGAACATGAGTGCAAGGAGGCAGAGACAGAAGATATGTCTTTTAATCCTCTGAGTTTTGCTTGTGCCAAGAGTCTCATTGAATCCACAGGGGGAATTTGTCTTGGAATGCCAGGAAAGTTGCCGGCCTGGCCTGTCAGCATTGTCCGAAGCCTCTCTGTCAGCCAGCTGTGTTGGCCTCATGTGCGCTTGGTGAGCACACACTTGCCAGGGCTGGAAACTGGGAGTGAATGCAGCAGGAAGGGAGAGATCAAGTAGAGGAGGCTCTGCTCACATGCCCAGTGCTGCTGTGCACAGGAGGAAATGCTGCTGCAACCAAAACACCTGAATTGTCAGTGAAGGTCTTAGGTACCTCCACACCAGCCCTTTCTGTGCAAATCATCGACTGAGAAATCTTCCACAGCCGCAGGGCACCAAAAGTACCCCAAGGGAGTCCTCCAAGCAAAAAAACCCTCAAAATACATGGCTTTCAATGGCACTCTCTCTAGGCTAGACTGTCTCCTTGGGCCATCTCTACCCCTTCCCTCTGACTGTCTTTTGTTCTGTCTTTGACTGGATGGCTCTACTCAGCAGGTACACTCCAGCACTGCTCTGGTCTTTCCCCATGCAGCTTTTACCCAGAAAGGTCTACTGAGCTTTCAATGACTGTTAGCACAACTAGGGAATTAGAGAGAGGAGAAATAACCAACATCAGCAGGGATGCGCCAGAAGTGTCCAAATTGGTAGAGAACACTGAAGAGAAAGTCAAATTACAGTAGTGTTGCTGTGTACACAAGAACCAAAATTCTACATCCCTCATGAGAAGCTAAAGCAAAAATCTGCGGAAAGTGAATTCCTCTACTTGTTCTTGGAGCCTGAGGACTCCTTGTTTTGTGTGTAAAGGGAATATTGATTTTGGCAGCACAGGGTACATCCTACAGGTCTCCAAGTCTCTTAAGCCCACTGCCACTACTTCTATACTCTCATAAATTCCTCTTAAGAATGAATGAACTTTATTATTATTTTAAAAAAATCTGCTTAATGAGTTTTCTCATGTATGTCCAAGATGAAAAAGCGAATATTTAGCCTCTGAACTAAGGGCTAAATAACAGCATGGTAAGTGATGAGGACCTATTGCCCACTATTTATTTGCTTTAGAACAGTAACAATGTCAACATTTCCAGCCAGTACTTATCATTCCTGCTGGGTTAGCACTGAAGGGTTTTGTTCTCAGTGGAATCAAACAGTTCAGGGCTTTTTCCCCTCAAGTTTACAGAATATCTCTGTAAATGAAGATCATCAAATTCCTGCTGATAATCCAGATGCTGCTGTTAAAATACATGGTCATATATACACATATGAGTTTATATACACATAAATATTTAAATATATAAATGTGCATATATAAGCTCTAGTCATATAAGTTTGAAAAGCATATAAATACATCTATGTGTGTTTGAATATACACAGGCAATGGAAGAAAACAGATCCTGCTGTTGGAAATACTGAAAAGTCATCTGGACATTATCCTGTGCAACTGGTTCTAGCAGGACCTACTTGAGTAGGAGGATGGATAAGAAGACCTCTGGAGAGCTCCTCCCATTCCAGACATCCTGTGGTCCTGCAATTCTATTTTTCCACCTAAAAGCAATTATTCAAGTTGGCTGTCTTCTAATGGCATCCATCTCTGGAGCATATGAACAATTTAGCAGCATGTTTATCCAGTTCCTGAGGTCCCAGAAGTTTTTCTTTGTATTTCTTTGTTTTTCCTTTTGGGACTTGCTGTGAGAAGTTCATTGTTTTACTGTCAGCAGTTCCATATGCTCCAGGCTGAACGCTGAGCCCAGTGACAAAAGTTAAATATTCCTACATTCAACAACTTCATGGAAGATTTTAATCTCTAAAGTAAAATGTTTCTAACTGCTTTGCCCAGAAGGACAGATTCTGCAAACATAAATTTTACAAAAAAGCTTTTCTTCCACTCACTGGTGAACTTTTCTTCCTTATAGCTGTCTCTAGGTTAAAATTAGATGGAAGAGAAAACTTTCCTAAGCTTGTCATGAGAAATATTGTATCCCAAGTTACTGAGAAATATTAATGAGTGCACTAATGGATAGAATTAGGAGCTTTAATGACTTACATTCAGCTGCCCGGAGCCTTACAATCTATGAAGGACTGAAGGAAGGCTCCCAGAGGGTCTCATGATGTGCTGATTCTCAAATCAATCCTTGGATCGGTTTCCTGGGAGTGCTCAGAGACTTAGTAGTTTCAGGCACCAATTCAAGAAAATTGTCTTATTCACTATCTGCCATTGCAGATACTCCAGAGTTTTCAGCACCCAGCAACTAAAACAGGGAAAGCTCCTGAATTCTAAAAATTTTGCAATGTGCTTAAACGCATTCGTAGGTTTTAAATCCTTGGATTAGGCCATATTCCCAACAGCTTTCCATAGCTGGACCATTTTTGAGACTGCGTTGCACAGTTCTAAATCTGGTATATTATGCCTCATAACCAAGTGAATTCCAGATTCTTGCCATTCCAACTAGGAAGAGATTTTAGGTTGATTTGGGAACTTTATTGCACAAACTCTACTTTGTGTCTACTTGAAGACAATTTCAGTTTTAGGTGCTTTGTAAGCCTCAAATAAGATAAATAGTTGTCATTGTTTACTATTGACTTTTTTCTTAATTTTATTGCCCTTTGGCAGTAAATGCATTTTACTTAACCACAACAAAGCCCCAGGGACTCCACTGCAAGATCCCTGAAACCTCCAGCAAAGAGGAATGGCCCATGCTCTTTACATCTAGAGCGGGTCCAGCATTACAGTGGAGAAGAAAAAGTGACACTTCGCGTTTTTAGGAGATTTTCATGTTTCAGCTTAGCCATTTGAAACCCCATTGTTTTCTGCCACAACAAAATAATGTCTTGAGTTCCTACAGAAGCAGATGCCTGATAGGATATTTGAAGGGGGAATACCAGGTAGTCCAAATTGTGGTCTTGCAGCGCGTGTCAAGAAAGAAATCACACAGCTGAGAGGAAAGCAAGGTAATCTTTGTGTGGTTGAAAGGATAAGTCTGGCGCCGACTGCCAGAGAACAGTACAATCAGTGGCACCACCAGCCTATGGAAATGGAGAAATTATTTTCATAATGCTGCATAATGACAAAAGACTGGCTGGATTTGCTGCTTGTGGTTTCGTATACTGAGGAACATAAGAAATGCCTCGACATTTTCAGCACTTCAGACAGAAGTCCAGGTTGTGGCAGACAACAGCTGAGCTAATTAAGGGGAAGGTGTAGGGGAAGACAAAAAGAAAGGCTTGTCCCAGCATGTCACAGCTTTTCTCACTCAGGAGTTCTTGTGACGTGAAAAAGGTGGAAGAAACAAATTTTTCTCCCTCAAGTCTGGTCCCTGAGCTGGCAGTCCTGTTAGAGGGCTATGGTATCCCTCAGCCACACTCCACAGCTTTGCTGAAGCACTTTCTGCAGCAAAATAAAGACATAATTCACTAGGGGAAGCTGCCAGCATGCAGCCATTACTGCAGGTTTGCTTTCTGATTCCAGAAAGCAGAGTTTCACAGCCTCTAGGAGGGTCAGCAGAAAGCTGAAAGCTCAGCCCCAACATTTCCTCTATTCCTGCTCTGTATCTATAGAGATACTGGATGAATTCCCAGCAGCTTCACCCCATGGCTCCTCTGAAATCCACCAGTGCTGGAGAAGGTGCTCTCAGTTAAGTTTTCAATCAACAGTTCGAATCTCTGTATCTTTCTCCAAGCCTTGAGATATCTGCTGCTACATACCGTCAAAGAACTAATTCTGAAAGCTTGTACTGAGGTGAAAATCTCTCTGAATTATTCTCACTTGCCCAAGATGAGACATTTAATATTTTCCTTTTCTCCCTAGAGGCAGTAAAGATGAGGTAACAGTGACATGTAAAACAAAAACAAAAATACAGGGGGATGTATTATCTCTGTGAGGTGGAGTCCACTTGGGTTTGTTCAAGTGTTCACGTTTGAGGCTGGTGGGGTCATCAACAACCACTGAACCCCTACATGCACAGTCCATACAAATAATGGTGACTGCACAGAGGCTGGAGGGGCTCACTGACCAGCACATCCACCTGACTGCTATTTAAGGCCTGAAGATATTGCCAGATAACCCTGGTTAGGCTGTGCTGCAGTTCATTACAGTCTGGTGTGGTGGGGTTTGCTCTTTTTGTATTCAGTTTCTGCGGTTACAGAGATGTCTCTAGTGAAGACCACACTCCCCTTTCACTTCGTTTCTGTGGTATTTTATGAGGCAGAATATAAGCAAGGTGGAGCAGCTGTGATTCAAATCATCTCACAAGTAACATTGCTCTGCCATTGAGGTAACTTTGGCCCACACCAGAGAGCTAGCACAGCTCTAATCATCCAGTATATCAGCTTAAAAGAGAGTCCTGTGGGCTCCTCATTTCTTTTCAAACCATCCTGCAAGAGATGTACAACCAAGGAACAAATACAATTTCTCAGAGTGCTTAGTTTTCACTTTGGCACAATCTGTAGATGCTGTGTTCCAAAAACCTCATGGGAACTGAATTATCCCAAGTCCTACTGTCCTGTCCCCCTTCATTTAAATAAGCTGAAATTGGTGAATATACTTGGACGTATAAGACATAAATACAAACACACAGAGAATGAAGCTGTACCAACTATACTGAACCAAGCAGCTGTTGTCCTTCTGGGGTTCATTTTAGTGACTAAGATTGTCATTTTCAAGAGTCAATTAAAAACATTAGGGAAGTCTCGTCTAGAAAATCAGCATCTCCCTCTGTGCTCCCTGAGTGATGCTCAGTGCTTGCCACAACCACCCCATCTGTGAAACATCCTGACACTCTGATTTATGTGAGAAGTGGGTAAGTAGGTCCTTTGGATCATGACACAATACAGGATGAATGTGTTTAATCCAGCTCTTAATGCTATTATTATTATTAGAGTCTATTTGCACAAATCAACTCCATCTCTCTCAGTCCTTGCCATCTTCCACTGTACTGTTGGTACAAAGTGTCACTTTTCACTATATTATCCCTCTAGGAACCACCAGGAGACAAAGTATGATATCAAGAGGAGAAAAAGANGAAATAACCTCCTGAAAACTTCTGGTAAGGCCAGAAGCTGTTTGGGGGCTGTGAATCCACACACTGAAAAAATCCTCTGCCTGTAACTCTCAGTTCCACCTATCCCAGGCAGACAGTCTTTTCCCATGGGTTTTCCCAGTTTTGGTAATCATTTGGATATTATAAAATATAATTAACAGCATGATAAATACCAGCTTTAGTTCAGATGACACCTTTGTCTTTTAATTCTTTTAAGAATTGGGCAATATAAACTTGTTTCATACTTATTCAATTAGTTGAATTCCACCATGAAACTAGAAGACAAATTGAGTTTAGTGTTTAATATCTCTGCAGTTGCCAAAAAGAGGGCAAGACAAAGTAAACACAATTTCATAAAGCAAAACTTCCCAGCTTCCATGTCCAATAAGCATTTTTTCATAGGAGCTAATAGAAAAAATTTTTGTTTGCTCTTCCATAATTGCATAGAATTGACCTAGATTACCATCAAGCCTGAACTTCTGACAAAGCAATTCAGATTTTAGCCCAAATAACATGTACCTGGAGGTACCCTTTGGATGCCACTTAAGCACTGCTGCCAGTCTTCCTGAACTGAAGAATAAAAGGAGCTAAGTTCACTTCTAATAGTTCTGAAATCTCGGGGAAGTGTGGGAGTTTAAATGACAAATTCCTTTGGTTAGAAATACATCATCATCATCATTCATTTCATCAGCTGCAGGAAAAATGAAAAATTTCATAGAAACCCAACAGCGATGATAGTTTAATGGTCTAGTAGGATGTGTATTACAAGACACTGAAAACAAAAGCATTGTTTAAACATGGAATGATGAATATGACCTTATCTTACTCATAAAGAGTCAGAACAGCTGCATCCTGATGCCAAATGTAAACAAAAGCAAGGCAAGATGTGCAGTGAATAATCTGGATTTGTTTCTCTATTCAGCAGTGGAAAGTAAAGCACAGCAGAGACGTCTCAGTTTCCCACCTCTCCCGTATCTATACATAAATATAAAACAGCACAACCCACATGTGTTTAAACAGAGACTTAAAAATGTTTGAACTTCAGGGAAGCCTAAAAGATGTCCTAGAGATTCTCTCAGGGAAAGAAAACTTCAGAGCTCCTTTATGCTAAATTGCACAAAATGCCCAGCTTTATAGCTTCATTCAAAGCTTTTTCATTCACAGGAGGGTATAAATTGTGAGGGAGATCCACAAATTTCAGAAACACTATGATTTTCAAGGGATCTCTCCATGCTCATTCTTCAGTATATCCAATATATACTGAAACTGAGAAACACTTTTTTTTTTATTTTTGTTTGGAAGGGCTCTAATTTTGGAAGTAGAAGAGTGACAAGAGGACCTCCACTGATTGGACAGCTCTTCTACATGAAAAAATCTATGTTGACTCTAGAGAGTTCTTTATGAAAGAATGAACTGAAAAGCAGGAAGGTCAGTGAGTACAAAATAGATTTCATAGCATTTTAAATATCTTAAAGGCAACAAGAATATGAGCCTTTTAGGAAGGAGGAAAGCAGAAGGAGGAAATAGATTAATGTGAACATTCTAAGAAATCCTAGCGTGTGGAAGAAAATAAAAATCAGAGTTTTTATCAAGGAACATGCTCAGGTATCAAGGAACAAATAATTGGGGGGG
>VZDJ01000116.1:20941056-21036450 GCA_008694505.1 Cyanoderma ruficeps | reverse complement strand
GGGGGGGGGGGGGGTGTGGTGTGGTGTGTAATGCCCAGACACCAGCTCAGCAGGGCTTTGAGAGATCTCTGAATAAGCCAAGAGACATAATCATTGTCGTTTGAGAGACAATTCTGTAAAGCGCCTTGAAGAGAAGAGATATTGACAGGGGATCCAGACAAAAATCCTGCCATCAGCAATCACTCCAAAGCAGGGATATTTTCCTCATCAAAATATTCAGAATAGTGCCATAAGCTATGTAAGGGAACAGATTGACAGGCAGCACAGAGTCAAGATTAATGATGAGTCTCTAACCATCTAATTGCAGCTGAATATCTGA
The DNA here is from genome assembly GCA_008694505.1 of Cyanoderma ruficeps. Classification (NCBI taxonomy): domain Eukaryota; kingdom Metazoa; phylum Chordata; class Aves; order Passeriformes; family Timaliidae; genus Cyanoderma; species Cyanoderma ruficeps. The sequence goes on along the minus strand of VZDJ01000116.1, from coordinate 21,036,131 downwards.
GTGCAGCAAATCACACCAAATATAGTGAATATAATCAAATGCACTCCCCGTGCTGGGAAAATATCTCTCTGCTGCTGCTCCTGTACATGCCTGGTTCCCAGATGAATCAGTCAAATTCCTGTTTCAAGCTTTCAAGACCCAGTCAGATATGCTGTCTGTATGAGGGTAGTTATTCAGAGAATAGCAAAGCCCATTAACCTGGGGTTGCTGGGCTCCTGCTGCTGTGGCTGATCCATGGCTGCAGTGTTATGCAGGATCAGAAACCCCAGTGTGGGCTCTTCTAGCATAAGTTTTTCCTGTACTGTTTCCTCCAGCAATCTGATCAATGCCATGAATCCCCCTCTCCCTCTGTGCCACCAAAACACAAGGTATGGTCCTGGAAATGACCCACAAATAACCTGAAAATAACTATAAATGCTGCCCCTTATTTGGGAAGAGTGAATGGCAGCACTGACATGGCTCTGGGGAGAGACGAAGCTCACATATTCTGGCTGCTGATCCCTACACACTGTAGCAAATTAAACTTGACATGCACTCCTATAAATCCAGCCTGGCAGGGGAAGAGCTGGATCCAGAGCTCCTCAGCAATATATTATAAAATAAATAATGTAATATAGAAAACTGAAGGTCTGGTAGCCCACCTGGAGAAGGAGTATGGGATGGGATGCTGCCATCTTCTCTCAAAAGAAGGAAAGAAACTTTCTTATTGCATAATTCAAGAAGTATCAGAAGGGTTACAGGCAGCTTTATCTCCAGGGTAGCCCTTGGCTTTGGGAACAAAACTGTCAAGAAACCATAATTTTATTGCCACAGTTTACAACACAGTGGTGAATGCTAATGATGCCTGTTCACAGCCAGGTGCCAAGAGAGTGCTTTAGGTACATTACCTGTCTGTCCTTTTCTGGGGAGCTAAGAAAAATAGATGTACTGGCATTTACTTCTTTTTTTGCAAATATTCTCATTTGTGTTTCCCTGATATTCAAAGCATTTTAGAGGCATGCAATAGTTAGATTTATCCTAGAGGTATTCTGTCTACACTGGGTACACTCCTAAGGTGCTTCAACACAGTCTTGAACTCAGATCTTCAACAAGACTCACCATACCCTGGATGACCAAGGGAATATTATATTCAGTTCTTAATGCACATCTAAGGAGACTGTTGGCAATAATCTTTGCTTTGACCCAAGGTAGTCCTAATTATTGAAGAACCATAGCCTCTCTCTTATAGAAAGCAAGAAACACTGAATTCTTTTCAGTTCCTCCTTAATTCACGTTTGTCAATGTTGTAGACCACCCTCAGAAAAATTATTGCAAGACAAATATACACAGATGCAGTGATTTTATTTGCCACTGCTCTATTTTATGAGTGTGTACTGCAGAGCCTAACTTCAAGGCAAGAAGACTTATGATGTAATTACTTTAGTATATTGTTGTACAATTTGCAACTAATGGAAAAGAAATTTACTGGCTACACTTCAGCTGTCAGAAAGTCTGTCTGCAGAATAAGAGTGGAGGGAATATGTGCTTCTCCCCATGAGTGGAAATGTTAAATGACAGGCATTGCTTAACCTGATCAAACATTTTAAACCTGATCAGCTACCCATATCACAATAAGTACATTTTCCTGCAAAGGAAATTAATTATTTTTCATAAGGAAACAGAAGCATGTGATATCAAGAAGCAAATAAAAAACTGCCCAGCACACCCACTCCCAGGAGAGTCAAGCCCAGTCAATCAACTTTCTAGCCAAGTGTAAAAATTAAGGATTCCATGTCCTTTTTTAATTGCTTTAATTGGTGGTGTTTCCCAGTGGACTTTCATGTTTCACTTAGCCTTTTTTCCCCCAAGTTGAAAAAAATGCATCTGATTAATAATCCTGTAATTGGATTTCCAGTTCAATGTTTAACGTCTAACATCCCGTAATTAGGAAGAGCAAAAGCAGAGACTTGTCTTCACTTTTGACATCTTTTTGATGGAGAAAAAATCGTTTGTATCAAATGTTTTCCAATTTACATTTCTTAGCAGCTTGCCAAATCTGTTCAAGTGAGATGCCTGGTAGTAATGCCTTTCATTGGAAACACAGAAATTGGAGGCATGAAATTGAATGGAGGAGGATGGAAGAGTTCAGTCACAGTTTTCACTGGCCCCAATATTCAACTTAATTTAGAAGGAACCCAAACTCAAGTCCCTTGGAAATAAAATGAAAGTTTCCTGTTGCAGCAGAGATAAAAAAGCTGATGCAATCTGATGGGTATCTAAGCCTAAAGTGAATTTAGCCTATATCAAATAGCAGTGAATGTGAAGTTTTTTGTTTGATCTTTATTTTTGGGACACTTGCATGCTCTCTGAAGCAGAGAGGCAGCTGTGGCTCTATTTGTTCCTTTCCCCATTTTCTACCCTTTGCTCACTACAACTACCATTGTTTGGAGAATTAATAATTCTGATTATTATATTAATCAGAATTATTAATTCTGATTAATAGTTCTGGACTCCTGTTATAGAGATAGTAATATAACATGTCTGCATCATAAAATTTCCCTTCACACAATTAGAATTAGGGCTATTAAAAATTAAAATAAAGGAATACCTTTGTTCCTTATTGAAAACGCAATGAAGCCAAGGAAAACTTGAAATGAAAATAAACCAGGCTGCCATCCAGCATCATGCATAGTGGGCAGGTCTTCATATCCTCAACTTCAGCCTATTTCCTGGCCAATTTAATGTAATTATGAAGGTATTAAACAAATCTTGAGATAAGGCAGGCCATGAAGCCCTATAGCCATGTCCATATCAAAGGATACCATGCCAAAGTTTCCAGTCCCAAATACTTCAAACGAGCCTTTCAAGTCCCTTTAAACAGTCAGCTATGATCACAAGTTCAGCTAATGGGAGCTAAAAACAGAGGTGCTGCCGTGTTTTGAATTGATTGGGATGATCTGCTCCTTGATGAAATGCTCACCCTACACACCAGTTTTCAGTTAGGACCTTTCAAAAGGCGATGAAGTGTTTACCTTGACTACTTATTTCTTGTTCATCACCTGCAAGTTTTTGATCTCTTCCCACACATGAGCTATCCAACAGCAATCCTCTGCCCACGCCCTGGGCTGATGGACACACCTACACAGGAACAGAGGCTCTCCAAAAGGACTCAGTGAGGAATTCAGTCAAGAATTCATAGGTAAAATAAACTAATACCTGGTAATAACCACAACAATAAAAATTATAATAATAACAAAATGTCTTTTTATTGTCTCTGGGCCCATATTCTGTATTCCCTTAGAACATCCTGAAGGCACATTTAATTGAGACACACAGAGGTGACTGTACTTCTCCAACTTCTTGCCTCCTCCCAGTGTGAATTCAACTTCAAGGCATATTTCTGGAGCAGGATTATAGCTCATACAGAAGAAATCAAGGCAATAGAAAGGTACCTTACCCTGCACTATGAGACGTGGATATTTAAGCATCTTTTAGTGTGCACAGCACATTGCAGGCATAGGGCAGCCTGTGACCTGAGGCAGTCCAAAGCCCAAAGGACAGCCTGTTCTTTCATGCTTGGTCCTTTTCCCCTGCTCCTGTGGGACTCCAGGGTGCCCAGAACATTGGCCTCCAAGGTCACATCTGCCAGCATATCCCTCTCATCACTACTGCAACACCAACCAAAATAATTTAACCTCTTCCTCGACTGATTTTTCCTTTTGCATAAAAAAGGCAATGATATTGATGTCTCTTTCAGAATAATGAAAAAAATCCCACTCAAATGTTTATGCAAAAAAAAGGAACTATTTTTATAGTAAAATGGAAGATATTCTGTAGAAAAGAAACTCTCATTATGCAAGCAAAAGGCAACCAAAATTTACAGGACCCTAGGGAAAAAGGCCTGAAACAGAAAAGCCAAATCATTCCTTACCCGTTTCTTAACAGTCTTAACAATGGCTTAGGGAAAAGAATTTATGAACCAATTATAAGTCTCCATAGCTCTATAAACCCAACTGAGATGAGCATTGACTAACATATTAACTTGGTAGGGACTGGACTGTCAATGTGGACACCAAGATATGGCCACACCATTCAGCAGCCAGGCCTGTGAGACTATTGTGTGCTGCTTTCCCCTGAGTTAGCTCCCACCTGTGTGCTTGGTTGGGTTGGGGGGAGGAGCTGCTTCTTTTTCATGCTCCACTGAGCTGGAGACAAAGAAATTACAAATTAAGTTATACCCTCCCAAAGGGTTACTTTTTTACAAACTGCAGATTGGCTGTGAGGCAGCCTTTTATATGTTCAGTCTTCTCTGCTTCCTATGAATTGAAATATGGCTTTTAAAAAAATAATGAGAGTTTGGGGGTGAGCAGATCTAATGATCTTGCCCTGATGAAATTATTTACATGGCATTAGTCCATTCCCGAGCATTATACTAACAAGCAGTGTGCAAAAATAGGGAATATCTAGGTGTGACATATTGACCTGAATGCCAAATACCTGAGATTTCTACATTAACAGGGTGATGGGTACTATTACAGCAATTATGTCAAATAAACCAAAGCTGACTCTGAAGGTCTGCCTACATAATGAGAGCCAATAACATAATCATTGATGAGTCTGCAGCTGTGCTGAAGCTTATTCTGTATTAAACACCTCATATACTTTTATTTTGGTATGGCTTGTAGGATATCTCCAATACCAAAAATTTCTGCTTCTCCCATGATTCAGAGCACTCTGGCTGGTATAAATGGGAAGACAAGCCAGGAGGAAGCTGTCCCTGGCTGTGGTCTTCATGCTGATGCAGCTTCTGGGCCAGATCTCAGGGGTACATTTTGATGACCCCATTTGCCCATACCTGTCATTTACAAGTTTCCACATCTACACAGTGAAGAGGTCCACAAAACTTTTTCATATCTGCTGCCTCCTGGATTAACCTGGGCTGTAAGACTCAGAGAGGGAATTTTCTACCTCGGGAGAGGAAAAAGCTGCCCTGTCTTCTCTCGAGCAGGCTGCCCAGGAAGCCAGCACAGTCCTTGTACAAACTCCGTGAGATGAACCCTGAGAAGATGAAGGGTTAATAAATCTCCTGACCAGAATGGCTATCTCTCTTTAATGTAGCTGTACCCACCAGATAACACTGTGCTCCAGGAGGAGCAGCTTTTTTCTGCCCCATATCTGATCCAAGCTGACTTACCAGAATTGGTCTGACTCACACGTACCAACCAGCCTGCTCTCTTGCAGGAGCAAGGGATGAAGACAAAGCTTCCCCCAGAAGTGTGTTGGTGGGATTTGGAGCCATTTCAAAAATATTGGGGTGCTGGAGACTGACCAATATACTTTACCATTATACATGCAGTTGTATTTGCATTTTCTGTCAATCATTCAATCCAGTAACCCCAGGGCAGCATACAGACTCTCTCCACGAAATTCAGGTTTCCCACTGGATTACTGTACAAACAAAATCAGCTGTACAAACAAAATCTGTCCACCAAAAATTAGCAATTTAATCCCTTTTTATTATTATTTTGCTTTCCAGATTGCGATACTGAAGGCCATGCCGTTGCCTTTCTGTTTTATCTGTCCAGAGTGAGTCTGAAGTTAGTAAATGTGATGCCCAAGGAGGGTTGGAAGGAGGATTCAGGGAACTACAGACTTGTCAGTCTGACCTCAGTCCCAGGGAAGGCTATGGAACAGATTATCTTAACAGTGTGTTTAGACTGTTTAGATTAAGAAACCTTCTCCACCAGAGGGTTGTGAGGCATTAGAACAGGCTGCCCAGGGAAGTGGTGGAGTCACCATCCCTGGAGGTATTTAGAAGATGTGCAGATGTAGCACTTAAGGATGTGTTTTAGTCCTTTACTTCTGTATAGCAGGCTCTAGATTCGCTTTGTGCTATTCTGCTGTTGTCCAAGTGACATGAAGGCTACATTGTTTTCTACATTAGCTGTACCCAGGAGAATCTGATACACAGAAATGTAATTTAAAATCAGGCAGGAGGAATTCTTGATTGATATTCATCCCTCCTCTTTTGTGTGTACATTGCTTCAATTGCACGTCTGGAGATTGCCCAGTGTTAGCAGGATCCCTGCAGGTTTTCTTTACACATTTAATTGACAGAGACCCGGTTCTAACAGAAGAAACAGCAGTATGCCATTTGTCATTCCATGAAGGACTTTGGGAAACCAAGAGATGTGAACTGTATTCCCCAATATTTCAGCAAGACGGCACGATATGTAACTTCCTGCCCTGTTTCCAACTCACTCCCTCTCATAAATCTGTGAATATCCATAAAGAGCTTTGTGATACTTTATATAATGGGGGACACCATACAAAGGGCTTAAATGCATGTAGCTAGTTTATATCTCAAATTATTTTTCTTTTTTGTGTGTATTTTTTTAAAACACTGGCCTTCCCTCCCTTTTTCCCACTGCTAAAATTTGTCAGTATTAGCACCACTGATGGTCAAAGAAACCAGAATGATCCGAATTGGTAACCTCATTTATATACACACAACAGCAAAACCACTCAGCCACCTGCCCATCTTTCCAAAACATTCCCAAATCACTCAAGTCCCTCAAAATCCAAGCAGAAATGACACTTCCTAATGAATTGAAGTCTATGACTTGCTTCTGATGAGGTAAAAAGTGCCCATGAGTCGCCATCTGTTGCACATCATTTCTCCCCACATCTCACTAAACCATTCCTTCACATAGCTTGAGAAATCTGTCCCAGGTCAAAAGCTGGGAGAGAAGCATTAAAATGATTTTCCATGACAATTTAGGTGAAGGTCTGCTGTGGTATATTTGCACGACACTTTGTGTAGCACAGCCATGACCTATTTTATTACCAGATATATTGTGATCAAAAAGACAGGTATCATGACACAAAATACTCCTTGGATTCCTTGAGTTTTCCACTCTGGTAACCTAGTACTAGAGGAAACCCCTTTTGCTTCTCTTGGTTCTGTTGGTACATCATACCTATAATTATGGTGTCAGTAACTGACGTGATACAAATTCACGAGAAAATAGGAAAGAGAGTTTGCCCAACGCCTCTTTTCTCCAACCTTGTTCAGATGCTATTGCTCTCTCTGATTTCTTCTTTACCTTCATATAATACATCCCAATTGATATAAAATTGCAGTTTCTTCAAGAAGAAAAGCAAAACCTGTGGCTTTATTTCTGCACTAGCTACTCAGTACTACTACTGCTTTCCTATTCAAGACAGCTCCAAGAAGAGATCCTCCTTCACTTTGCCTTGCCATTAGACCTTATCAATCAAAGCCCTGTCTACATTGAGTGACCAGCACTGAATGCCTCAGAAAAGGTTACAAAACTTCCATAATTGGGTAATAATTCACCTTAGGGAAGTTTGTTCCTAGTGACAGGATGCTAGTGGGCAGCTTAAGCACTCATACGCAGAGCTAATGGAATTAGAGGCTATCTGCAGTGTTTGGGAGGCAGCAGGCAAAACATTGAAGAAGGAAACAATGAGATGATTGAAAAGGATCTTGGACCACAGACACATTTTCTTGTTTTTAAGCAGTCATTCTGTTCCTTACAATAATTCATGCCAAGGTGATCAGAGTCCTCAGCATTTGTATAGCCAGAGATGAGGAGAGTTTTAACATGTACAATCTGAGCACCATTGACCAAGGAAATATATTTTAGATACTTAAATATCATTTATAAATATCTTTTATGTCCCTATAAAAGGTCTTGCTTTTCCCTTCCTGAAGCTGCCATATGCTGCCATCACGTGAGCTGGCAGCCAAACTGGTTTGGAGAAATAGTCCATCTAACACAACAGGCTGTCACCAGCAGCCTTGAAATTCCCCCAACACACCTTCACAGCCTCTGGTCCTGGATGCACATACACTTCCAGACCCAACAACACCTTACAGCAACCAGTCCGACAGCAAAACTCCCCTGAACTTATGACCTTTGCTTCAGGTGATGATAGGCAACTAAGCTAAGGCTTTCAAGGGAAATTTGAAAGGCTCAAGTTACACACAAACTATAAGATGAGTAATATTCACTTATGCCTCTTAATAGGACTGCCAGTGGCCATTTTGTTGCACTTTAGACCCCAGGCTTCACTGGCAGTTGAATAAAAGTGTGCTTCCCTGGAGTGTAATAACAGCAAAATAGGACTGACCAGGGATGAATCCTTTTCATTTGAGTCACTCAGTAACATGCAACTACTTTGTAAACAGAACAGTAGATGTTGCTTCATCAGTTCCTTCCAAGCTTATCTGCTGTAGAAAAGGTTAAGCATGTTGACCAGGTGTTGCCTTTTGTGATATGTTTATTTTATTAGTGCGTGTCCTTGAACTAACGCTGCTTTTCATGTACCTGCCAGATAAGTGACTGAAGGAACTTGGCCCCTGGGACTGAGAACTCAGGGGAGAAAGGATAGGAGGGAGATGGGTATATTTCAGTACAGCTAAGTTCCAATTCTCATGCTCATGCAAATACAGGGACAGAAGTGGCTCACCTTGTGGAAGACAGATTTGCAGATATTTTGCTCTTCAAAACTGATCTTGGAGTACCAGGAATCAAATCCCATTTCAAAATCATCCTGTTTTTTTCCCTGCTGCCATCTACTTTAGCCTGTGAGGTGGGACATCTGGGGATAATGAGCAATCATTTCCCAAAGGCTTACCCATAGCCTACGACAGACAGGTGAGTAAACCTGAGGAATTCCTTCCTGTGAACTGTGACTGATGGTATTAATCCCAGCATAGGCTGGTTTGCAGCCTGCACACACCACCCTACATGAATTCATTGCTTCCAGAGGAACCTTGGATTGACCTGGACTCAGGCATGTGCCCAGCCAAGCTTAGAGACAAAACTACTCTAGCACAGTGAAGGCTTAATTAAGTTATCAGCTGCCAAGTTGAACAGTTAAAAAAGAAAATCAGAGACATTGAAAAACATGTGCTTGGCACTGACCTCCCTGTCCTGTGGTCCCACTTTGACCCCCAAGGCACTGCTGCAAAAGGAACTCAGCATCCTCCACCCCCTGATGGGTCTTCAGGCTCAGCCTGGCAGTCAAGGGCCAGATGGGTCCCACCCCACACCGAGAGGCTCCCTGCAAGTCAGCTCTTTGTCCTCTTGCTCAAGACAGACTGCTTCTCTTTCATTCTTGACTCCTGCACCTTTCTTCCTTCAGGAATGCAGCTTCAGCAGCCCCATACAGCAATGATAACTACAGCTCCTCCAGTTCTTTTTTACCTTTTGTGTGTGTGTTGCATATGGAAGCATAGCAGGGGAAACTTCCTCACAGGTGTCTCTCAAATTGCTGCTTTGTTCCAAAACTAGTAAATGCCTTTTATTTTAAGTAGTCTTTTTGTCAGATATATACTTTAAAGGCCACTACAACACTTTGTGGTTTTAAATTATTTTCACTGCACATGCCCACAGTTAGCCACCAGAGTGATTTTCTCCTTCCTATCCCTCCAGTTGCCCACAGCTACTGGCCTCACACAGATTCACTCTCACTTTACCCTGAGGGCTTGGTTTCACAACTCTCCAGCAGAAATTAAAACAGAGATTGAGCAGATCAGCTGGGAATTTCAGGACTTCTGGTTTTGCATCAATTCACTTCTGTTAGAAGGTGAAGACAGAGACCACTAGCTATCTCTGACTTCTCCTATCTATCACTAAACGTTTCAGTAGGAAAACAACATTCCCTAGCAAGTGCTATGGAATCTATGGAATGTGTTCTGAGCTCATCTGAATGTAGATGCTGAGGTTTGATGCTTATTATAAACTGAGCACAGTTAGCACACAGGCATCAGGCCTGTGATCCTGCAGCATTAATAACTCCACAGCTCCTCTCTGGTGTTCCTCTCTTTTTTCTTCCTCTGCCTCCACACCATTTTCTTTTCCTTACACTTTCTCAAGCCTTAAAAGGCCTCCTGTTTTAATATTTCTGTCTGCTTTGGTTTTCTTTATCAGGGATAAGAAAGTAGATTTGTCCTCCTTCTCTCGGTTCTCTTGGCGACCCTCCATTTTCCTTGTGTGAACCAAGAAATTCCCGACAGCTGCACTTCCCGTCTTTTGTTTTGCCATCCTCGTCATTTTGTTTGTGTGCATGCACGGAGAGCGTGAGAGGAACCCAGCCAGCCAAGTGACACGGTCTGAATCCCACAATAACTGCAGGTGGAGCCAAACACTCCATCCATCCTTACAGCAGCTGCTTCCCTGGAGAACAGCAGCCACAGCTCAGTGACAAAGACCAAGCTCGGAGCCCCGGGAGCACCTGGGAGAGCCCAGAGCTCCCTGCCCTGGCACGGCCATTTACCACCAGATTTGCTGAAACTGCACAGCTGCACTTCCCCCTGCACGGTTTTGCTCTTGCTCTGTGCTGGCTTTTTTACTTTTATAGCAGGCAGCTGTGCTCCATGAAGAGACTGCAGGATTTAATCAATAAATGTTAGAAAACTGACCGTTTTTTCCCCTTATTCACTCTCCAGACTCTCAGCACATCTTTCCTTCCTGTATGCACTGCCTGGTTTTTTCAGTCTCTATCTCCTGCCCTAAGACCTGCACCAGCTGGTTCTGTTGCTGTGACAGGGTCAGATGATTCCCCACATTGACCAGAAATTATAACTGAGAGTGATTCTGGACAAGCAAGAATGACTGGTGATATATATCGATGATTTTGAATAAGGATAAATACTGAATCCTACAAGCTCTCTCCATAACCCATTACCTCTGAAACATCTCTCTCTTTATGACTCAGCATCTGGTAGTCAGCTGAATCCAAACTTTTATAGTATTGCATTAAAGCCATCTTCAGAATGATTTCTTCATGTTCCTAGAACTGTACAAAACCACAGAAGCAGTCAAGTAAAATACACCATAATTCATAGTTATCACAGCAACAATGGTAAAATACGTGTTTCCTGCTTGGTTTTTTTGATTAAGGAAATTATTCACATGGCATCAGATGTTTGGAAAGAAATCCATCTTGTGGTTTGTTAATCAGAACAATATACTCTAGACTACTGAGAGAGACAGAGCTCTCAGGGCTGAAAGGCTCTGCCAGTTACTTCCTATAGGAAGATGATAAGACTTTACATGCATTTGTTAGCCTGAGATTTGATGGTGCCTATCCATAAACATTTCCAACCTGAAAGCACTTAAACATATGGGTAATTTTAAGCATATAAGGAGTGCCAAAAAATTCAAGTTGAGCACTTATGACCTGGAACACAAACAGGTTTAGTTACTGAAAACCCTCAAAAAAGCACAGTGGCCAACATAACTCAGAGATTTGGTTGGGAAGTTTTATATAGTTTACTTTTTTTTCTCCCATCCTCTAATATTACACTAATACTTTGTCTTTATCATTAGCACATGCGTGTGACATCCCCAAGCACTACAGTGTCTCTCTTGAGGAATGGCTGCATTTCAGCTGTCTCTGCATAGCTCATCAACTTTGGTGTTACTCTAGGGCTCTTGGTAAAGCTGTTCCATAATGGTGTGATCTTGTAAATAATCCATTATAAATTATTCTTTGTCTGCACACAGGTAAGCAAATGTCTCACACCTTTCAGATGTTGTTAGCTGAGGTGAAAAATCACCAGCTGGCTGTTGGTTTTAGCAGAACAATCAGCACAAAGTACCAAAAGGTGGCTATGTCTCTGCCCTACTGTGTGGGGTGATCAGCTCGAGGCTGATGCATTTTTTAGGTATGTCCTTTGTTTAGCAAAATGAGACAGCTGAGGACAGGATGCAGTCCTAGAGGCATGGTGAGCAGATCACATCTATCTTGTTCATCCGTTTTTCCAGCTTCTGAGAGATCCACTGGAACACAGTATCACCAGAAAGATACGTGTTTTATAAATAAGCAATGACAGGCAAAAAGCAATTGAATTAGATCCCCAAAGCTTTACTAAGACAGATGATCCTTGAACGCACAGCTAGGATATTAAACATAGTGAAAGTATAATTCTTAATTTCTAGGCATCTGTGAGAATAATTACCATTCTTTTGGGAGCATTGTAGTGACTGTAGCTGGTAGATGTCTAAATGAGACAATATTTCCTTCTGATATTGCATCATTAAGATAACTGATTCCGATACCCAGAAAAATGTTTCATATAACTCTTTTCTCCCTTTTCTTAATGTGTGCAATTGTAAAAGTGGAGCACTGTGGGGATTTAGTGGCTGTATCTCTATATGAGTCTGAACTGTGACATGGCGGACTTGCTGAGTTTATTGATTTTAATTTCTTATATTTGGGATTTATCTTCTCGGCTTTACTTAACAGCTGAGAATACTGACAATGTTGATACAAAAGGCTGGCTACCCAAGGGCAAATTTCAGATCCTCATTTCTCCACCTGTGTGCTTATTTTTTGCTCCTGGATGGATACCAGCTGCCAGGCTTTGATCCAGACTTTGATCAAGAGTGGCTGATGGGTTCATTCTGTGAGAGAGCATTTCTCTTTCTCAGCCTTCATAACCAGAGCTGAGAGTATGGGGGGGGGGCCTTAAATGGATTTCCATGGGTATCAGAGGAAAAGATCAGGCATTCCCTTTGAAGATCCTTTGTTATTGAAATCTAGATTATGAGCTCAGATTTGGCTTGAAAACCCTTAACTACAAGGCATGCAGTACTTCTAGGGGGTAAAAGGGTCTGAAAGACAGGGGGTGATAGCTGTAGGTGCCAAGATATTTATTTTTCACAGGAAGACAGCCAGAATGTCCTGAAAGCAAAGACAGAGAAAACCTGGTGAGAAATCCCCTTTCCAGGCTGTTACCTACAACCACTATCCTGGTTTGCAATAGTGAGGAAAAGTTTATAGTTTTTGGTTTAAACCAGACTCAGCAATTCTCAGGCCATTTCAGTATAGGAAGGAGTGTTGAGTTAGATTGATTTCCTTCCTGGCCCGTTTAAGAACCAAGCTAATAAAGAGCTTTATGACCGAGAAATCATGTGACAACATAGAAAAAGTAGAGAGATACGAAACAATAGATGGAGCATGCCTGTCATCCTCAGAAGAGGTGTTTCTTCCCGTGGATCACCGAAATTTGGTGTCAGAAGAAGCAATACCTGTCAATGATTTGTGGTTCTCCTTACTCACTTAACTGTTCCTTTCCCCATGGCACCGTTTTTACCTTCTTCAACTTCCTTGACGTCTGTAAGGAAAGTATTTATGCCCTATTGTGTCTCTGCATTCCAGCACTCAGAGCCATAGCCTGGATATTCCTCCAACCTTAGGTATTGCTGCCAGAGAGAATTAATGGCCATAGGTTGCCAGGGGTAATGAACTCTAATGACTTCTCACTTGAGACTGTCTTGGTTCAGTAACACAGGGATTGATGTAAGATTTTCTTTAAAAGGTATTATACTTACATGATCCCTCGCCTTCTTTGGTCGCTCCACCCTCCCTTCCTTTCCCTTCTCTCTGCCAGTACTGCCAAGCCTGGCAGACCATTACTGCTTTCTCCATCTTCTATTTTGAGATGGGATCAACACCAACCGGCCACAGGGCAGGGCTCTGCCCAGCTCCCTTTCCAGCTCTCCCTCGTGCAAAGGCCCAGCACGCATTCATGCCCATTATGGTGCTACAGTGGACTCATCCATGGACTCACTTATTCCTGCTGTGAGATTGCCTTGCCCCAGTGCTGTTTTCCTTGGCACAATTCATGAGACAAGAAAGAATTTTTACATCGAAATTGCTCCATCTCTGGGAAACATTTCCCCATGCAAGAGATCTACTGCATCCGTAATCGCGCTCAGCACTTGGAATGCGGTGACGTCTCCACATTTCATGACCAAACATAGTCTTTGCTCTTGCCCAAGGGTGGAATAGGCTCTACCAGCATTACCCTGTGGTCCTCTATCTCCTGCATTCGTCATGCACATTTTTATGTGCTTGGAGGAAAGTTGTGTTTTCTGCTGCTATGATGCCCCACTGCCTGGCAAAGGAGACTTGCTGTGTTCGTGGCATTTCTGCTCTTCTCCTTTCAGCTTTTTAGGCAGCAGCAAATCAGTGTTCTGCTTTGTGGTTCTCTCCTTTCCAATGCTTCTGGTGTCGTGAAAGTCTGTTCTAAAATTCATGAATGCTCATTGCAAGCTGACCATAAGAGGCTCCGTGCTCCAGCTTTCCTTTCTTCTGGGACAATTTAAGTAAGGACAAGCCACTGTTTTATCTGATGATAGGATAATGCACAGGGGTGCAGTTCTACCACACGGTACTCAAGCCTGGTGCCACACCAGCTGAGACCAGTGTCACAGTAGGTCTATTGTCAGAGGTGCCAGAATGCACTCTTTGTACAGTAGCTTCACATTAATCCTGGTATTAGTGAGTCCTACAAAAACAAGCACAGAAGGTTTCAATCAACCAAAGCACAAACAGTTCTCACCTAGGGTGGGAGGAGAAATGATAAGGGTGATTTCATCCCTTCATGTCTAATGCAGACTATGACAGATGGGGGAACCATGGAGCATACAAATAAAAGGGGTCGGGAAGGAGAGCCTTCATGGTGGGAACATCTGACTGCTGAGTTATCTATCCTTCATCCCAGGTGCCTCTTGGGTGTTTGAACAGGAGTTACTTCATTTGCAGTCATGAGAACACACAGTTCCTCCCACAAAATGGTCATGCACTGACTCCTCTCCAGCTCAGTGCCTCTCACACTCAGTGCCTTTCCTTGGGTAAAGCTATTTCACGTGTCCCCACACTTGAAAGTGAGATTCCTATTTCCAGCATCAGACTGGGCATGTTCACTGCCAATGGCTCTCTTACACCCGTGTGCCCACAGCAGATAGACCCTGCTGATTAACACAGATGCAAACTATCCTTTTAGCACTGTGATTAGTAAAATCAGAACTAAGAAACAAGAGCTTTCATGTTTTTCCTTTTTTCCCTACTCCACAAATAAAATCTATGTATATAAAATATTAATAAATCTATGGAGGGTGTTTACTAAAATATTAATAAATCTATGGAATTATGGATTTATTTAGGATAGTGTTTTTGTTTCTTCTGGAAACTGTAGCTCAGTTTGAGTTTCATTAAGCCCACCAGATTAAGATTTGTCTCTGCTGATTTTCTAAAGGGGTAAATGAGCCCTTCAGCAGCCCCATGGCAGCCTGGCTAAATTGCTTATTGTGCAAACTAAATTAGTTATGGTTAGTTTGATAAATCTCCACTACATCATGCAATATAGATAAAACTCAAGACAATGGAGCAGTACTACCCTTTAATAACTTGAATCAGATTGTAGGTGAGTTCATGAGCTGCAGTCCAGGAGAAGCAGTTTGCTCCAGGCATCTCTGCAGAGAGATGGAGGTTGAATATGAGAATAGAGGTAAATAATTCTGAAAGAGTTTTTAGAGGGGCTTCAGACAGAGGGAAGAGGAAGGTTTGATAGCACAGAGGATGTACAGGTGAGGGCTGAAAAAAGAGAAAGCAACCGCTGTCAGGAACACTTCCACAGCCCAGCAGTCAGTATTGAATCCCAGTCTCTTTTTCTGTGCTCTCAAGACACTCTTAGAAAAGCAGCAGGAGCTGTGCACTGACAGTGATGTTTCCCTGCTTGAGCACACCAAGGGCTGATCCCTGCACAGGGACTACACCCTGCAATAAGGCTGGGACAACCCAGAGGTTGGAGCAGAGGAAATGTCCTACAGGGAAAGCTTTTCCCTGCATCACTAGATCAGACCAGCACTCATGCAGGAGGCATAATTAAAACACAGTGCATTGACAGATAGCTGCTTAATGAAAAAATTAACGAACCAGCTCTGGAAGATACAAATCTAAGGAAAAACAAACAACACGCTGGTGCCCAGCCTGACTGTCAGACTATCACAAAAAATTGGTTTCATTATTTAACCACTGTTTTGTTCTTCCCAACACTTAATGTGCTGTGCATTTTTTCCATTTTTCAAGCAGTTTTCACCCTTGAAGCCCAGTTCCATATGGTTCTGGGGAGAAAATGTTCAGTCCAAGCTCCACCTGCAGTGACAAAAAATTGTTTCCAGGCAGAGGGGGACAAAAGGTATACATTTCACTTTTCAGGTCACTTACCTGCATCAAAAGAAAATCCAGAAGAGAATGATGCAGGAGATGAGGTAAAATTGGAGATGAGAATTAGCACCATCTCCATAGCGCTGGGGAAGGAGATTTCCAGCTGGCCTATGCAAACAAAGTCAGAGGTGACTTCAACTCATTAACTCAGCATAAACCATCTACCTCTTTTCTGTTGTACTCTTTTTTTCTGCCAGATTAGTGAGCTGAATCAGCATAGAGAGGGTCCTACAGGTGCCAGAGTGGCAGGATTTTAAATGACTGGAGAGAAAAGAAGCTTAGTGAACAAACAGTAGAAGATCTTACCCCATCTGAGGATAATGTTAAATTGGTGAGACAGGGATTGTACTTCAGCACTTCTGTGCACTTTTTGATCTGTACTTACATCTGTGGAAGACAGAATTCATAATACAACCAGAATAAAGTATAAGCTATGATGAACACACCACCACCTCTACATAGGAATATAATATAATCTCTACAATATATTGGTAGGTGGGTGTGAAAAGCAGTGATCAAGGTTATGGACAGGAGCTGCTGTTCCTGCAGGACCAGTGACATTTGTGAATTGTGCATGGATTCTCCCAGAAGTCTGTTTAACATCAGTTAAAGTAGAAGCCATTGCCATTTTCTGCTCCCGTGGTTATGGCCCGGTGTACTGGACAGAGATCTCCTGCAGCCTTCACAGAGGACACCTGGCCTCCTTAGGACCAGCTTAGCAGGACTGTGCTAACCCTGATCTCCTGCCTGCCAAGGGGAATGGCAGAGTCCCCTACAAACACCCTCCCCTACCTACTGTACCTAGTGTCAGTGGGAGAGAGACGCCTTGAAGGTGCCCAAAGGAGAACAGGCTGGCTCTTCAACACCAGCTCGACGCTCTTACACTGCCCAGCTGCTGTGCAGACTGGCCTGGGGTAGGTGCCACAGCCACACAGCCGTTTGCATCACTAAACCAAAGAGTCTCCTAGGTGCCGCTCAGCCCTGCTCATCCAGGAATGAGTCACAGCAGTGGCCATGGCTTTCCCCTGCTCCAAAGAGTCCCAGCACACACATTTGTCACTTGCTGACCATACGCTCAGAGATTTTCTCTTTTTCCTTTTTTTTTTTTACGAGACAGTGAAGCTTATGCTGTATCTGATGAGCTAACATCTTCCTGATGCCCGTGGGAATTACTATATCCAATGCTTTTAGACAAGGTATTTGTACCACTTTTACCTGCCACTCTCCATATTGATCAATTGCTGCTTTCAGGAATTTATTTCTACCATATTACAAAGATCACCTTACTTCAAATCCACTCTGTCTCCTGGATACGTGTTAGCAGGAGAGGTATGGCCTGTGTTGCATTTTCTTAGACTATTATTCTATATTAAAAGAAGATTAATTGTAATGACTTCGCTTAAAATGTCATGGTGCAGTGAGATGACTTTCAGTTCCCCTAATTTAAGGTACTTAAGGCTACTCCTCCTGTTGTGTGTCCTGTGTTTGCATTATTTATATTTTTTTTCTTCAGTAATTTTTCCTTCTGTGAAGTCTGCTGGATAACAGCCCTGGAGCCTGCAGGCTCACATCTGCAACCAGCTCTCCCTCACCAGTACTCTGAGTGTCCCCTGGGAAGGGGGACTGCCAAAGGAGTGGCCTCTAGGAGGAAAGTGAGGAGCTTTCTCCAGCTCCAGGACTGGCCCCCACCCCTGCCAGGCTTGGGCAGAGACACACAGGCAACTCAACAGAGGGAGAGAAATTCAAAATGAACCCTCTGCCAGGTAAAACGCTATGAAGAACAAATAACAAACAGTCTGCTCTCAAATATGAGAGTGTGAAGAAGTCTTGTTTATAATCTCATCTGGTACAGAAATGATATAACATATAGTGTTATACTGCATGATATATAGGATATTTCAATGGGGTTTCAGTGTCTGGAAACAAAACTTCAAAAGAACTGTTTTCCAGCACTTTATGATGAGGTACATTCTTCCCTTACAAGGCCCCCACACCAAAAATTATGGTGACTTTAATTCAAATCTTCTGCTTCTCAGTGCATTCTCACATGGAAATTTATAAGCTTCTACCCATCCTTGTTTTACAAAATAATAAAAATTTGAAAGTCACTTAAGCACAGTCATTATTGCTCGACTGCTTGCCATTTTAGACAGAAATCTGTTCAGAAGGGAAGCCTTGAGCATTGGAGTCACACTAACAGGAGATATTTGTCCATGGTGAAGACCTCCCTGAAGACAACAGCAATACATCATTGGTAATGTAATCTATTGCATCACTAGTTTGACACTCCCAGCCTCCACCTGCAGAGAGTTCCCAGGGACTTGGCGCTGACCCAACTTGTCTCCTGCCTATATCCAAGGTAGCATGCTAATCAAAGATGAAGTGGGAAGGAAAGCTTTGGAAAATACCACCACATAAATGTAAAACAAAATGGAAAATTCCTAGCTTGGGTTAATTTCAGAAATTGTTCAAGAATCTAGTGTCAGCAAGCTTTCAACTTGATGAAGAAGAGGGAAAAAAAAGGCAAAATGAAAAAATAAAACCCTAGCTGATGGAAAGATAGATATAGATGTATAAATTAAAATTCATTGAGATATAGTAGCTTCCAAGTCAGTTACTGCCAATAAAGCGAGTATCCAGGATATGTTATTTGTTTATATTAATGAAGAAAAAAAAAAGTAAACCCAACAAATTGGGAGCATGGTGCAGAGAGAAACTTCCTGGGTCATAAAGTCCAGACTATGAGTATCCCAGGCACCACATAATTGACTCCTTTTCATCTGAGTTATCTCTGGTCTCCTAGACTGATGTGGAAAGAATGTAAAACAGGAGATATTAACAATCAGAAAGTAAAAAATGACTGTGTCATAAACAAAGCCACACCAGCACTGAGAGCAGCCACAAACATAACAATGTGTAAGGCTCAGACAGGTGAGGCAAAGACTGAAGTGTAATGAAAAGCCTGATTGATTTTTGAAGAAATGTATTGTGGTCTCAACACACCTGTACCACAGGGGTGGCAGAAGGGCTCCTGGGCAGGGCACAGAAGCAGGGACCGTGGATGGGGAGCTGTTTGGTGCCTCCCTCCCGCTGTGTGCTGGGCTTTCTTCCCCTCCTACCGGATGGTGAACACTCTGGTGTGAACACTCTGCACCCACAGGGCTTCAGCCCATGGTGATGAAATGCGCAGCTTAATATAACCAGAGGTTGACAGGGATGGGAACACAGCTGTGTCCTGCAGGGATAACCATGTCTCTGGCAAGAGATGTTCAGAGCTGCTGATTCACTGCTTTTACCAAGTGCTTTATCACCACTGTAGTATGCATCAGCATCAGTCCTCTCTTCCCTGTCCTGCAGCATCCACTAAGCTGCAGGGCTGTGTTTCCATTCAGTCTTCTTGCCTCCATCACCTTTAATCACCTCTAATTCATCTCTGTGAAAACTGAGATTTGGGACCTCAGTTCTCCTTAGGTAGAGGTGGAAATCAAAGTCTTCATCTTTTGTCAGATTAAAGCCTCATGTCTTTTACAGGAAGGGAAAAACAATAGCAAACTACATGAGGCAGAGGGAATTGATTGCAACCAGCCATATGTAATTGCATTGTGGAGGACATTTAATATTTCAGCTTGATCTTTGCTATATCAGGAGAGCAAAGAAAATCAACATATGAGGAAGAGAGAGGCTGCAATGTCTCTTGATTTGAATTGTAAATGCCCACAAGCAAATGAGGTACTTTCAGACATTCTGTACTGCTGTTGACTGAATGTATGTGACCCAGACTGCAGGGAGAACCAGAAATCCACTGCACCTGCTTGGAGTGGCTCTAAGCCATTGTGGCAGGCCCCCAGCACAGCAGGTATTTAATCCAATTCTGGTAATGAATTTCTCTCTCCCCTTTACTCCTGGGTAGCTACAAACACACTGGCAAAGGGCTTTCAGACCCCTGCGAGGAGGAAAGAGCTTCCTACTGTCTTAAATGACCCTACCCTGAAAGCCAGACCTTATAACTCTGACTGGACCAGCTTCTCTGTAGCACTTTGGCCACCAACCACAGAAATGCCGCTCCCTGAGGTGGATTAGAGCTGGCTTAAGTTACAGTTTACATCACAGAGGGAATAATTGCCCCAAGAGCTCCATATGCTCATCCTTTCTGACAGCCTAAAGCTGCCAAACACCTCTCTGTTTGTCCTGATCACTTCCACACTCACTCAGCCAACTGCAATCCAGCTGTACATATTAATTATTGTAAAAGAGGGGGAGATTTACTTATTGTTCCAGATGATTAATCAGCTAGTCAGGCATAACACCACCCATGCTATTGTAATTGCAGTCAAATAATAATGTTATGTGTACTGCAATCATAGCCACCATTGAACACCCGTGGAGCCTGATAGCATAAGCAATGTCATCTCTTCACAGCCTCTACAACCTGAAATTACCTAGAATCTGGAATAAATTCTTAAAGACAGCTCAAAAGATCAAAGTCTTGGTACAGAGGAACACCGGAAACAGGCCAGTGATGGAAGCCACAACAAGAGAGGGTTTTTTGGAGAGCACGTGGGGACAAGGATGCAAATCCCTTTAAGTTTTGGTTTTCCTGACCCGGTGGTACACACGTGTAGACAGGAGCTAGTCAAGAGGTCAGGACACTACAAAATGCTGTTGCAAGCATTGCCCCCCTCCCTGCTGCTGGGACACATTCCCCCAGCCCCGAACATGCTGCTCATCCCAGGAGAGGGTGGAAGCCACCCCTCACCACCCAATGGAGAAGACACAGGCGGGGCCAAGATCACCAGCATTCCGTGCATGCAAAATCTTCTCTCGAGAGTGACCGCCACAAAGGTGATCTGGAGAGAGAAGAGATATTTCTTGGCTGATTACTCCCTTAAAATAAACTGCAGTCTTCCTTTTGTTATCCACTCTGGTTTTGAAGCAGCCTGTGAATAGCCGAGACAGTAAATTTGTTTAAAAGAATTTACCAGGTTTGCATCCTTGTTTATAGCTCTTCCTGGTTGGCTGAGTAAGTACCCCAGCCATTAGGTTACCTTCTCAGTAATTATCCATGCACAATTGGTCCTCTCATCTCACTGACCTTGTCACTGAACTTACTGCAGTGAAATGTCTCTGCTAAATTTCTGTTCATTCATTGTCTTCATTCATATCTCAAACCAAAACCACAAAAATATTACTATTTAGCCCCCAATCCTATTGCTCAGCAGCCACAATGTGCATTTTTTTGTCTCTGCATTCTCCATTTCACACAGGATCAATACCTCCTCCAACTTTCTAAAGTAGCAAACTTCTGAGAAGGGATCATAGTCTTGGATCCTGAAACTGGGATGCATCAAGGAGCAGTTTTCACTGCCTATATATTCATATGAGTAGCCAAAGTATGTATTTACTAGGGAATGCAGGTGAGGATGCCCCCAGTCCAGATCCTGCATAAACACAGAGACCAACAGTGCAGTCCCCAAGGCCAAACACACACGTGGTAGGCAAGGGCACTGTCTACTCAACTGTCTCAACCCCTCTCAGATTCCAAAGCTGCTTTAAAACACCTTGTGCACTTACATAAATGTCCCGAACTCATCACAAGTTTGGGCCAAACACCTGACTTCTGTCTCACCACTCAAAATAGGCTCAACTAAGGATATTTGGCTATCTCTCAGCCTTGTAGCACTACATCTTGCATCTTAGCACTGAAATGAAAAGACTTGATGATGTAGCCAGAGCCTAGAAAAAAGGATATAATGAAGAAGCAGCATGAGAACTTACAGTCATCACAGAAGGTGTAAAAAAGTGTCTTCTGTGCTGTTACTTCTTTTTCCAGTGTGTATTTTGCCTAAGGCTGGTGGTATTCACTTGTTGAGCAGTTCTTTGGTGGTCTGCGGGAAGCTGATCAGTCTTCTCAGTGGGGCAGTTTTAGTTTGGAACAGATAATTTAAGACAAAGGCTATCAGCCTGTTGTCTGGCTTACAAACAGTGGCTGAGCCTGCCCAGGGCCTGCTTTCCAGTGGAATGGACACAGGGATCTTTTCTCGGCTAAATAATGAGCTGTATTGATTTTCCTCAAAAAGAAAATTGGAGTTTTACAAACAACGCAACAAGCTGCTTGAGTCAGGATGCTCCTGAAGGGATCTTGTGACCACCACAGACTCTTGTGCTTATCATGAAAGAGAGGAAAAAAAAACCTCAGCAGGTTTTCTCTGCAAGGGCGGGTTACGCAGTCAAAAGCAAATCTCCCTCTTAATACCTTGGGCAGGTACCAGACCAACATACCCTGCAGAGAGGAAATTGACATTCCCTCATTTGAAAAGAATCTGCATGAACAACTTTGTGCTTGTTCTTGTGAGTCAAGGCCAAAGCCTGCACCAGGAGGCCACATCTCTCTCTCCAGCCTTTTCCCAGTCTCTTCCCAGTCTCACGGAAATGCACCTGCTGCTGGCTGGACACCTCAGCAGCAAGGAGCACTGGGCCACTCCATTTAGGCCACCTGGTAGATCACTGCTATTCATTTGGGCACAATAACTCCAAGAGTTGAGACTCTGGCAACATCTGTCTGCTCTTCCCTGAGCTGTTGAGCATTTTGGACCTTCTCAGGAAGTCTCATCACATGGCAGAACACATGGGATTGTCCTCTTCATTTACACCTATTCAGGTCTAAATTTAAAGACTATCCAGGTCTGGCCTGCATAGGTTTAGTTCTTATCTCCTAAAGCTTAATATTATTAGCTATAATCTCCATTCCAATCTCCAAACCTACAGCATCTTCCTGAAGCTGATCTGTGAGGAGAAGAACATTCAGCCAACTTCTAAACAGGCAGTGGAATATGACTCCTACCCCAGTACCTCTCCAGAGGTTCTGGTGGCCTGGTACAGAGCACAGAGCTGCACACCTGGGACCTGGCTGGGTCACTCAAGCTCACCTGGACACCTCTGTCCCCTCAGTCTGCTCCCCACTTGCCAGGACAGAACACCCATCTCATTTGCAGAGGGTGCCACTCTCTGTGCACCCTTTCACCCAAGCCTGGGCACCCTGATATGCGAGGATGCAAAGGCAAATGCTCTTCCACTACTAAAAGGGATCATTGCAGAGCATCTGAAAGGATAAACCTAACCATGATGTGACAAGCTGGTCCAATGAGGCCTGGCTGCCCCCAGGAACCAAACCCCAGCAGGGGTTGTGTTGTGCCCCAGCCCCTCGGGGCTGCCACATCCTCACATCAACACCGGTGCCACCTCCAGTCCCCAGCTCCGTGCCTGCAGTCCCCCAGCAGGCACCACCAGCACCAAGGCAGGCAGGAAGGCAGCGAGGGTATTCCCTGGATGTCTCAATCCCAAGGCTCTGCCATGCAGTGCAGCCTCAGGCATCCACTGCTTCCAATGGCCCCAGAAGGAAGCAAGACACCCACGCAAAGCTGGAGGCAGCTCCAGCCTTGCTCTCATCTGTGATGAGGCAACACCCAAGAGCCTGACTGCTAAATGCCATGGCATCCAATTGTTCTTTGCAGTTTGACTCAGAGATCACAGGACTCCTAGCTCTGTCTTAGATTATGTGCCTTTGGACTCTGAAATTAAGCACTTATGGGCAATAATGTCTCTGAACAGGCGTGGACACCTATAGAAACCTACAGAGAAAAAAAGAAAACCCTAATCAAAGTTTGCAAAATTAGAAAACTAAAGAAAAAAACCAATACCAGTAAGCTCAGCAGGGACAAGAAGTGTTAATTTTGTGTTGGTAAATGGGAATTACAAGAAAATGGAAAATACATAAAATGTTAATTCAAAGTCACAAAAAACACAATTAAAGTAAGTAGCTGACATGCTTACCTGGGCCAGAAAGGAACGCAATTAAAACCACAAAATAGACTTTTCTAATATTTTCCATATCAGTAATTTTTGTGTATTATTTAGTGCATTATAAAATCTGGAGAAATATTAAAATCTCTCCAGTAAACCAACATCTTATTACTTCATTTTAACACATGAGGGGAAGAAAGTTTTACAAGACCTCTGGCTTATAAAATGAGATGTTTTCCTTCCTAATGGGATAAATAGAGATCAGGGCAGTAAGCAAACTAGAAGTAGCTATATCATCTGACCTAACTTGAAACACAAGAGCTTTGGTGATGTGTGTAAAGATGAGCACCACGTTGTAGGGATGTGCTCAGGTCCCAGCTGTCTGCCTGACCCCGCTCCTGCATGGTGCATTTTCCCCAGGAGCCAGGAGCAATTTGCTGTACCCAGCCCCACTGGCACACGTTGAAAGGAGGGGTGGAGAGGCTGAGGTGATCAACAGCTCAGAGCGAGGCATAATAATCCCATTTTCCAAAGATCCCCCATTTACAATCCCTCTTCATCCCTCTTCCCTTTAATACCGACTGTGTTGTTTTAATGATGAATGAGCTTCTTTTGACCTGGTTTTGGGAAGTAACAGGAGATCTCCAAAGCTCAGGCTAGCAATGCCTTCTGCAGANTGACAAATTTTCCTCCCTGCCTTAATATGAGATGCTGATGTCACCTAACCAGATTCGCACAACACCTGCCCTCCTTCTGAAAAATATATTAAAAGCAGCAAAATATCTCCTCTAACCTTGTTATCATCCCTTCAATAATTCTGCAGAATTAGGCTGAATGTGCTGATTATTTTCCATGTGCATTAATCATGGCTAAATCATGCTAGAGAAGAAAAATGTGCAGCCTGCTGTTCCTTCTCAGCATCCTCCTCTCACCCTGCTCTCAGAACAGTCTCAGCCTGGAGGGCATCCTGCCAGTGTGATTAACAGTGTGAAGTGGGGAAGGGAAAGAGATGGGAAGATGAAGGAAAAAGACCTTTTCTTAAAACTTAGACATTGCTTTTGGCTTATGAGAGCAGCAAACCCTTGAGAGCATCATGTACTTGCACTCATGAGCTTCCTCAGCCCTTGAAATCGAGACATGAGGGACTGCTGTCATCTTCTGCATCCCCTTCCAGTCCCTGCCCAGAGCCCCACTCCAAGGTTACATATCCTAACATTAATAAGAAATGCCTACCATGCTTTTCTCTTTTTCTGCTGTGGCTGTTCTTATTAAAATAGTCAGTAAAGGCTTAATAAATTATGAAGAGCTGCAAATGGTCAGCCTATGGCAGTAGAGTTGAATGGAGCCCACCAGGACAAAAGGCAGAAGGAAAGCATGTTATTCCATCCTTGACCAGATTTCTCCCTCCCAGTGTTGCAGCTCTAGAGTGAGCATTTTCCTAGAGCTGGCCAGGAGATTCCCTTCACCATGGACCAAGAGAAAGTGAGTGCTCAGGGTGACTCAGCTTGCCTTAATGCAGACATTTAAACAGGCTGGATCTATTAAGTCCTGGACTGGCTGGTCACTGCATTGAGGAAGTTCCTAGACTATCTTTTGGCAAGCGTTGGAAGACACATTCACCTGCTCAGGCTGGATTCTGGAGTCAAAGTGAAACTGCATATAGCTAATTAGAGCTGTGAATGTCACATTTCAAGCTTGATTTGGCTACCACCTCTCCCTGCAGGGAGGCAGCTTGTGCTACCAAGCAGGGAGAGAAGCACAAGCTCTGATCCTCAGCCTGTAAACTCCTCCAAAGAGGATCCCTGCTGCTGACTCTCCTCCACGGCAGCTGCTGCTGTGTCAGAAGAATGGGTCCTGCCAGGAAGGATTTTCCATTTTGCTTTTATTTTGCCAAAATCCTTGAGGGCACTGTCACTTAAAAAAAATTGCATCCAAAAGAAAGCAGATCTGGAGACTACCTGGCAGAAGTAATGGATGACAAGGCCAGGAAGTGAGCAGTTAGTGCTGGGCTCTTTCCAGAGGCACTGTGGTCATGCCGCACATTAATAAGTTGTGACAGGCATAAAGATGGGCCAATGTCTGCCCACAAAGCCAGCTGCTTCATCCTCAGATACAGTCACTGAGAAGCTCAGGAGAAGGTTTAGTCCCTGTCATTGCAGAGCAAGGCTAGAGAGTGGGGATCCAGAATAGGAGAAACCCAGTGTTCAACTATAAAGCCTCCAAAGACTGTTGATGCAGCTGGGGATGGAGAAACACACTCGAGTTTCATGTACCATGACAAAAGGATTAAGATGCGTGTCAGAGCACTTAGTGCACAGTGCCTGAGTTTTTTCCCAAGCAAGTGCAAAAGTCTCCCCTCCTGCAGTGTCTCAGAGAGACAAAAGCAGGGCCTTGCAGAAGAGTTTTTGCTGCAAGATGTTCTTCCTCCTCCGGCCTGGAAATCCAAATCCTCTTAAGTCTTTGCACATGAGATTCACATTCTGTATTCCAGCTGCTTCATGCTTATAGCATAATATTTTGGGTTGCATCCAAAACACACTGAAAATTTTGTACTGTGAGATGGATCAGATAGCAGAAGGCATGGAACATGACCTGAAGTTTCAGATTTACAATGGTTTTGTTCTCTGGGAACAGAGAGATATGCAGGAATCTGCTGTGACAGCAGATGGCTTGAGGAGTATTTACTGAAAGATGGATTTTCCTCCCCATCATGCCCAGAGCAATGCAGTTGAGCAAAACAAAGAGATCACAAAAACTACACACAGTGACAGAACCAAAACATGCCACAAGAAAAACACCTTCTGGTGTTGTTTTGGTTTTGAGGGGGGCATCCCTTTTGAGCACTGAAAAGGTCCCAACACTGCCATCAGTCATTCAGTCAGTTTCAAAACAACTCGAAGAAATATTGCAGCTTTGTCCCTGTGATAGTTCAGGCACACTTTGGGCTGAAGTAGCCCCTCTCTTTAGTAGTGAGGACTGGAAATCATGCAGCTTGCAGGACATGGGATGCTTCAGCCTGCAGGACCTATTTAAGTCCCATGAAGTGTGTTTTTGGACAAGTCATCTTGAAGACAAGTCTACCAAGCAAGGGCAAAGAGGGTGCTCTGAGCTTGCAAGGTGGAGAGCTTGCTTAGAACCCTCTGCCTAAGGGACTCAGTGTACAACTATCTGGCCCTCCCTGTGCCACCTGACAGCTCTCCTGGCCTTAGGCATCATGCCAAAGGATTTGTCTAATGGGCTAACAAAGGTGAGAGCAGCTGAGGCCACTACAAACCCCCTGGGGAAGTGCAGCTGACACCTACCAACCTCTCCCATTAGATCACCTATTGCTGACTCCTGGTGTGATCTTGGCTTCTCAGTCCCATCATTACATCATCTACATTTCCATACGGACAGAGGCAGATGAATTAAATCCATTTAAGGACATCCAAGGGCAAATTTTCCCTCCAGAGACATACTCTGCTTTATAGTTAGGAAAGGTCCAGTGCTACCCAACACAAACGCTCCACAGGCTGGTGGTCTCAGTGCCTCATCATTGTATTGTCCACAGACACTGGCCATAAAGGAAGCAGGCAGGCCTTTCCCCAGCATACCTTGCCAAGGTCAGGTGAAGCCATCAGGCAGGGCTGGAGAACTGTGCACTCTGCAGGGTGCATGTCCCCTGTACCCCTGCCTGAGGGGGACTGCTCCGATCAGTCCCTTTCAGATAAAACACATTCATCAGCTCCAAACGAAGAAAAAAACTTCTTGTAAGCTTTTCACAGAAGGGCCAGAGGACAGCTGGATCACAGCTTGGAAAGGGCAAAGTTGGAGCAAAGCTTAATATTAGATTAGTGAGAAGTCTATGAAAACACTCCAAAACTGCTTGTATGCTATCTGAGTTAGGACTGAAGGGTACCCTGAAGGTTTTCAATCATTTGCAAGGCTTTGGCACCAGCATTGACGTTTGCAACCTGAACTCACTTTGAACACAGTGTTCTCAGCTGTTGGCTGATGAAAAAAATCTGCTTGAGATGCTGAGGCAAAGATGTGCAAAAAGAAGAGAAACCTACCTTGATGCTTCTACAAGATTCTCAGGAACAGTGCACCAGAGAGGCAAGGACAGCCAAAAAGGGCCTGAAATAGTTGAACAGAAAAACAGCTCTGATGTGGCCTCTCTTGCAAGGACCATTCCTTCTTCTACCCCATCCTTTGATTTTGCTCCTGCTTCTGCTTAGAAAATTAAAACCACCAGAAGTCAACAGTGGGGTATTCCTTTTCTTACATGAATACCATTGCTGATGGGAAAGCATGGCCATCCACATTCCGTTCTCCTGATCCCCAGAAACTCTCACATACTCTCAAAAATCCTCCCAGAGCCATGACTGGAGATGGCTGCCAGTATGGCAAAGTGTGAACCTGCAATCCAGCAGCCTGTGGGCAAATGCTGCTCGTTCACATCCACGTTTCCTTCCAAAGCTGTGCTTTGGATTCCACAGTCGGGTTTCTACTGTGTCTCTGAGAGCCTGCAAGCACATCCCCTGCCTCCAATGAGAGGTCTCCATCCCTCCTCCTCTGAAATGACAGGCTGCATTAGACCGTTCAGAATCACATTTGGTTCTCATTTTCGAACAGACATCCAAGATATTATTTTTAGAAGAAGCTATACTGGTATTTGCAAAAAATAGCCTTCCTTGCTTTTATCCCAAATGGGGTCTTTTCCAAGCTTCTTTTCCTACTTTAGTCATATCTCTAAAGCTGTTTGCATTAAACAATCCAATTCCAGAAGCACATTAATCAGACTCTCTTTGGGCTCCTCTTGCATGTGCCTTTTTCTGTGTCACGAGGCAAAAGTACAATCAGCTCAGCTATCACCTAATTCTCTTCCCCAGCAGAGGAAGCCCCAATTTGAGGGCCGTATATGAGTGACAGCAGGTCCATTCAGCATTGGCCTGGTGCCACTGACATCCGTGCATCAAGAGGGCAGCCTCCCCAGACCTGTGCCCGACGATGGGGAGTCAGCCCTCACCAGTCCCACAGTTAAAAATGCAGATCAAGAACCTGGTGCAAGTCATCAAAAGGAGAGGAGAGCTGCCAGCAAGGGCTGGCTTTCCCAGGTGCTGACCTGCCTGCCTGGCTGTGGTCCTGGGGGGCCCCTACGAAATCTGCTCTGGAAATAGTTTTCTCTGCTTGGCTATGTTTACAGCTCTGAGAAAACCTGGCAGGATAAGAGAAAAGACATCCCTAATGGGTGTGGGGGTTCTGCTGCCTGCTAGCAGTGAAACCCAAGGCAATTCAGCAGCACAAAGATAAGCCATAAAAACAAAGACAGGTTTGTTTAGGTTTTCTCCAGCAGATTCCTAGAAAAAGACCTGGACTTAATGAGGTATTGCTGCAGCATCCAGAGGCAAGGCAAGCATGGAGTGCTGGTGTCTGCAAACAGACTGCCAGCCAGCCTGCAGCCACAGGAACAGGAGGGCAAAGGCTGGGAGCCCCACAGTCTGGCTGCTTCTTCAGGGGTCTGCAGGTGCCCCTCGGGTGATGCTGTGAGCACTAGGGAGGCACACACCTCAAGCAAGGACCATCGCCATGGGCCTTGGTGACCTTGGAATCCAGACCCCCTTGCCCAGCATCAGCAAATTGTAGAGCTGCCCTCCCCCCGCATCATGGACTCACAAGCCCACCCAGACCAGAGAGGCTCTTTCCCAGCAGGAAACCAAAAGGGACCCTAAAGACACCAAAGGACACAGAGAACAATTGCCACCACACCAAACACAAACCTGCCATCCCCAAAGAGTCTCTGAGGACGGCAGTGAGATTGGGGTGGGCAAACATGCCCACACAGCATGAGACCCCCTCTCAGAGGTCCTCAACATCCCTTACCTCCTGCCAAAAAGCTGGCCAGGCACAGCTTCACATCAAGCTGAATGAGATCAGCTTTCTGGTCCTGTGAAGCTTCATCAGCTGGCCCATTCTGAATTATTTAAAGCCATCTTTTATTAATCTACCACAGCTTTTTTCACTCAACCTCTAGCAAGTCACTTAACCACTCTGAATTGGTTGCACTGGCTTCATCCCCATGCAGTCATGCTGGCAGAGGTGAGAGGCACAGGCCATTACTCTGCTACTGCTTCTGAAATATTGCAGCAGACCAAAGTGGTCTGTTGGACAACAAGAGCACTGGATTTACCCTCACTCTTGATGGGAGGTCTTATCTAAACACACAAGTCCTTCTCCTGGGTTATGACAATACTTTTGTTTAGAAAACTCCTGCTAGGATAGTGCACATACTTTAAAACAAGCTCAATGTAGCCAAGCCCAAGCAAATTCTGGCTACAATATTGCCAGTGCCAGCAGGGGGGACAAGCACCAGCACTAGAATCTGGGCACTGAAGGAAATGTACCCCCAGCCCCACACCTCCCAGTGTCCCTCATCACTTGACCCCTGGATACATGACAGGCTCCATGGCTGTAGCTCTAAGCCATCATTGGCTGGACCCAACCAAGGCTCATGTTTTCAGTCTCCACTCACTGGCTGGTGGATTTTGACAGCAAGACTATTTCTAGTTAAGCATTTACCACCAAGGCCAAGCAGATGATTTCTGACTTGGGGACAGTGGCCCCACTCCTCTCTGGTGGGGGATACACAGCATCAGCCTGCACGACTGGTGAGGAATTAGCTGCCCTCCCTCAGGCAAGATGCCATTTTTCCACATTTTCTTCTTCAGGAATGTAATTAATCTGTATGAAGCAATGCTGTTTTCTTCTCAGTTTGTGTCCACTGCCCTGATAAATGAGAAGCACAGGAGAAAACCCTTCCCCATGAGGCCTCTTTCCCCACCGAAGATGAATGTGGCAGGAGAACAGGGTGACAGCCTGCACTGAAGTGGTACCTGAAGTCCCAGCAGGTCGTGGCTCAATAATCCCAGAGGAAGGAAGACCATGTTCCTACATGAGCTGCCAAAGACAAGGATCCAAGAGAAGTTTAATTCATATCCACAGATGATACTCACATGTAACTCTGATCTTTGAACACACTCTGACATTCAGAGGATGTTCTAGCTTTACTGCCCACATAAACATCCACTGGGGCTGCTATCTGGGGGGAAGAGGGAGCTAAATATTTAATTTCAGTCTATTTCATCAAATATTTAATCTATTTAATATTAATTAAATCTTGGTCTGAATAAACAGCTAAAAATTCACCTCTTCCTCCAAACATCTGATAACTTGGAGATGTCAGTCTGCGCAATCCCAAGTGAGAATGTCAGTTAATAAGAGGGGAGGGTCCAATCTTTATGTTCTCTGTTGCTGGAATTGCTGTGGTGGATCCCACAGCATTTCAGGCTGACTCCTTTTGCAGATGGGTGTACAGTAGCATCATCTGCTTTACACCAACCATTTCCCCACCCAGCCTCACTGTGTCTCATTTTCCACAGACTTTATTTGTACAGCCCAAGTGTGTGCCCTCATCCCAGTCCCAGTCACTGCTGCATCCTCAGCAGTGGGAATCTGTGAAGCTAAGGTGATGATGAAAGCAGCTGCTGGGCTTAGGGCAAATCAAACCCAGGCCCCTCGTGGGTGGATGTCACTGGTGTGAATCGTTTCCTAGTCCTTGACCACCCTCCTGACACGGTTGCACATCTCTCACATCACCCAGCAGCATGGTCAGGAACAGGCATTTCTGGGAACAGTGAGCAACAGCTACAGCAGGAGCAGATAATCTCCAATGCAAAGGTTTAAGCCAATTAACACTGGGCTTTAAAGGCAGTTGCCACCATTGCATCTGTTGCTACAACCATCTTATTTTACTACAGAAAACCCCGTTTGGCCCAAATCCCATCCATACCAGCCAGAACACATTCTCTAATTATCCCCCACAGAGCCAACAGTGATGAAAGATTGCCCTGCATCCAGCACTGCTTACCTTGCTCTCCTCGGTGCGTGCCCCACTCAGCAGAGCAGCATTTAGCTTTTCTTTCCTCCCTGCTGCACTGTTTAAAAGCCATCTCACCCAAATACTCACTGGTGTTGATGAAAGCAATTATACTGCTTCTCAAAATGTATTGGATGTATCCTCATTATCCTGAGACTGCAATGCTGAAGGCCTAGATGGTAAATCTTTCAAAGTAAGCAAGTCAGGTGATTTCCTTTGAACTGGACATTTTAACTCTTCTGTCCCCACTAGATTTTGAGGGTGGTTTAAAGCCACAAGATATTTGTTTTAAAATAATAAATGCAAAATTACTTTTAGCTAACATCTCTGAAGTATAAATATTTGGACTGTGCTTAGGTTACAGGTCAAACCCATAACCAAGAGAAAAACAAGGAGACTCCACTCCCTTTTCATGTTGGCCATGTGGTTGGCTGGGGTCGTGAATTCTCAGTGTTTTGGGTACTCCCTGGAGAAAAGGAGAGCCCAGTGCTGCATTTGGTGTCCTCTGTGGAAGTGTGCCCTGTCTGGGTGACAGCACAGCAGAGACAATGACCTTGGAGAGCTGTTTGTGCCAAGGAAATGCTGCCTAAATTAACAGGAACTTCATTCTGGCAAACCCTGTTCAAGGAGCCGGGTCAAGTATCTCTATTTCAGGTCAAGTATCTGCATCGTGGAACCAAGACCAAACTCAGACTTACACAGAGAGGACTTATCACTAGATTATCCAGGAATTGTGACTGCAGGAATAAGCTGGGAGAGGGGGGCTCCAGCAGGGTATAAATCAGCAGCCCAGCAGCCAGGTCTGCCACACTCAGGGTCCAATTCTGCGTGGTTTTTTCCAAATTTTTCTAGTGCCAAAAGTTATCCTGGTAGCAAAATACCAGAATTCAGTTTTTCACTCTTCAAAGAAGTTCAGTCAGTTCAGAAAAGAAGTTTGGGTGCAGTGTCCTAAATATTTATCTATACATTTACTTCATTTTTTACTCAGGGAATCTTTCAGTAACACCTTACGGTGCCAAACTTAAGATGAATACTTTGCAGCAATGTCATATGCACAGATGAAGAAAAGGCAGCCTTCACCAGGAATTATTTTATCAAAGATGTCCAGCAGTGAAAAGCTTGTTCTTTTCTTCTTTTCTGTGGAGAGCAATTGAAAAACAAACAAGAAAAAAGGCCATAAAGTCATGGTCCAGCAAAACACAACTGTTTCGAACGGCAACAGAGCAATCTATTCCTCCATGTAGCAGCTGACTTAGAGCAAATGTTTCTCATGTCTGGGAGTGAACCCTGCAGCAGGTCACAGAGCTCTGGAGGACCTCAAGGCTGCTCCTGCAAATGCAATATCCTGGGCTGTGCCCGAACCAATCTGGGCCAAAGGCTGCAGGCACTGCCCACAGGGAAGCAGGGATGCTCAGGTCAGCTCATCTCACCCCTGATAAAACCCATTCACCCCGTTACTCTCACACAGACCCAACTGCTGGCTTTTGACTCAAACATGCATTTGAAAGCCATCCAGACCTCTTGCTGCAGAGCACTGCTGACAGGAAACACATGTCAGTGGAATTTCTCCGCTAGTGCAAAAAGCACTTCTGGCCCCAGGAAATCCCAGAGCACCTAATGACCCCTGAGCCTCCTGGGAAGGGTCCTCACTCTTCACTATTCCTTAAAATCTGCTACAGGCCACTCTCAGAGCCACAGAAGCAAAGCAGGATCTTAGATCCAGGCCAGCAGGGATGCTCTCTCTGAGCTTAGCAAAATGGAACTGAGAATCACAGTAACAGACTAAACTAGAGCCAGCTCCAGCAGTGTTGAGCTATTCAAGCCAACAAGTTCATACCTTTGTTGATGACACCTGTGCTCAAGTGAGGGAGTTGTCTTCCTGCTCCCTTTTATGGTCTATCCTCATGTCTCTCTGTTGGATTTGGGTGCTGAGACCCACCTCACACCCCCATACTCCTGGATGTGAGATGATGTCCTCAGTACTTGTGGTCCTCCTTGGGAAATGAGTTCCCAACTGAAATGACCAAGAAGGTCTCCCAAGATGGAAGAATGTTGAATGACCAGTTCAAACATCAATATCTCCATTCAACACCCCTCAACAACGCCTGCTCCACAACAGCAGGCCTCCTCCTCTCCCTGCATGACACCTCCCTCCTGGGACTAGCCATGGTCTGACACAAAAAAGGCATGGATTTCTGTGCCCTCCACAGCCTTGTTCACCATCCCCTCTGCTCAGCCTTGAGGATATTTAGGATTGTGCTGTAGCCTCCCTGCACTGTGCATTCCTGCACTGTGACCACCAGATGGAATTTCACCTGGACTTCCCAGGGCTCAGACTACATTTTCTGTTCCCAGAGGGTTTGGAATCTGGTCCTGAGCATTTGTGAGCTGAGTGAGTGCCAGTGGCTACTGCAAGGGTTGGGCTGATGCAAATTCTGTTCTCTCTTCACTCCATTTCTACAACTTGAGATAAGGCACAGAAATCACAGCTACTGCAAACGCTTCACAAGTCACAGAGATGTCCCTATAAACCAGCTCCAAAGAGCAGTTAGTACCAGAGATGATGAGAGCAGCAAGTGGAGCTGTCTGCCAGGGCACTGGCTGTAATAAAGGAGCAATCTCGACAGACTTTGAACTTTTCCAAAGAACAGGGAATTAAGAAATAAGACAAAGAGCTTCAGCTGGTGAAAGTTGCACAGGCAGTGGGGCCACCACCCAATGCAGAGGGAACCTTCCCTTGGGCAAGGGGATGCAGGGTGGGACTGGGGGTACTTACAGCACAGGAAGGCTGATGGACATTGTCTGAAATCCGCCAAGGCTCCTCTGGGTCTGGGAAACTCATTTTGTGTGAGCAGAGTGACTCAGGCCAAGTCCCTCCCTCACTGGAAAGAGGCCCCTCTATGTGACCAGCTCCTTGGCCCCCTGAGAACGTGGACCAAAACCCCATGGAAACAAATGAATACATCAGTAGTTCTGAGGGGATCAGGGACAAGCCCTGGGCAGGCAGCCACAGGTCTCTGCAAGGGCAACCCTGCTGCTCATGCAGCTGTCCCTGGAAGCATTTTAGGACATTTGCTCCACCAGACCAACTCACCTGAGCCCCTCCTGCACACCCCTTGTCTGGCACCTTTGTGCCCTCCTCAGGGGTCCCCACACAAGGGCTGGTGTGCAGGGTCACCCCACAGAGGAAAGTGATGGAGAAACATCTCCCAGGGCAGAGCTGACAGTGGCATCTGGGTGTTTGCTGAGCCAGCCTGCCTAGCTCCCACCCAGCTGGGGAGACAGGTCCCTCTCCCTCCCCTCACAACATTAACCTTTCAGCCCCAAAATAAAAGGTTATAAAAAACAATCAAGGTTCATTATATCCCTTAATGCATCATTTGCAAGGGAATGACCTGGAAGCAATGATGGGGAAGGAGTCAGGAGGGGGAAGGGGAAGAGCCTCAGTCTCCCAGCCTCAAACCCACCAAAATACCCTACTGTCCACGCTAGAGATTCAGCAGCAAAGACAACTGACAGCCAGAGGGGGGGAGCAAGAGCAATCAGTGGCTCTGGATCACCTCGTGTCCACGAACTAACCCAGAGTCTCCCGTGGGATCTGCTCTGTAAAACCCTCCAAGGCCATCAGGGTCAGCCAAGACCAGAGTGGAAGCAGGACACTCTACCCAAACCAAGTTCAACTGGCCTGCAAAGGCCACCACGAGGTGACAAGATGTTCATCTCTGGGCCACCATCAGGTGCCCTACACCCAGCAGTGATGCTGCCTGCACACCCTGGCCCCCTACCACACATCTCCAACTGCAGCCCGGGAGCATTGGCAGAGTGGGGCCACTGGATCAGCAGCTCCCACGTGGGGCTCTGGTCATTTATTTTCTCACCAGAAGCAGTTCCACCTTGGGTGGGAGAATGATCCCCCATCACCTCCTTCAGGGAGGGTCTTGGCAGCACTGGTGGAAGGGCAAGCAAACTCTAGCTCCTGGGGGCTGGAAACAAAGGCCCACTCAGGTGGCCACTCCTGCATCTATCACAAAATGCTTCCTTCCAGCCTAATTGTTTCTAATCCCATTTGCAAAGTGATTATTAAAACCCCTCACAATAGCTGCAAACGCCACGCCAGGCAGGCGTCCCCAACAGCAGTGCCAGGCTGCACTCCCAGGGTGAAAATCACACCCTCCAACCCCACGCTCTTTGCTTTAACAAACACATGAATGCCCTTACTGTGGCACAAAGAGAGGGGTGGAAATACCCAAGAAATATCAAGGACTCATTCGTTATTATGCCACTGCACAATGAACAGAGCCATTGTTCCTACCTGGGCTAACAACCCCTTTCAGACAACACGAGTGCTTTTCCCAGGGTGTTCTTCAAAAAATGGTAAGGCCAAAGCTACCAGCAGAGCAGTGAACAGTTCAGAAAATAAAACAGAATAATATAAAACAAAACAGCTAACATTATTCAGAGGATTTTCACACTTGATCTGTAAACGCTCTTTTATTTAATAAAAATAATCATCCATTATAGCAAGTTCTGCTTGTGGTTTGGTTTTGTTTTGTTTTTACATTAAAGCACAGTTTATTTGCTTTCCTCACCTCTTGAGGATTCAGTTCTGAAAATGCAAGTGAATGTAAACACTGCTCTCCAAGTCCCAAGATGCATCCGGGGATACTTGGAGTTAATTAGAAAGTCAAAAGAGAGAACAAAATCAACAAAACACTTCCCAAAAGTAAAAACGTATTTTTAAAGTCTCTTCCTGTGTACCATACAACTCCAGAAAAGGCAAATTCATTTATACATTCAACGTATACAAACTTTGCTTTCTCCAAACCATTTCTGTGACTTGTCAGCATTTGATAAAGCTGTTTCCCTAACATTAAAAGACTTGCAGACTCATTTATTTATTGTGATAAATCAAAAGTTTTTCCTATAAATGTTCTCCAGAATTATTTTTTTTTCATGGCACAAGGATGTTAGATTTGTTCTGTCCATTTTTGTTTTGAGTTTGGTTTTTTTAGCACAAAGAGCTGAAAGCCATTTCAGGAAAGAGCGTAAAAGCAGTATTAACTCTCTTTCCTGCTCCAACCTCACAATATTTACACTTTAATAAAGAAAAAAAGAAGAAAAGCTTAATTACACTATAAAATAATGGAGAAACTGGAAGTTAAGTTTCCCATTTCAGAGTTTTGCCTTGTATAAGACTGAAAGAGGGATGCTTCCCTATGTCCTAGGAAAGATGAGACTGGCAGGTTAAAAACTGAACTCTTTCTTAATTGAGAAAGATGACCAGCCACTGTGCACAAACCCCTTCCTCTCTGCAGGAAATCCTGCAGAAGTTAAACCATCACAAATCACTACAGATGAGATAACGTGATATGCAGAGCCCTGCTGTTTGCTTTGAAACGTTACCTATTTACAGTTGAGGTGGAGGAAGCAAGTGAGCATCGAACACATTTCAGTGCTGCAGTGGTAAAATATCAAACAAGATTAACTCGTGGGGAGCTTGGCAGGGTCCCAAGGCTCACGTTGCAAGGGAGACAGTCTCTGTTCCCTGGGACATCCCCACCTGCACAGCAAAGCCACCGCTCCGTCGGGCTCTGCTCTCATGAGTAACGAGATGGCAGATGCCATCTCAGCTGTGTTGTGTCACAGGCAACACAGAAATTAAACAGAAACAGGTATGACATTAAAAAATAGCAACAAAAATAGCCAGTCTGGTGAGGTCTGTGATCCTAAGTGTTACAGCCAAAACAATAACAACAAAAGACAGGAATTTGGGAATTTTGGTAATATTATCAAACTGTCAGGTAGATAGATGGCTCTAGTTGTTCAGTGGTTTTGAGTGAGGGGCTTTGCAGGGGGTAGGAAAAGAAAGAATTTTAAGGTATCAAAGATAATTAAAGCATTCACAGTTTCAAAGCTGCTTGCCTTACAAAAATTAAGACATTCAAATTCAAGAACACAATACTGTATTTTACAAGGGGGTCCAAATTCATTACATATACAACAGGGGGGAAAAAAGACACAACAAGATTAAAAAGCCAACACCTCTGGTGTGGCATACTCCCTCTTTGTTGTTCCTCTCGCAGAGCTGCACGACGTTTGCCTTTAAAGAGTCAAAGTGAGCAGTCATAAGAATATCCACTGAGAGATTCTGGCAAAAGAAAAAAAAAATAAAAAAAAGAACTAACAAAATAAACCAAGCAAATCAAAGGCCATCCTCCCCTGGCAAGCCAAATGCCACAGCTCGGACCTGCACTTGCCTGCTGCTCCTCACTGCTGCTGCCCGGCGCTCCCACAGGCTCGTCTCAGGTTTTAAAGGCTTCCTGCTCACGAGCTGAAGGAAACCATCCCATGCAAGAACAGCCTGAGACAGACATACTTTACACTCCTACAAAGTCTTGATTAGTCCTGCCGGTAACAAAGAGTCCTTCAAACACTCCTTTTCCTCTCTATCCTGCAGAGGATCCTTTTGAAGGCCCGTCTGAAGTCATGGTTGAAAATGGTATAGATGACAGGGTTCAAGGAGCTATTGCAGTAACCGAACCAGAAGAAGAACTTGAAGAGGGTTTCGGGCACGGAGCAGCTCTCGCAGACGGCCATCAGCGTGTAGGTGAAGAAGAAGGGGAACCAGCAGATGACAAAGACCCCGATCACCACTGCCAGCACAAAGGTGAAGCGTTTCTCCCGGTTCTGCCTGCCTCTCCAGCGAGACCCTTTGGTGTTCCTCTCCTCCTCTGTCTTCCTGGGCAAACTGTCCCCGGGCTTAATTTGGCTCAGCTTAGTCTTGGTCTTTCCTCTCGGTGGTTTCTCTGACTTCTTACACTGGTTGTTCTCCTGGTGCTCGGAGGAAGAGGTCTCCTCCATGTCTATGCCATTGACCTCTCCCTCTTGTCCGCCACTGCCTCCTGCTGCCTTCTCCCCGTTGAGCTGCGCCGTGGCTGGCAGGTCCTCCTTGTCAGTCAAGCCATTCTGCTTCTTCTCGGGGCGCTCTGCCCGCTTGTTCAGCGGGACCCTCGTTCTCCTCTTGGCTATCTGGTAGATGCGCATGTAGACCAGGATCATGATGAGGCAGGGGGCAAAGAAGGAGCCGATGCTGGAAGAGATGATGTACCACTTCTCATCGTTGATCTTGCACCCTGCCACTCCCTGGTCAGCCTGCTGCCCACTCTTCTTCTCGATGGAGATGAGTGGTGGGAAGGAGATGACAGCCGAGATGACCCAGACGATGAAGATGATGCATTTGATGCGTCGCGGGGTACGCTTGAGGTTGTACTCGATGGCTTGTGTGATGGACCAGTACCGGTCCAGGCTGATGGCACAGAGGTGCACGATGGAGGAGGTGCAGAACAGCACATCCAAGGCCAGGTAGATCTCACACCACACTTTACCAAAGTACCAGTACCCCATCACCTCG
Organism: Cyanoderma ruficeps; assembly: GCA_008694505.1. Taxonomy (NCBI): domain Eukaryota; kingdom Metazoa; phylum Chordata; class Aves; order Passeriformes; family Timaliidae; genus Cyanoderma; species Cyanoderma ruficeps. The sequence goes on along the minus strand of VZDJ01000116.1, from coordinate 20,996,976 downwards.
TTTGCCAGCGAGAAGGGGATGACCAGTGTGGCCACCAGGATGTCAGCTGAGGCTAAGGAGACCAGGAAGAGGTTCTGGGGGGCTTTGAGCGCCCGGCTGGTGAAGACAGCGATGATGACCAGGACGTTGCCAAAGACGGTGAAGAGCATGAGCAAGCCGGCCAGGCTGATGAGAGTGATGGTGGTGTGCAGAGGGTACGGCGTGCCCCAGCCCGGCCCGGCCCCGCTGTCGTTGAAAGTCCCATTGGTGCCGGGAGGGGGGTAGCCCTCCTCCTCCTCCAGCTGCCGCTGGTACTCCATGGAGGAGAAGAAGTGGCCCCTCTCCGTGAACGGGCGCTCCAGGTTAAACATCAACCCCGGCTGCGCGGACACCCCCGCCCTTCGCCCCGGCTCCACCCGCGCCGCGCCCGGCTCCGTGCGCGGCTCCTCCGCGTCCTACTGTGCCGCCGGCCGGGGCGGAGCGGCGCGCCGCGGGCTGGGGGGCTGCGGGCGGGCACGGCGCATGCTGGGCGCTGCCGTCGGGACCCCCGAGCGCGGCGGGGCGGGCGGAGCGGAGCCGAGGCTGGAGCTGCAGCCGCCGCGGCTGCTCTGCCTCGCTCGCCGCCGAGCAGCTTTATAGCCCCGGATCGGGCCGGGGCTGCCGCGTCAGCCCCACGTGGGGGAGCTGCCCCCGGTGCGCGCACACGCACACACAGACACGGGGGGAGACACACATGGACAGGCAGACACACACGCGGACACACACAGCCCGACTCGCTCCCCGCGCAGCCCCGCACCGGAACGGACACTCGCGTTCCCCGCACGCCCCTCGCTCAGCGCTCACGGCCGCTCGGCGCGCACACCGCACCCGCTCGCACTGCCTGTATTTGCACACCCGCTCGCTGCTCGGCACCTCCGCACACACACCCGCACCCGCCGTCACACTGTCCCCATCCCACGGTCTCGCCCAGCCTGGCTCTCCGCCCTGCCCGAAGAGAGGAGCGGGCCCCACTGTCCCCGGGAATGGACGTGCGAGGGGCGGCTGGAGGCGACAACCGTGCGGCCGCTGCGCAGCCTCCACGGGCCGGCCGGAGGTGCACAAAGCCGGGCCGCGAGGCAGTGAAAGCTGCCGCCCCGTTCCGTGTGTCCGCCGGGGAACGGAGAGGCTCCACTCCGGCCGCCGGGTGCGCGGCCGTGCTTGCTGGGAGCCCCGAGGGCAGCGCTTTCCCCACGGCCCCGCGTGTCAGCAGCCAGGGAGGGCTGAGCTGCCGGCACCGAGGGCGGGGGACCCCGCGGGGATGGGGGGCCCCGCGGGGTTGGGGGTCCCACGCACGGAGCGGGCGCAGCCGGCGGGGCGGGCGGCGGCCCCGGGCAGCGCGGGGGGGCAGTGGCACCTGGCGGCCGCGGCGCCTCACTGCACCCGCCGGGCCCAGCGGCGTCCCCCCGGTACAGCGGAACTCCCCCGACGGCCGAGGGGAGGACGGGGTGGCAGAGCCGCCGGGGATGGGGCGGCCCCGCACTGCCGCACCGAGCCCAGCCCGGCCCAGCCCCGCTGCGCGGGCACCCGCGGCGGCCCCACGGCACAGGCTCAGCGCACTCGCTCCTGGCAGCCCCGGCCTGGGCAGGCAGCTGCCCCGCAGGGTGCCCCACACCTGGAAAGCCTCCCCAGGCTCTCCCCCCGACAGCACCGGGGCTGGCATCACCCATCTCCGTGGCTGCAGCAGCAGCGTGGGAGCTCTGTAACAGCAAAGGAGCGATAGTGACGCTCCAGGTATCCCACCCAGCCCCAGCGCTGCCAGCTCTCAGCATGTACAGGTCACTCACCTGCAGAGCACACGGCCTCCAGCCCAGATCCTCTCGCTCGTCACCTGTTTTCCCTCGTTTTCAGATGGTTCTAGTGATGCTGACTTGCTGCTCCAGATTCAGGCTGCTCTCAGTTGCCGTGCTGAATGCTCGGGCCAGTGAACTGATTTCCTCTGCAAGAGGAAAGCCTTCAGGGAGGAAGGCCTGTCATCTTTGTCCCTGTGCCACACACCGTGTTATAAGCCAGGCCCAGGAGCAATGACGCCCAAGAGAGAGAACAGGAATGGGAGAGACAGGGTCTGGAAGCCAGAGAGCACAGCCTCTGGGGCTGGCAGAGGGCTGAGTGAGGGAAAATGAGGGGGGGGTCCCATTGCCTGAGCAAATGAGTGCAGGGCCCAGTGCACTGGTATGTCTGGGAAAAGGGCAAAATGCAGAGAATAACTTAAAAGCTGTAAATTGAACCAAAGATGACTGACATTCCCACAGAAAAGGTCTCTCTCTGAGAGTAAATGTGATGTATAACCATAAACTTCACTGCAAGGATGAGAGGACTAAGTCACCTAAGTCTATGGCAAGGCCAGGTGAGAGGTCAAGGATATGCTGGACTTTGCAAACACATCCTGCCTTCTGCTATTTGCAGGGGACTGCTGTGCCCTGCAGGATGCCTTGCTGTGCCTGGCAGAGGGTCTTCCTTGGATAAGGAGTCTTCATCACTCTTGGCAGAAGCCTCCTTGGTCAGTGCCTGGGCGGAAGGAGCCAGGACAGGAAAGGGTGCAGGCTGTGCCCTGCCTGCATGATCAACCCCTTCTGTTTGATCCCAGTTCTAACAGCTCACCTTCACTAAGGCCACCAGGTACAATCTGAGACACTTTGCTCAGACCTGGGATGGTGCCTTTCTAGAAAATCCCTGCCTTCCCCCATGCTCTCTACATTCCCCAACACAGACAGAATGCCGATTTAAATGACAAAGCATGACCACCTGCCTTGATTTTCTGTTTCTTTTTGTAGTTAGACACCCTCAGTCTGCCTGAAGCTAAACACAGCCAGTAAGTTGTTCCTGATCCACTGGATAGCAAAAGCAGCTTTGATCAGTTCAGTTTGCTGGGACAAAAAGCTCGAGGGGAACATGAGGCCAAAGGCCTGAAGAAAAGGGTTTGTCCCAGAAACATCACTAGAAAGACAGCTCTCTGCAAGTGGGGAACAGCTGGGATGGCAGTGTTCATCTCAGAGGGAAAAAACCTGCCTCATCAAAGGCACTTTCCTCTCATTGCCACCATTGTTGTGCGTGTGACATCTCTGTGATTTTATTGGCACCAGAAGTGCCCAGCGCTGTCTGCAAAGTGACTCAGTAATGCTCAGTCTCCCCTTGATTTTCTCTGCATGTTATCCCACGGCTCTGCCCAATTGTTGAGATGAAGGCTGGTCAGAAATTGCAAGGGCTGGCAAAGTACCCTGAAGACCTCACATGACAGCCCGTGGCACACCTTGTCCTACGGGACAGCCATCTTTACAAGTCTATACCATGCTTCATGATAATTTGTAATACTCATAAAGCTTTAATTCCCAGAGTCCTGAGATTAGGCAAGAAACTTGAATTTTTAGCCCCTGGAAAACTGTAGAGAGAAGTTTCAGAGGGACAAAAAACAGTTAGAAAAGAACATTTTTGTATCAATTCCCCGGCGTTTGCATCCAGACGCTCAACTTTTGCATGCGTGCTGCTGACAGCGTTAATATGAGTAATAAGCCTCTGCAGATCAAACTCAGACAAGTGCCTGACAAGACAGCCCAGGAAACAGCCTGTTCCCTGCAGCATCCCACACCGGAGACCTGCAGGAGTCTGCCCTTTCCCCAGAAAGCAGCCTGGTTTCTCAGCAGAGCCCCACGAGGAATGGGGCTCGCCAGACGAGGGGGGATGGCCTAGGTGCACACTAATGAGTGAGGCTGAAGGCTGTCAAACCTCCCGTGATGGCTCCCCCTGTGCCAGCTGCCATCCCGGGAGGGCACCAGTGCCCTTTCCCAGGCCTGGCGGCCGAGTTCGCATTCAGCACGCGCGCCTTGAGCGCGGCCCCCGCAAACAAACTGACCTTTCCGCCTGGTTTCGGGTCATTAATTAGGCATGGTGCCTCCATGTTTATACATCTCTTCCCCTCCTCGACTCCGGCATTGCTTCCAGCATCGTCTCCATCGCGGGGAACCGGGACCACCCTCCCCTTGTTGCTTCTTGGGGAGAAGGAGCTGAGAAACGTTCATGCGGTCTCGGAGTTGTTCACAGCACGAAGCAAACCACATATGGAGAGAGAATCTCTGGAAAGAATCGCTATGGTAATAAGGCTGCAAAATGCGTGTTTTGAGCAAGCAGCCCCAGGAATTGTTTATTTCCAGAAAAGCAGTGAGATTCTGGCAGGGGAAAATTTAAAAAATACTGGTGAAGGACCAAGGCTTGCTTTTTAGACAGTCTGCTTCAGGCCTAAAGAAACTGGACAAACGTAAGGCTATGTCAAGGCATGGCAGCACAGACTCCTGGGGGGACCACATGAAAGGGGTAACCATTGGAAAAGGTGCAGAAATTATTGCTCAGCAGAAGCTTTCAAGAGCAACTTGACACCAGCATAAAAGAGGGAAGCCTTGTCGCTGTGGGTGCTGTGCACCAGGAGGTACACAGCAGTCACAGTTTGCTTTGCATGAGGTCTGTGATTTGCACTGATCTCAATATTTGCATATCCATGGCAGGAAGCCCTTTTTGTAGCTGTGTATTTTGATCATGCTACTGGGCTTATCTGAATGTATCAAAGCAGGGTGTCTTTCAGGAGGATTTGCCTTACTAACTGTTCAGTTACCCTTGGGAGTAAGGCACTGAAATCCTACGGCTTGTGACAGACACCTTATGGACTAATGACTGAGTAACCCTTCACAGCAACTTCAATTTGGTCAGTTTTCCTGCAGGTCCAGGACAAGCCAGCAGAGATGCACCCAAGAAACACAAAAATGGTTTTCTCTTTTACTGTGTTAACCCCAGGAGGAGAAACAGCACAGGAACTCTCAGGGAAGAGGCACAGACATTCTGCAGGCAAAGCTGGCTTTACTGGGTTTATGATGTTGCCACTGCAAAGTAATATAGCAAGCACACCATCCATTTCCAGGCAGATGTTTCTAATGTTGTGATTCCTATTTTCCTTCTATTTCTAAATTAAATTCTAAAAATGTCTAGTGTGCCTCCCTTCCAGCTGCTTTGAGACCCCAGGCACTTTTCCTCCAACACACATTCAGACCCACAGCCCTTCCATTCCCCACCCCTGCTGCACGTGAGTGTTTGGGGTTTGGTCTTTTCACAGATCTTACAGCAATAGCTCCTGCAGAGCCAGGCATGTTTTTCAATGGAGTTTTTCTGAACTCAGCTGCTGGATGTACTTTCCCAAGTTATTTGAATAAATCAGTAGGAAATAGATAGCTGCAGCAGTGGTCTGTGCTAGCACCTAATCCCCTTGTGAGCAGGGAGGCTGCCATGGGATCAGATGTTCAGAGGGGAAGGAAAGGAGACACACTGAATATTACCTACAGTGGCAGTTCTTCACTCCCCCCATCTGCAGACACCTGGCTCAAAACAACACAGGATGGATGCTGTGTGACCACCTGCTCCTCGGGTGCTTTTTTGCAAACAACCTGAAAGCTCTGCCTGCCTTTCCTCTGCTGTTCAGGTTGCCTGCCCTGTTCAGCAGGATTTTAACTACCAGATTTGATTGCACAGCCCTAAACCAACAGCCAAGAGAAACATTTCCATGCTACAGATTATAGCGTGGTGGAGTCAGGGGTGAGGCTGACATGGGGATTGTGCTCACGCAGGGTTTATTCAGTATTTTCCCTCTTGCTTCTGCCTGGTGTCACAGTGGTCTCTGGAACATAAAAGGCTCGTTTCAGCACTGCAGGAGGAGCGATGCACAAGAAACCTCCCTGGCTGTCTGCATGTCATTGGCTTGTGCCCCTCAGGCACTTCAATACCTATGGGAGAAGGGAGAGTGAAATGTGCATTTTCTCTCTGCAGCACCCACAAACACACATACACACACGTACCTCTGCCAATCACAAGGTGAGTGTGTTTCTATGAAGTGTTGTTTTCTTTATTCAGTTCCCTGTTTGGGACTTCTTCCTCACTGCATCCTACAACATGGCCAGAACTAAACACCAGGGGGCCATCCCTCAGTGCCGGGGAGCAGCTCCATTCCCCTCCCCAGGCTCCCCAGAGTGCTAGCTCACAAGATAGATCCCTCTGAACTTAGCCAAGAACAGTGGAAACATAGTAAAAAATAAACCAAACCGTCTATGGAGCATTCCTAATATACTACAGGGACCTTCCATACTGCTCACTATCTCGCTCAGGAGACTGACTCATTGCCTCTCATAAAACCCTGCACCAGACTACAGTGGGATTTTCCACACCTAAGGACCACATAGCCAAAACACGGTGAAAACACAGCCAAATCCTTCCAGCCCTAGGATAGGTGATTCTCCCCAACATCTGGCCCCACTCCTGCCTGGAGGTTGCCCACACACAGCCTTGCTCCCATGGGCATTCCCTGATCTGCTCCTGTGCAAAGACTCCCCCCAGCAGCAATGCCCAGCAAGAAATAACCAAGCCAGAAGCACTGCCACACTCCTGGAACCAGGGCAAGCAGGGCAGTGTTCCAGCCAGCCACAAAGGGAATGGCTCTCTGAGCCTGCACTGCAACAGCTCACCCCAAGAGGTGGTAGATGCCCCATTCCTAAAAGTGTTCATGGTCAGGTTGGTTGGGGAACTGAGCAACATTATCTAGCTGAAGATGTCTCTGCTCATTGCAGGGGAATTGGATTGGACTAGATGATCTTTAAACTGCCTTCCAACCCAAACCGTTTTAGGATTCCATGAAAAGCAGGTAATCCTGGGCATGCAGAGTGGCACCCAGGCCAGTATTCAGAGAGCAGAAAGGTTGGGGACCTTATAACCCTCCCTAAATGAAAGCAATAAAGTTTCCCCAGCTCAACAAGCAGAGACCTGAACAGAGGCAGCCTATGTTTAAGATAGAATTGAGAGCGAGTCCCTTTAAAGCATTTAATTTCCCAGCTGGGAGACGCTGGCATTCGGTTACTCACCTGAGGAGTAACTCATTCCTCCAAGTTCCACTCCCCAGTGCCCAAACGTGTGCATCTGCCCTGTCCCTCCCTGTTCTCCACCATCTACTTTGCTACCTCTGGGGCAGGGGCTGCCGTCATCAACATTCATTCAATCCCTCTTACAAAGGCAGGCATGCCCCAGGGGAGCTGTAACTCTTCGGTCCATCACCCATCCCCAGCAAACTCCTCCAGCACAGCCAGAGCAAAGCTCCCAGTGAAGCAAACAGCTCTGAAAAGAGATGGTACAACAGAGAGCAGCCACGCAGTGACTGCAATTCCCACCTGCCAAGGTGTGGGTCTCACAGCAGGTTCAGGTCCTCGTGGGGAAGGGAAAGCAGATCATACACCCTCTTCAAAAACCAGAGCAAAGACAGCTTTCTGTACATGCCTGCGTCAGGCAGGTTTGGCATCTCTGTCTAACACAGCTTGCCACGTCTACATCAGTGCAGGGTGGCAGTACTGGAGTTAAAAACATCAAAGAGTCGGGGTGGCAGCAGCCATTCTTGAAGGCTGAGCTGTATAAAATGTCCAGGGAATAATTGCCTGAAATTGCCGGGTTCCCAGAAAGCAGAGCACGTCAGCATGGTTTCACAGGGAGGGAGGCACAGGGAGCACAGCCAGTCTTCCTGTGTTTTCCCTTACTCCTTACTTCACCATCTAGTGGCAAAAGCAAATAACACTGAGGAGCCATCCAGGAACTGCAGCAGCTCTGGAAGGAGACTGTGCTTTGCACCAGCTCCTCCTGCTTACATCAGTTGCCTCAGCTGGGGACACAGAGGAGGACACAGAGCCCTGCAAGTCCCCCAGTCCTAAATCATGGCCCTGTATAAACACTCCTCTGCACAGGCTGAGTCCCCTCCCAGATGGATCACTGCCCGTGCCGTGCCGCTGTGTCCCCGCTGTCCCCGTGCCGCCTGGAGCCCACTGGCTTCTGTAATTTCTCCCCAGGCAGCAGTTCTTCCACCCCCACTCCTGCCCCAGCTCCCGAGGGGAGAGTAGGCACAGATAGCCCAGGCCTCCTGGCAATCAAACCCAACACGGGCTGAGCCAAGCCCCCAGGAAAAACGCCATGGTGAGCAGAGCCTTTCCAAGTTGAGACTTTTCCTTCCCCACCTCAGATGAATTGTTAACCAGGAGTGCAGCTATCAGAGGAAAAAACGTGGAAAGGGACACATACCTTCAAGGAAAAACCTTCACAGTGGACTCAGCTGGGTGTTACAAGAACCTGGGGTGCTGGGGAGATCTTGCCTTCATCAGCTTTCCAGAGCTGCTTTCTCCTGTGCTGCCCCTTTGCCATCAGGCCATGCCAAAGGGGAGAGTTCCAGCAAGGCCAGGCCTCCTTTCCACATCCCAGGCACAATCCACCCACTCAGACATGGCAGGAATGCTTGCACACCATCTGCTCCATGAGAGGGAAGGAGAGGGTACCTGTCTCTGCAGGGAGACTACCCAGAATGGGAGGTCACAGCGGGTCCAGCCCCCAGAGCAGGGCCAAGTGCTGCCCCACATTTGAACCCCAGCAGGTCCATGGTCAACACCTTCCTGGCCTGTGTGGTGACAGCCAGGCGAGCCAAAACCAGAGCAAAACTATCTTCATCTGGTGAACAGAGGATGAAGAGTTCTTCTCTCCAGGGCCAGGATTTCCATCCTCACAGTGATTTGCAGATTCTGAATCCATCACCATTGCTGTGCTCATTCCCACACTGCCTACAAGACAATTACCCCTATGCAGACTGCACAGGGATGGTGCAGATTGCAAGGAACAATCGCAGGGATATTGCAAGGCACAGTCACAGGGATATTGCATAGGGATTTTTACCGATAGCAAGGTACAACTTGTTTTTTTCCCTGAGAGGCTCAAATTAAGTTTAAACACCAGCTTTTGATGTATTTGCTTATTCAGCACTGTCAGTTGCTTTTCAGCAATACAAACTGGCTCTCTCCCCAGGAAACATTTATCCTATCTGGGAATCAAGGGTGGTAATGTGTAATGAGGACAAAGCACTTAGAGAAGGCAGGCTGAGTGAAGCACTATATCTCTACTTGTACTTTTTCAACTCAGATTTTCCTTTTCCCTGGAAGCATCCTGGCTACCAAGGGAAATTCCTGCCATACAAAATTCAAGAGCAAAATAATCCATGTCATTCCCTGAAGTGTAACAGAAAACCGAGCACATGTCAGTAAGCATTAATCTCTGCTGCTGCAAACTCTTTTTTTTTTTTTCTGAGAAGTAATTTTCAACCCTGAACAGAACAACGGCAGATTCTTCTGCCACAACTTTATCTTTGCACTCTGATGAAGGATACAGTAGGTCAGTGGTCCCATCAACACAGGACGCCATCCCCATTTTCACAAGGCTTGATGTCTTTAACACCCTCTGCCACTCCAAGAAAAACCGATGGGAGCCAGAGCTGAGGGAAGGGAAAGGAGCAATCTCTGCTACTTCGTGTATATTCTGCTGTTCAGCTTGTCACAGCCAGTGAAACACAAGGGCAGGAGGAGCAAGAGGCAGAGCAATCCATGAGAAACACTGGAGCTCCCCAGACAGGGAGCACTGAACCCATCCTGAACTCTTTCTTTCCACTTGCTGAGGCCAAGCCATTTGCTGGGCAACAACCACAATGTGGAAAGTGCCATACAGCATCCAAGCACTTCCAGAGGCCCTCAGACACGCACAGGAAAACAGCACAACTAAAATCTCAGCAGACTTTCATTCTAGCTAAGCTAAAAGCATCCCCCAAATCTTCAGAAAGGCAGCTCACTGCTACTCCAACTGGCTTTAGCTGACATTTTGTTGAGGAGCCCTTCTGATCTACCCACCCAGCTGCCAGGCTCATGTGCTTCCTAGGAGGGTTCCCTGTGTCCCTAAGCACTGGGACACCTTGCCAGGCCAGCAAAGTCCTCTGGAGCTGAAGGAACTAAAGATCACCATTGATTGCTCACTACAATCCAATTTCAGTTTTCCTTAAGCAGAGCAAAAGACAAAAATGGTGAAAAGCAATCGTGCCAACTTTAACAAATATCTTTTAAAAATTTTAAATTTTAAACATTTCTGGGGAATTACATGTCTGCATGAAATAAGAATGTCATTTTCTTATTAACACTTCACTCACAATTTAACTGTGGGAGCATGTGGGTTTTCCTAAAGCAGAAGTGATGAATATTATTACACATTACACATATTTCAGAACTCTTTACTGGACTGTTAAGCATTTTGTGTCACTTCAAAAATTAAACCATCCATCCTTATTCCTAAATGGTTTGGGGCACAGATTGGCCACAGAATTGCCATTTAATCAAAAATCATTCCTTTCTGAGTCTTGACACATACCCCAAGCCAGATCCTTTATCTGGCAAGTACTCAGACATCCATCCCTTTACAGGGACTCTGAAACACAATGTAAAACCTGACTGTGTCCAAGGAGCCAGCAGAGAAGCTGTACAGCAATGCACAGCTGTGCCATGTGCAGCTGATCCATCTTTTTTATTTTCCTCTCCCAGCCATCTGTTCCCAAATCCTCTTTTTCTCTTGGTGTTTCCATTCTGCAATAGAACTGGAGAAAAGGGGCTCATGACCAATACCAAGCAAGTTCAGAAGAGCTGGCTGCACCAACAGGTACATGGGGCAGAAGTCACTGGTCCTACACCATCTTTTTGCTCTCCCTGCCTTCCTCCACTTCAGCTCAGCACAGTGTGGGAGGCACAGGGGTGAGATACCTGGCTGCTGGCAAAGGAGTGAAATCTGAAGTAAGAGAGTTGGCAGGTAAGAGCACAAGTGGAGAGGCTGAGATCAGAGTTCACAGGAGTTGGAGAGCTCGCAGGGGAAAAAGAAGCAATGCTAGAGAGGCCCTCCTTCTCATGAGGGATTCTGCTACTTCCAGATATGGTTCTGTTTTAAAGTGACATCAACCCTCCCCAACTTTCAAAAGCTTCTTCAGAAAAAGCAGTGGCCTGGCCTCAGGACCATCCATCTGGTGGAGCCACAGACCCAAGAATCTTGGCTGTGCTCTCCTGCCTGGCTGTGCCTGGAGCTGCAGCCTGGGCTGCTGATAGCATCCATCAGGAGAGGCTGGCAGGGTCCCACCCGCTCTGCACTTGGCTCAATTTGCTTTTAGGGAATTGCCTCCAGTGCCTTTCAGTCTTTCCAGGCAAACCTCTGACTCCCTGGTGCTGCTGGGACTCTCTCCTGGTCCCCCACATCAGAACCACATGGCACTGTCTGATGTGGCATTTTGGGAAGTTGGAAATGCCTGGCAGGCCTAAAAAGAAGTGCTTGACTTGAAGATGATTAAAAAGCCTGAAATCAGAGCTGCCTCACTGACCAGAAGCTCCATACCTAGTTAAATCTCTTGCCCACTGCTGCTCTGGCAAGGATAGATAATTCTAAGTTAGTTATAACTTCCCACTCAGTTAACATTACTTGGCAAAGACCAAAAAAAAAAAAAAAAAANNNAAAAAAAAAAAAAAAAGATTAAATGCATCCCAAAACTTTGGGTCATATGGAGAGAAGAGTTTTACTGCACGGTCTTTACCACAGCTGTTTTCAAACAACATCTTAGGATTTTCAAGGAAAAAAATGTCTTTCCATTAAAACTGACCACATGAAGTTTGGAAATCACTTCGGGCAGTACAGCTGTAATAATGCAGGACAAAATGCAAACCAGCTACTACTAGGTCAAGCAAAGCCAAGTACCAAACTACAGCAAATTAAGGATTCATTATGAGTCTTAACAAAGAAATACTTTACTAATAGAAAAGAAAAAGAGGGTGTTGTGGAAAGAGCTTTTAAAAGGGAACACTTGTCTGCAATTTTGCAGATAGCATCTTACTTGGAGGCAGTGGGGTAGATTCATCTCTAAAGACTCTTAAAAGGTTTTGCACAGGAAAAAAATAGTTGCAAGGCACATAGTCAGATCATTAACTGTGCAGCCCAGGCTGCCAGCTGCTCACTCAGAAACTCCAGATGGCTCCTCCTCTAAAACATCATCATTTGATCTTAGTAATCAAATTATCTCCCACTCTCACAATCCAAAGTGAGGCAAGGGTTGAAGGAAGAGATGATGTATTTTATTTGACTGAGATTGTGAAAATGAAACAAATTACCTTTCAAGGCACTCAGCCTGTTCCAGTTGTATCAAAGCTAACCATCTCCAGCCTTCTGACACCTTTTTTCCTACCATGGTCATCACAAAGAGTTCAGAGCACCATGTATGCTCTGTAGAGCTGCCCAGTGTTCAGATTTTAGGCAGTGCACTATGTCTGTACAATAAACAACACAGCAGGGATCTAAAAATGCTCAACTCCCACCAGTGGAGAGCAGGACCTGTCCCTGGAGAGCAGTGCTGGGACACTGAGTATCCTGAAGCACTCGGGCTGGATTAACCACACAAACATGTCACCTTGTCTCGCCAGAGACACACAAGACACCATCTGCATATTTCTGAGGCCTTTTGTACAGCCTTAAGGACATGGGATGGCAGAAACAAGAGACATTCTTCACCTTTCACTCAGTTAGAGCCAAACAGCATGGTACTTGAGGCCAGGCTCATCTGGGGATGCTCATTTCAACCATCTGAACAAAAAGTGGTCACAACCAGCAAGTACCCCCCAGTCCAGGGGGCTGCCAAGCTCTGGCTGACACCAACTGTTGGCAGGATGATCCCTGTCATAGAAGGGTCAGGGAAGATTCCTTTTCTTCTCTCTCTTTTAACTATGTGAATGTCTAATGTTGCGTTCTACAAAAACTTCAAGGAAGAAAATAAAATCCAACCAGTGCAGTCTCCAACTTCTCTTCCAAAAAACCGTAGTACCAGAAATTTCCCAGTAGGTTCAGCAAATGTTGGGCTTTGGCAGTTTAAAAAGGTCAGCTGAAATATTCAAAAGTCACCTCTTCCAAAACAATGAACTCTTACTAGCATGAAGAAAGTACTTTGAATTCTGGCATTATTTAAATCAGCACACTATGAAAAATTTCATATTAATTCTGTTTTTTATCCCTAGCTGCAAGACATGATGGAAGACAATTACAGCTAATCAGAAAAAACAATTAATTATGGCAGAGGGTGGCCTGCATCTGAAATCCCCATCTGATCCTTGCCTAGTGGGATTATTCTTCACCAGACCTTAGTACTAAACTTTATCATCCACTCAACTTTAATTTTCATAACAGAACTGTGCTTTTATTTCACAAAGCAGAAGTACACAAAGAACAAAAGAGGTTTCTAAAGGTGACGAACTAGGAAGAAGACTCAGAGCTGGGATTAGAAAACCACAGAGAAAGGCAGCAAGAATTATCAGAGAATGGAAGAGGTTTGGTTTGGAGAAAGCTAAAAAGCTAGAACTCCACGACTTGGAGAAAAAAATGCTCCCACTTATGAAAATAAACCCAAAACCTTCTGGAGTGGTGAAAAGCAGATGAACAGGAAAAGAAACTGTTCATAAATTTCTAGTTCTACAAGAACTAGGAGTTACCAAATGAAATAAGGTGGCATGGTTCGAAACAAACAAAAGGAAGTACTTTTTCACCCAGAACATAATTGTATTGTAGAATTATTAGACACAGGATGTTGCAGAGGCCAGAAATACACAGAAATGTAAAAATTAAAACAAAAAAAAGGAAGAAAAAGGAAAAATAAAGTTTCTTCCGTGAATTTGCTTCATCTATCAAGGCTACTAAATGCAGTGATGCAGATGCCGTTTCCTTTTTGCAAGCCCTTCACACTGGAGTTGGTGAGTCTGGAGCAGTGCAGCAGAGGGACTGCACATCTGCACAATCCTCTTGTGCACATCTGCACAGCCCTGTCAGACAGGGTGGATGGCAGGTGGTCCAACACCACAGCAGGGACTGCCATGCTGGGGAGGAGACTGGCCTGTTTTCAGATTGTCACATCACTTATGGTTACAGGGACTGACCCACCTCAAAGACCAAAATTTAGGTATTTTGATCAGACCCTCTACTGATTTTAATCAGCAGGGATTTGATGAAATGACAGAAGCACTCATTATTGCACAAGTGACTGCTGCACACTATGGAGGCTGATTCCAGCTTTTTAAAATGATCAGCTACAGTCCTCTTCCTCTTTCCCCATGTCCAAACTCCTGAGGCCTTTCTATTCTGACTTCCAAGGACACTGGCTTTTTGTTTGTTTGTTTGGAGGGCACGATGTAAGCATGACTTTCTTGAAGCAGTCTGTGCAATGAGCTTCACAGAGCTGGAAGATATCAGTTTAATCAGTGCCATGGCAGCTTGGCAATATTGTCTGTTATTAAACCTGAAGATTAAATGCTGGTGTCTGTCTTTTAGGCATCGCAGTTCTATACGTACTTTAATTTTGTTGCTGCTGAAATGCATTTTGCACTAAAATCAAAGATTTATTTTCCCCATCACAGAGAAAGCTGTGCGATTTTTTTTTTACTACTAATCCATAACAAAATGAATATAGTATTTTTTACCAATATTTGCTTTACAGAAGGTCTCCAGTCTACATGACTCTGAGTAAAGAAGTTACTATCATCCGACTTTCGAAGTTTCCTGTAATTGCTCTACATGAAAATCTACATTTTGAGATCTTTTGAAGAGTGGTAATATAATGAGAAAGCAGTTCTTAATAATTTGAGGTGCTGCAAAAGTAGACTTACATTGAGGTTAATGTCAGACTAGAAATACTAGAAAACTTTGAAAAGACTCAGTGGCAGCTTATTTACAAATATACTATTTATAATGAATGCATTGATACAGAATGACTCTTATAAAAAAGCAAGGCAATCTTTTATATAGACAGAACAACATTACAATAATTCAGATTAAAAGTACATTTTTGTAGACTGTTTACACTCTCACTTAGCTTTTAACCACAGAATTAGTGTGGCCTGATATTTTTCCACAGCAAAGGTCCTATGCAGTCCTGGTTAAGATCTAAATTAGAATAATAATAAACATAATTTTTGATATTTGCTAATGTGAAAAACAAACCCACTCATAGATCCTATCGTTTGTTTGTAATCGTCCTTACTGTGCCTTGAAGTCTGTGTTGTGCAAATTATTGCCAACTGCACATTTCTAACTAGAAGCTATTCTGGCATGTCTGTTCGATACAACTGAGCTGTGACACTGACAGGAAAATGCTTCCTTGCATCCAGATAGGAAAAGGTTCCTAGTATGGATTTGTGCTGATTCAGAAATTTAATTTATTTTTGGGTTAAAAAAGGGGGGAGAAAAAATAATCTCTCAAAGTTTTTTAACTCTTAAATAAAAGATATTTCTCAAACTCAGAGGATTGAAGATAACACTTGAATTCCAGGTGACACAATGGGTTTAAGCACTAACCAGGGTGACAATCTAGGTACTAATTGTCTAAATCATGTACATGAGCAAACACAACCTTCAAGATGCCTAAACATGCACATTCCTAAAAATACTAAATCAAAGAGAGGCACTGAACCAAATATTCTACAATCCAAATCTTTCTAAAAAGGGTCAACATGAAGGTCAACATTTCCATTAGGATCTGCCAAAATGAAAAGTCCCAATTATACAACTGTGTGACCCAACTTTACAAGCAGCATTTCCAGTGCACTTATACCAGACAATTTTGGTGACAAACTTGAATATGGGACAGTGAGAGACGCAACTTTAACAGGCTAAAAAACCTTTGCAAAGAATTATCAAACAAATTCCTATTTAGCAAATTAAAATGCAGTGTGTGATCAACATGTGTCACAACAGCAACAGTTTCTTCTTTCCATAGTTTGGCAAATCTCTGATCTGCTTTATATCTTTCCAGACTGTCACAATACTACATAGTCTCTAATAATTCAGCTTGTTAAATCAAGGCATGATTCAGGATAGTGTCTATGGGGCATGAGTATGGATGTACACAGGCACAGACACATACAAAATTGGTATTTTGGCTATGGACAAGCAATCAAGGTCATGATCTTCACCCAAAGTAAAGATTGTCACATTTTTCAATAACCGTTCTGAACTATTTCCCTCAGTATAGCAAGAAGGATAAACATTTAATACAAGTATCTGGGAATCACTTGTTTCTCAATCTTATTGCCAAAAATGCTCAAAATAATTTATTTCTCCACCTTGTCTATGCTTTCATCCATGTATTAATACACAAATACTTTTTTGGATTTATGTATACATACCGTTGTCAGAATGAAGTTCTTTCCATTCATACTTTAACTGATAAGGAAAAATAAAATTCTTAAACATGTGTAAGCCAGTGTGTGTGTTCAACTGAATGTCACCAGGCAATAATACCATTTAGAAACTACACCAGTTAACAATCCAGCAACCTGGAAAATGCAAAAGTCTGTTATTTCAGGAGGTAAGACTATTTTGAATTATCAAAATGGGTCAATTTATATGGATCTATGTATAGTTCTGGATACAAATCTATGTATTGTACTTATATGGATTTATATGCATGTATTCCCAATCTGTGCCAGATATTTAATACTTAAATTTTCAGATCATTTTAAAGAAATTTTCAAATTCTTCTGTACCAGAACTTCTCTCACACTGCTCTTATTCAAATCTCCCTTGAGACACTGAAAAAATAAGCATCCACCTCAAAGTGTGGTTTTAATAAAATTAAAACTCCTAAAACAGGGCTCAGGATTCTCTGGCATTGCAACAACCATACTAGTACAAAGATAGTTTGAAAAAAATATCCTGTTTTTAATATAGTAATGAATTAAAACATAGCTTTATTTATTCCTATAAGTGTACTGAAAAGAATAGCTTGTTTTAAAGTGAGTGTAACAAGCACTATTTTGGTAGCCAACTTCTCCACAGGAATCCATGTGAGAGAGGGTCAGCTCCAATCATACAGTCATTAACCATGTACCTTAACAAGGTGAATAATCAACATATTTACAAACTAAACAAACTCAATCCCTTGAACTCTTATAAAAACGGGATTGAGGAGCAGACAGGGAATGAGACCAAGACGTTTGGAAACACAAGGGGTCGCCACTTTTGCTTTAAGGAACCATATGAATCAAACCAGTTTCCCCGCTAGTGACCTGAGGGCACAAACACAGACTTTGCAGAATATTCAGAACTTAGATTACAGTCTTGATACTAAGCATTTCAGCATCTTCATATTTTAACACCTTAGTGCTGAGAAAGATTAACTCAGGCAGAACTGTAAGGAACTAGCCTTTTATAAACTGAAGTCTAAACTGAAAAGCTACAGTAGATGTAAAAAAAAAAAAAAAGGAAGGGGGGAATGACAGAGAGAGTGTGTGAAAGAATAGAACATTACTTAGTAAAATCCAGTGACATCTACAATAGTTTTACAGCATGTTTAAGCCCTCTAAGGTTTTATATCTCCACCTGCCTTCCATTTAAAACTTACTCCTTGTTAATGAAAAGCCATACAACAAAATGCAAGTAGATCAAGGAAATATGTCTAAATAAGCACGCCTGAAAGCCAGAAATAATATTCCCAAACTTCTGCATGTGAAACCGATTTCCCATGGCATCCATTGATTTAATTCTGTGCAAAAGGTACAGTCCTGTAAGTCACACTACCCCAGCAGCAATTCCAGTGAATACAAACTGAACAGTTCTTGGGTAACCACCATGGAATGTGACTGCCTCAAGTTCTTACCCTCCTGAAAAAGGACAACTGGCCCTGCAAGTGCAGCAATAGTGTAAATCTCCCTGAAGCATCTTCTGCTTCCAAACAGCCAAGAAATTCATGATAAAACTGAATGTCCACTACTTACAGTGTTTCTCTTGAGCCACCAACATCTCTGCACAAATGAAAAAGGTGCCTCTTTTTTAATAGATCGGTTTAATACTGAAACAGATAGGATGAAGTTAAAAAAGAATAATCAAGATACTGAACTGAATATTTTGAAGCAAGTGCCCCAGCTGTGGGGAAAAGTGCATTTAGTTCAGCAGCAAAACAGCACAGTGTGAAGATATTGTGCTTGGACACAGAAGTTCCATAATGGAAGGAGGTACAAGGCAAGTCAAGATATAAAACCATAGTACATTGTTAACCAACCTTAAAACTTACATATATTGCAGTGTTTAAAAGTAAGACACATTCATTTATTGTACAAGGTCTATAAGGAATCCTTAAAATTGCCTGTTGTAGTTTATGACTCAACATTGTAATAAAAATGTACATATATATTATTTCCTTGTCACTTAATTGTACTGTTAAACCTCATGGACTTGTTACTTCACACAATAAAAACCGCTCTTCACTGAGGATACTCCACATTTTTACCAATCTGAAAAGGTTTTACTTGTGCTAGAAAAGACCAACTGCAAAAGGCTCAGTTCAGATATGTTATGCCTGCAACTGATAACTCAGGGAAGCAAGACTTAAAAGGAATTCAAGCTTTTTTTTTCTTTTCTTTGTGTTTTGACTGCATCCTTTTCACCTGCCAGTTGTTCTGATGAGTATGTTTTTAGTATACAAACTGGTTGATAAAAATTCATCAGCAGAGGCATATAAACTCTAGATATGATTGATTAAAACAGAGCAAATCAGAATAAAACAAAATCCAGTGATTTACTCTGACTGTAAACAATATAAAAACACCATTTGCTTCAAATCTCAAAATAAGTTAAAAGAAAATCCCAACCTCAGGGCACTTGACCCTTTCAGGTTTTGACACAAAAAAAAAAAAAAAGGGGGGGAGAGCAAAACAGAAAAGTTCATTATATAAAGGTTATACATTTCTCTTAACTGAAAGTAAATCTAAGCAAAACTGGTTTTGTCCCTTAAATTTAAACTTTGAGTTCATTGGCAATTGCTTTAAATGAACTGGCATTTTCAGATTATTCAGACAACTTCCATCAAGTTCAGCAAAGAAAACTTAGACAAGCATTTTTACAGAATAAAAAAAAATCTAAATGGCTATGATTCCTCTATTAGCAGAAACACATAATGCAGTCTTAAATTTGCCTTTTTATATTATTTATATATTTATATATATATAATATAATATAAACCACATATATTATATTATATATACATATACAGACAATTACAACATTAATGCAGTTTGTATTTTTGTACAGTGTATTGGACAAGTCGATGAGCATCAGACCATGGCACGATATGGTCCCTGCATTTTTAGGAACTGAATGATGAAGGAGGGTCCTCCTGCAACAATCTGAGGTGGAAGGTGGCTGAGTGGGCAGTTCTCAATACTCATTATTGACAGTTTGCTGCAAAGAGCCAGCTCAAAGGGAAGGCTGTGCAGATTGGGGTTGTCATTCAAATACAGTTCTTCCAGATTCTCCAGTGTACCTGGTTAAAATAAAATAATAAGTAGTAGTAGTGTATTTTTGATTCATGCAGTTTATAACTTTTAGGCAGAGGCTCTGAGTCCACTTGAAGACCCTTTCCTATACAGAACCTTGAGTCAGTGAGACTCCTGTTCTCAAGCACATCAAGTTCTGTTCACCAGTACCTAAGCAAGGGCCAATTTGCTTTAGTTTCTCTGTAAAAATATCCATTAGTGCATCTCCTTTAGATAATAAATGAACTGCAAATATAGAGAATAAGAGAACAGAGAGGCTTCACCATAGCCATTCAAGAGCTATGCAAGTGCAGGCAACATGGAACAGCTATCTAGTCAAAAGGACCTTGGAAATACTTATATCATACAGGATCTGTTCTCTCTTTAAAGTATCTATGTCATTCCTTTTATGTAATTAGAATCCATACATTACAGACCTGAAGCCATAACTGTCATGTGTCACAGGAAAAAAGCAGAACAGTGTGACTTCTCTGCACAGAAAGAGAAACTTATAAATTTATTAAATGGAACTAACAAGTGTGAATTTTTTTTTCCTGAATTCAAATTTTACAGTTTGCCTCTACTACAGATACTGCAATACAGGTTAACCAGAGCAACTGGAGAACAGAGCAATTTCTTCTTAAGACTTCCATTCCTCCTTTCAAAACCATAAAAGTCTTCCCCAAAATATTCCCCACTTTCCAAGCTTATATACCATAAACATCTCCTATAACCTAAGTGACAATTTAATCTTTCACAAGAGAAAGCAGTAGGCAGGACTCATGGCGTGGAAAACCAACCAAAAGGAGAAGCTATAGAGGAAATGATGAGAAGCAGTTGATAGCATGATACATGAAACAATCACACCTGACAATAAGTAGCTATTCTCTCATCTGTGAAGACAACCAGCTTAAATAACCAATCTGTACTCCTACAATGCTATTTAAAATGTTCTTACTGTTTTTAATTCCACGGTTTGTTTCCACAGCATCCAAACTCTCTCCACTAGCTTATAACTTACAAAGCTCCGTGTTTAGATTATTTTAGGTTTTTCTCACACTGAGGCACATACAAGATGAGCAGCTGTAATGGCTCCTCACCAAAGATGATGTGACAGACAGACCATGCCTTCTTCATCTGCACATTACTGTTTCTCACCACATTTTGCTTGGTGTAGCTTTGTACCCATCATTTTTTCCTCCATAATAGGCCTGAACTTTAGGATTTCAACTTAAGTGCTCAGAATGGTGCTCTGGACTAATATTGTGGAAACCAATTATAGAAGAAACACAGGCCCTCAGTTTCAGATGCTCTGAAACCCACCTAGTCTGAATGTCTCAGGCAGGCCAAAAAAAAAAAAATCCTATTCCCTCCTTTTTTTCTGTAGATTTCCTCCACTTCCTTTTCTAACCTAAACAATATGAGGGCCTCTAAACAAAAGTGTGTGCAGCAGGACTACCAGGAAAAACATTTGCTTTAGCAGTCTACACCTTAAACATGGGTTTTGTCTACGCCATGGCATTAGAGTAGGATCAGTGCACTTCCTTTCTCTCTCCAAGAACAGATTTATGAAGTTGAGTCATGGATAACACAAAAATCGTGGAAGAATTTGGAGATCAGGGATGTCACCATTATAAGTCGGTGTGTGTTCAGCAGCTTTCTGCAGCAGAACTGAAATAAAATAGTGCATCCTTTCCACTACAGTTCAGCAAGATAAAGATGGTACACTCTAGCACTGTTCCTGTGGCACATGCTTCACATCAGGCTGTACATATTTAGAAGTTTCAAATTAATTTTGTGGCTTTTACTGATGAGCAGAATAGCTGGGTATGACATGTGCTTTGCCCAGAGACACTGCATCAAACCACACAATGGGATCTTACCAATTTCCTCAGGAAGGTGTGTGAGAAGGTTCTCTCCTAGCCCAAGGTGTGTCAGATTGGTAAGGTGACCGATTCCTCTGGGAAGGGTGGTCAGCTGATTGTTAGTCAGAACCAATTTCTAAGGGAAAAACACATTTTTACAAATTAGCTTAATGATTTTTGCTTGGAATGACAGCAAGTAACAGGCTATGTAGCTGACAAATGAATGGGTTCTACTCTCCTGAATTTGAACAAGAAAAATTTCAACCATTCAGCAACATTTCAAATCTCTATTAAGCATCACTGAATGTAAAAATAAAAAGGTGCCTAATAAAACACATGCCTAAACATAGAAGATTTCATGAGCATCACTGAAATAATTCCTGGGGTGGTATTGCACTCATGGTACAGCAGTTAAAGTCTTTACCTTTTTTTTTTTTTTTTTTGTTCAGCATTAACTAATAAAGCTGGGGAACAGTTAATGGAGTCTAATTGTGGGTGGAGTTGCACAAGAGTCTTAACTTTTGTTTCCATGTCCAGTCTCAAATAGTTTCCACTCATCCAACAAGCTGCAATTAAATCAGCATGGTGTAAATAAAGGACATAAGATGTTTATCTCGACCAATTATTGTTTCACCTGCAGATCCTTGAGGTAAGCTATTTCATTTGGCAAGGATTCCAGTTTGTTCTCCTCCAGATCTAACTCTCGGAGTTTCCGCAGATTTCCAATTCCATGGGGAAGTTTCTTTAGGAGATTGTTTGACAAGATAAGAACCTCAAAAAAGAAACAACAACCAAACAGAATTTCAGCAACACAGTAAGTAAATAACAGATTAAGATATCTTTTTTTTTTAATATTTTCAAGCAATTAAGTCCAATATTAGCCTACATTTCCATTAAGAAAGTAGTGGAAAATTTAAAAAAATAAAACAAGTCTGTGATTTAACATAATTTTTTTTCAAGTCTTTAATGATACAAATACATTTAGGATATACTTCTTTCAAATATTATTATACGTAATAATAAATGCAAAGCAAAAACAATAGAAACCTTATTTCTTCAAATGACCAAAGAAAAACAATTTCTTCCTGAAATTGCCTATCATTTTGTTATGTTTCCTTATAGCCATCTCATGTTTTACATTATTTGCCGTGCTTGCCAAGTTCTCCTTAAAAAGCTTAATACTTCCTCTTCTCCCTATGTCCCTTTGGTTAGGAGCAGCAGCAAATAAACACACAGATGGGAGCACCTAAGCAGAAGTGGCTTTCCAAAACGGGCTGCCATCACACACCCACACCTACTACAGTGCTGTCCTCTTGCTTTTCTCCTCTTTTCTGAGTGGAATTATAAATACCACAGGTTCAATAAGTATATCCTTATTTGCAGGGTCAGTTAACAGAGTTACTCATTATTCCACAGGCAAGCGAACAGGGGTTACACTAATACACCATTCTTCCTCCAGAGAAATCCTGCAGTTCTTGGAAGTAATCAAGCCCTGAGTAGTCAGGTAATTAATTACTGATTAAACAATGCTATTATCTAGTTCTTTAAGAAGGCACATTGAAACATGAGGATGTGAAAGAGCAATCACCGTGGACCCTCATGCCAGCCACACTCAACCAGCCAAGGTTGCAAGTGCCTGTCTTCCACCAATAATCCCAACTCTCACCAGCTTCATGTAACATGAAAACACCACAGGCAGGAACAAAATAAAGACATTGTGAGAATCAACGTGAAAATCAAAGTGAAAAAAGCCCAGTGCCTGAGGATGAGCACAAGCAGCTTTTCAGTGACCATCCTTTATGCACTACAACATGCAGAGCGGTGAGAACAGTCATGTTTTAATCACGTATCAAGAAACAAAGGCAGGAACAGACAGCATTACCTACGTGCAATGCAGCTGACTTAGCACTGCTGTGGGAACCTTCACTTTTGTGTAAACACCGCCCAAACAGCCCTTTGTATTTGATTTTTTAATTACAGAGAAGCACAGTGGTAACAGGTCAGCAAACCAAGCAGCTCTCCAGCTTCAGCAGCTGACAGACCACCAGCAAACCCAGCTGTTAGAGGTTACTAATTTCCCAATCACATCAACCACAGCCTTAACTTAAAAGGGAACTGGGCAATTAAGTAACTATTACTCTGTCATAATTTTTGCCCTACACTACAGGAATAATTAAATATTCCCATAAGTCACATTAGAAATTCGTAATTTCAAATATGCCATTTGTTACAGTTCTTCAACAGATTTTTCCCACCAGCTCACAGAGCCTACAAAGTCCCCTCAACTGCCCAAACAAGTACCTCTATCTTTCTGTCCCTCCAAGGCAATAATTTGTCTCTGCTGACGGTACCCTGAGAAACAGGATGAGGGGACAAAGCAGGTTTAGTTCATGCTTTTAACCTATCAGCTCTTCCTCCTCAAAGGCTGAGAATTCCCACCTGGCTGCCTACAAGGTTCACTGAGCTACACTTAAGCCACCCCTGCCTGTCAAACATTTCATTATGTTTTTCTGATCTCTGTTGCTTCCAGGCTGGTCTCCAGGAATTGAACCGAGTTCAGCAACATTGCATTTACAACACTAATTCCTGCTGAGAAAAATTTTCTTTCTAGCTGGCTAAAAATACACCTGTGGGTAGTGGTTTGTGCACACTCATCGAGAGCCTAAAGAACAACATTCAAAAGCCATTGACAACAGCCACAAACAGATGCAACAGAGAATTAAACAGCACAGATACACATATTTTTTTAGCTTTATTTGACCCAAAAGTAATATTACTTAAACCTGAAGTGGAGAATCCCTGTGTTGCAAGTGTTCACTTAGCTGTCAATTTATACTGTTCTCACCTCAAGAGAAACAAGCCCAGATACGTCCTCGGGGATTTTTGTGAGCTGGTTGGTTGCTAAGTTCAGCTCGACCATACTTGTCCAAGTCCCGAAGTCCAGGGGGAGAGATGTCAGCTGATTGTCCTGTGATTTAACATATCAAACATTTAGAGTCTGCCCCTGTAAGAAGTTTGGAAGACATCTGACAGATTAAATGAACTGCTAACAGAAGTACTTCACAACAACATAGTCAATAATGAAATCAGAAGAATAAAATGTTGGTAATTGGCCAATTTTTTTTCAAACTCCACCAAATATTAGTGTTACCAACCTAGAGTTACAGAATTGACTCTCTGTTACTAATGTGGACTGAAGTGGAAAAATTAGAAGCACGTAATTCTCAAGATCTCACACAGTGGTTAAAACATTTTTTGTCCTATTTCTGCTGAATACAATGGATGGCAGGTTCAAAAAAAGAACAGAAAGTTCACCGTAACTTACAAACATGCCATCAGCAAATGTTTGAATCCTAAAAACGTATAGAGTTAAAAAAAAAATCGAAACAAACCAATGAAGAAAATAAACACCACAACTNGGAAAAAACCCAACAAACCCACAACCAAAAAAAAAAAAAACCAAACCAAAAAAACCCAAAAAACCCCTGTATGCTTTAATGGCTCAGAGTAAAAGCATCTGAAATTACTCTGAACATGTTACTGCTCAAAATGCTTCTAAAATATTTGATTTAGACCAGACACCACAAAATCTTTTTTAAAATGGTCATACAAAGTTCTGGTAAACAGGCGAAGTTACAAATGGGTATGTGACAAAAACTGGACTTAATGCAAATTGAGGATTAATTTGTGTCAAACTGTATTCTAAAAGAGTAGCTGAGCTTAGCTACTGCTCAAACATGTCTTGAAATAAATCTATTCATAGAAAAATATCATCTCTTTTCCCTACTTTAACCATATTAGCCCATTTAAAAGTTGTTTTGCTGTACTCTTCAACTATTGCCAAAAGTTTCTAGACTCAGGTTCTGAAAGACTATAATAAAAAAAATTGTTTTACATAATTCTGTTTATAATGTAAACTGTAACAGTGTCTGAGGGAGAAATAAGGTAATCTACGTGCTTGTGTCATGTCCTGTGTGGACATTCAAGAACTGTGCAGGCAGCTTTCTTATTTTCACTGTTTAAACTCATGCAAATGTGACAAAATCTTAACTAGAAAACATAAAGACAAATTAGTAATATCTTGATAGCACAATTTTAGACTAATACAGAATTATTTATATATGTGATAGCAGCAGCATCCACTTCAGCGCGATAAATTCATTCCTTACATTATTAAGTCTGCCAAAATTCATGGAGCAGCAAACAGTGCTCCTCATTGATTTTACACAGTAGCATGTTTCTGTGCCTCACCTTCATGTTCAGCTTACTTAATACTTTAGCTCTAGAGAAAATTCCAAAGGGGATTTTATTGATGCGGTTGTGCTCCATGTTGAGAGAGTAGATTGTGGAGAACTGGGACGGGCCACCCACAGGATAGGACTGGAAGCAGTTCCTGGCCAATGTTAAACTAGTCAGTTTGACAAGGCTGGATAAAAGACCCTGTAGAAAGAAGAAAACCACCCAAGAACTTAGGACAGATTTATTTGAATGCATCTCTTTTCCCTTATGGGTCTAATTAGAAATGTATTTCCCCCCTCAAGTCCATCCCCTGAAGAAACGTTGCAACACAGAAACCAGTGTTAAATTTGATAAAACTTCCACCAGCAACAATCTCTGCCCATAGTCATCAGCCACTACCTTATTTCCCCCTTCCTCCCTGCATGCTGACAGATATAAAAAAAAGCAAACATACCACATTTCCACATTTAAAAGCACAAGTTTGGAAGGTTTGGTAACTCTTTTCTCCTCTGAAAGCAATTTTTCTAATGACACATTGCTCCAGGAGCACCGGGGCAGTGTGTCCATCCCCAGCAGCTGTTTTGGCTCCAGCAGCTCACCCACATCCAAACAGGGCCCAAAGAAATATCAACCCCATACAACGGCTCCCAAAAGAGGCATTTGAGAATTCCAATACAAAACTTCGGTAACTTCATAAAAATCCATATTGTGATCACAACTTGTCAGTGCCTTGTAATTATATCATAATAGTTTCAGATAATCAGACAGAGAAAAAGAATAGGATGGGTTTGAAAATTCAGTTGTTTTCCCCTTTTTCTAAAATATTCCTAAGTAATTACTGCTCTATTCCCCTCCCCCCTTAAAAAACGAAAAGCAAGAAGTCTGTAGTTAAACTGGACAGCAACAGCTGTCCTTTGAATCCAGAGTTTCATTTCTCTTGACAATCTAATTGGATTCTGAAATCCCACAGCCCATATCTCAGTTTATCTGTTAGTTACGTCCCAAGCACGTTGCTGGAACTGTGGAGATGAATAATGAGATCTAAATTACTGCTGAAGTGTCACCTTTGCTTATTACTACACCAACTTGAATCCAGCCCTATTTGCTTAAGTACTACAGAAACTGGAGATTTATGCATGGTATTACATACCATAAATAATGCAGCATCTGCAATCAGGAATGAGCAGTAACAAGATAATGATTCCAACCATATTCCTAATGTCAGTATTTCTGAATTGCAATTTGAGCTCCATATTCACTATAAATGCTTTAAGAACATGGCTTTGCTGTTTCACCAGGACAGCTTTGGCTACTTTTATAAACAGTTTATTAATATTATTGTAAATGAAATAAGATCTAATAGCGACTTATCTACATGCCCCAGTTAAAATTTTAGACACTGGGGGCATCTCAGCAAACATCAGTGAAGCATTTCCCCCCCTGCAGATAAAAAAATGGATCTTCAAATCAGTATTAATCTAACCTAACCATTAATTAGTATAATCTTTGGTTAGGAAATATTGTTTCTACCTATACTTTAATTAACAGATACTAAGTCCTAGGGTTAGGCAGTCCCTGAGCTCTAACACATTTTATTGCTTCAGATGGATCTTGGCATTTCAAAAAGCTGATTTTGAAGTCTGCTTCTATACCAAAAAATAGCTAAAATATGTTAGCTAATTCACTCTAATAGCCTAGAGTAATTAAATGCATTTGAAGGGAAGCAAGAGAGCTTTAGCAGTACAAAGAAAACAATGCTCTTACATCTATGAGAGCTGTGGCTGTGATGCCTTCTTCCAGCCTATCCTTTTAAGATAAAATATTTATTAGGCATTGTGTCAGCAGCTTCAGCTCTGTCTTGAAATTCAGAAATTTCTTCTACAAATAAAGTTCTTTGTCTTATAGCACAGCATGTTTTATTTCAAACAGATTACACTATAAACTATACACTTCTGCAAACTTAACTGTTAATGTATCATTGGCAAATACACCTGAAGAAGGCAGCACAGTCACAAAGAGGTTTGTATTATGACTGAACATGTTTTAAAGCAAGTAATCATCCCTCACATTAGCTTTTTCTAATTACACCATTGTTGCTTTTGTAACATGTCTGGGTGGGGTGGGCTAGCTTAGCTCTCATCCTAAAAGCAGCCTGGTGGCTTTCACTCTAGCATTTTCTTAAATTATAGTCTTGCCCAAATATTAATTAAATTCTCTGTTTCAGTCTATGATTGCTGAGTTCAGAAATTTATCCAAAGAAAATTAGTTACTTACTGCCCTTTGTTACTGTAAATGCTTTGCCTAATTCCAAGTGCATTTTTTTCTTCTGTTTATAGTTTGCTATATACATCTTTAGATAACCTTTTAACTCATTTTATACTAGCATTTTAGACAAGTTGGGGTCGTGGGGATGATAGCTTAGGAAAGCAGTTTGACCATCATTAAAACAGAAGAGACTATAAACTTCATGTTGTGTCATGAAGTCTTCATCTTAAAAGGTTCTAAAGAAATTGAACAAATACCCAAAATATGAAGCAATCACATCAGACATGAAGCAGAAACACTGAGAAACACTTCTCTGGATTGAAGGGTGGGAATCTGGACTCATTATTTAAGATTTTCTAAAGATACAGGACAGCAAATATAACCACATGAGTTGCTCCCAGTTTTGACTCAAGTTGTATGACATTAGTCCTTCTATACTGAATAATATACCTAATATTTACACAATTGACATAATTCACATTACTTTTGGGTTAAAACAAAGGGTATTCCTCTGAGTTAAGATGCAATATGAAATAATTGCCCATGTTCCAACTCCCTTTACTGCCCTCCAGCAGCATTCCCTCCCCAGTCCACTCCCTCTACTCCTCACCTCTGGTAAAGTAGAAATGTTGTTGTTCTCCAAGTTCAGCTCATCCAGTTCACTGCACTTTGCTAAAGACTTGGGAATTGCTGACAGCCTATTGTACCTCAGGCCAAGACGACTTAGACTGGACAGATTTCCTAAGGGTAGAAAACAGGTGTTAATATACTGTGAGAATCACACAAATGCACAGAACAAGGTGCGACTTCCGATTCTTCTGTTGCCTCTCACCCTACACTTCAAAATTTCAAATGGTGAAATGGAGCTATCATCCCAAAACAGGAGATGCACAGACTTCCAGTGCTGAAGTCAACCATACATATGCATAGTAGGTTGTGCATATTAAGTACATTATTCTGAAGTTCTGCATGATATGATAAACAAGCAAGGCTTATGTCCTATTGTAAAAGTCCTTCTATCCTGATCTTTCTATCATACTATCATTTTCCAGATGTCCCCAAAATGACTTTTTAAAATTACAGACATTATCATTCAATGCCATGACTCATATTACCAGAACCTGGGCATGCATCATACAACTCAGATCCTGGCAAAACAATTTCCTCTGCAGGGAAAAAAAATCCCACAGCTTTACCATCCTCCAAAAGCAAGAAAGCCTTTAATAGGTGGTAAGAAAAACCCCAAAATTTCCAAGTTTTTGAGTGATGCTGAAGGAAAAGTCTGGAGGAAGTCTACAAAAATCTGGACAGTAGTGCATGTAAATATATTTCTGAATATTGCTAGGCTGATGGTCCCAGTTGATATGTCCTTCTGTCAGGGAATAAATATCTTGAGAAACCTGCAACTTGAAAATTTCCCATCTGAAGCTCCCTTTAACTCCAACCTTTAGGATTTAGTGTCTCCTGCAGGTAGCAAGCCCTTGAACTTCACTGAAAAGCCAGCTATCAAATTGTACAAAGAAACCTGACTTCTGGCTCATCCCTACAATCAGAAAAGGTGTCTGTGCGGGTGTAGACTTCACACTGGGGGAGCTTGTGTACAAAACATTCACTGTTTTACACTCCTTGTACAACCACCCATGGCACACCACCTTTGTTCTGCAAATTGAAGTACCAGACAGACACATTATAATGGAAACACAGGATTCAACAAAAGGTAGAATAAATAACCAGAAGTAATTTTAAAAGATGAATGCGTCTTAATATGTACAGTCTTAACTTCTACTTAAATGAAGGCTGTATTAGTGTCTGTGCATGTGCACTTATACAAAGGTTACTGGAGAACAGCAAAGGGAGAAGTAAATGTGGAATATGTCTGCTAGACAGAGAAAAGCTTTCAACAAAGCAAGCAGCAAAGAATCTTTCTTGAATCTGGTCAAAATATACAGTAAAAATGCCCAAACATCGCCAAATAATTGGGAATGTACATAATAAAAACTTGAAAATGGAAACAATGATGTATGATTTGCTGTAGTTTTTGAAACAGAGAAGTCACAAGAGCAGTGAAAGTAAAACAAAAATAAGCACCAAAAAAAGAGCAGAAAACAAAAAACCTTAGCTTCCCCGTAAAACTGCAACTGAAAAACATCCAAAACCCACAAACCCCTTAACATAGAACAAAAATTAGCTACATCTTACAAATCAAGAAAAAAAGAGGATGAGTTTTCAGTACATATCTGATAATTATCTTAACAAGCTCGACAACAAATTTTGCTTAGTACCATCAACAACTAAACAAAAGTCAAAACAGGTAGCTACACATCACTGCTTAACCAGCAGTATCTACAACTGGGATTTTGAGTTCTATTTTTGAAAGTGCTGGATTCTAAGCATGTATAAAATTATTTTTTATAGAAGCAGCAAAGAAAGCCTTCACTTAATCAGGAAAAGGCATTTATAATCCAAGGTCATCAATATTGCACTCCAGTGCACAAATCTTCATCTTTTCCTGTTAAATCCTGTCATGTACACACACACTAAAGAGAATAATGAAGATGTATTCTGATCCTACAGTCCACTAGTATAAAGACATAGATGTGTATGTAAATTAGCTATTTCATGCTGTATTTGTGAGATCAGGCATTTGTGGCTGAACAAAAAACAGGCCTCACTTCACACAAAAAAACATTCTATTGCAAGGCTCCAAGATCATTAAGATTTGCCATCCTAGGGATGAACAAAGCACACCCTGACTGCATTTCTCTGAATTGTTATTTAATATTTTACTGAAGAATGAACAACAAACTTTACACTAAATAAGAGATAAACCAACTATTCTTTTCACTACCTAAAACTTGCGCTAGATGCTGATCTGGATTTTTCAGGCGAAAAGGATGAACAGGGAAGTAGACAGCGTGATGCCAACTGTTGCTTAGCAATACAACACTGATGTGCCAGTTCCAGATTGTGAGCACAGGCTGTATGTGTATGTCTCTCTTCCTACCAGCAATGTGCCTTTTCAGAAAAATGAAACAAGGCAGCCACTAGAGAGAGTCAAAATGTACCACAAAGAAGAGAATGACACACGTTGGCGATCCTCATGATATTATCAAAAAGGAGGCATAAATAGCAGCTCCCAGTAAATTCTCCTTATCATAAGTAACATTTCTTAATAGAACTTTATCACTATTTCTTTACTAGTTATGTTTCTTCTCCATGGGAAAGGCACACAAAGGCATAACAGAAGACATATCCTGTGTGTACCACATTCCTTATGATTATTTTACACACCACAGCACTAAATACAGTTATTCCTGAGGACAAAACCTGTAAGATTTCAGCTGGAGTTGCATCAGTAGTACCTCTCCCACTGCTCCTGGAAGGACTGTCCTGGGCCCAGCTGATGCAGGCAACATGAGCCACTTTCTCATTTCAAGCCAGAATTTATTTACAGCCCATTTACAGCTACTCAGTCTTCTGTCAACAAGGCTCAGGTATTTTTCATCCTCGGAGTGCATAAGGGCACCTCACTGTGAATGCATCGAAGTGTGAAACCCTTATCAGCTTTTATCTTCACATGCTGGACAAGTCAGATCTCAGTCCCACCTTCACAGAACAGGAAGACCCTTACAGCTCTTGCCTCTGCCCACTGTGTTCAAGTTAACTTTTCTTTTTAACAGGAATGCACGACTACAATGTTAACATTTGCCTCCATGGTCCAGGGGCCAGCTAACATAAAACCAAGTGACAAACTGTTTTACCACAGAAACTGCTGTAAGTTGCTCAAGACCACGCCTGGTGCACTGAACCATCGAATGATCCCACTTACAGCTCCCTGAGCTCAGGGTTACCTAGCTGATACTCATGTTTGGAGTTGCTTCACAGCGCTTGCACTCATCTCCATCATTTCCAGCTCAGCTACTGCTTTCTGAGATGGAAGAGCATTAGGTATCTGCTGATGGGCTGTCAGCTTAGGTCTAAGGAACAAGGCAAGGAAGGTAACAACTGATCACGATCAGCTCAGTCACACTGCCATCAGGACCATTTGCAGTTGTACTTTT
The DNA here is from genome assembly GCA_008694505.1 of Cyanoderma ruficeps. Lineage (NCBI taxonomy): Eukaryota > Metazoa > Chordata > Aves > Passeriformes > Timaliidae > Cyanoderma > Cyanoderma ruficeps. Next base: position 20,965,338 of record VZDJ01000116.1, on the reverse strand, counting down.
GTCACTGAAGCTGTACCTCAGCAGCTCGTCTGAAACAGCCCCTCACAGGTAATGACTCAGAAAACGCTGCACTAGATGTTCATGTATGTGACAGTTTGATAACCACAAGTGAAAAGCAGATACCAGCAGGAAAACAAGTAAAACCCTTTCCAACTTGTTTTCTTGAGGGCCTGTTATGAAAATGCTTGTAAACTCAATTGCTTTATTCATTGGTACACCTAAAAATAAGATTGCAAAGCCTAATTAAGCGCTAAACTGACACCAGGCCTAAGCAAGTCACTGAAAAATTGCTTTAGTTCAAGTTTTGTCAGAAACAGTCACTCTTGGGAATCAGGTTTCACAGACACCCTTGTCTCAAGTCCATTTTCACACCAGTACAATATTAACACCCATGAGCAGATCGCAGCTCTCAGGGTTGAAGCAACCTAAGCACAGAATTAATAATCCCTTCACTGGAGTGACTTTATGTCTCTCTCAGGATTAGTTGCTTCATTTACACAGAAGAGAATTAAAAATCCTTGGAAGCATGCATATCCAGAAATACTGAATTAAACTATTACAGTAAAAGGGATCCAAAATAGATGGTTTAAATTAATTCTTTATTAAAGGTACTTCAAAAATATAAATCAAAGGAAAAACAGGTGTTTGCCAATCCCAAAACAAAGAGAAGACAGGAAATAAAGCAGGAAACTATGCTAACAAAACAATATTTTTTATAAAGAGCACCTGAAGTGGTCTCTACATCTCTTTTCTAAGTATTTGAAAATCAAGAGAAAGAACGGGTAAGCTGAATAATATAAAGAAATACAAATTCCTAATTCAAAGTCCTACCAGTACTTTTTAAATGGAGTGATAAATGCTATGTTTTTCTGAGGTTTACCATACCTCTTCCTTTCCCTCCCTTAGTTAAAATAATCCTTCAAATTCCCTATCCTTAGATGAAGGGTCATTATGATGTGAAACTTACTTCATTGAGCTAATCTGCTATCAGGATCAGTTGCTTTATTTTGAATAAACCAAAAGCATCAGATCAATTTAAAAATCTGTTCACTAGAGAAAACTACTGACATAACATTAAAAACACAAATTGGACTCATAAGAGCTGTGCACATCAAAACCCCGTAAGATCATAATCAACAATATACGTGAACTTCAACACACAATAGAAAATGGAAGGAACTTGCTACAAACAACATGGCCCTGTTAAGTATTTCAGATGGTCTAACTTGTATAAATATTCTTAGATTTTGATTTGACTCAACTTGGCACACAATGAGCAGTCACCTACTAAAGAACATGTTTTACACGGCCACATGTTATTTCATAGAGTGCCATGTGCTTAATTCACTGAGGGATCTTCTCCTAGCAAAGGAAAACTGATGGTTTGCATACAGAAGATACCAGGTGTCATTTTTGACAAACTGAAAGCAAGAGGTACAGCCAAAATTATTAACATTTAAAAAAAAAAATCAAACTTGATGTCACTTAAAAAACCTCATACATTAATTAAATTTAATGGACCATATGGTAATAATCTTGCAGTGAGAATAACAAAGATGATAGATAATATGAAATAAATTTCAAATTGTATGGGAGATAGTAGACATGCTAGAGATGGTCAGTTGTGGACAGAGATTAAACACTGCATTCAGATATTGCAACAGTGGCTCTAAAATAGCCCTGAGTCAGAAGATGTCCATACCACATTCTGTACTTATTACGTACTAGTTTTCCAGATGTCAGCCAAACTCTGTGACAACTTTTTAACTGTTTAACAGATTTTTAGATGAAAGGAGCTGCTGGTGTGTTTGATCTAATCTCTTATCAGAAAGCAAACCGGTTCCCCTGATAGCTGTAGAGTAAAACTAAAGGCTTCAGATAAACTGTTTTAACCTTCAGTTGCACTCCACAAGCAGAGAGCAACACCACCAAAGTGACTGGTCCGACAAGACACCCCAAAAGAGATCTCAGCGATCTTGTTGCAGAGGAAACAAGAACAAAATCCCATAGTCATTATCCATCTGGTCTGGGGGCTCCTTCTTCCTAAACTGAAGCCAGTAGGTTTGTATGAATTTAAACTTGCATCACCAATCATCATCTGAAAGACAACAAATCCCTTCTACAGTCCCCACATCCCTAAAGTTTAATATGCTCTGGCTAAAGGCTGATGCCCTAGAAAAATTGGGAATGGGGACAGAAAGGTGATGGAGGTGGGAGGGCAACCATTCTTTGCAGAACTGCAGAAGAGAAGAGAATCCCTCCTAATCATTGCTACTAACTATCACAGCCAAAGCATGAAATGCAATTATGCTGTTCCAAATACAAAAGTATAGTTAAACACAATACAAAGTTTGACTTAATTTTACTGGTTTAACAGTAAAGTGACTTTTAGTGTATTTTAATTTTTCTTTTCAGCCACCAATACCTCCTGATATACCCAGCAGGCCAGTATAGGAGGCAAAATCAAACTCACAAATCACCAAAGTCAGGAGGGTTCATCATTTTTTGCCCTTCTCAAACCAAAGTGCAGTATCCTCCTGCTGCAAAGTCTAGGACTTCTGATAAAGATGTTATCTATCAGAAAGCTATTTAACACTAATTTAAAATTAGTCTCTACCATCCCTACGAGTTTAAATGTCATCTGAAGAGAGCAGAGTTCTCTCTACTTTCAGTCTAACAATATCATCCAAAGGCATATTTTCCCTCATTGTATCAATATTAAAATGCTAAATTGTGACCATATTGTCAGTCAGTTATTTTCCAACTCTGATTCCAGACTGTAACATTGCTGACTGTGTGAAAGATGCACACAAGATACTTGCAAAACCTGAGCAACAGAGGCTCAGGTACCCAACATGCACCACACACAACACCTGCATAAGGCTAGAGAACACAAACTCTTAGTGACATGTTTCTGAAACTGTGCAAGCAATGAAAATTCAACCTAAAACTCATTTAATATGCGTTCATCAAAATGCATGTAACTCACAGACCTGCTCGTCTCAATTCTGATGTGTTCCTTTGAATCACTCTTCCCTTGTGCCTGCTTCTCACATAAAGAAAATAAGATTATAGGCTTTTTCTTTCTGCAGTATACTAATCATTCCAAAAATGCTGAGCTGCAGTTATAATACATCCGCACACATTGGTCTCCGCATCTAATTACTGTGTGATGGTACATGCATCCACTAAAATAAACTGTCCCCACTCTACTCTTACCAGGATGAATATCCAACCAAAATACAAAATAAAAAATATTTTCATAAATACATTGAATCAATAAACTCAGAATTAACTAACCACTAGAAGCTATACTAACCTTTAATGAAAGCAGTAGATATGCATTTAACTATACTGGGTTTGCATTGGAAATGTATTAATTAAAACATAAACCAGAAATTATAATTAGCTGAAAATGATACAAAAATACAAAAACACTTCACATTGAAACAGAGACAAAAACAACAGCTGGACCTTATTTTGAGCTACGAATGAAAGTGTTGCATTTTACTCAATTCACACTGCAAACAGTAAGACAAAGCAACTGAAATTTATTTAATTTAATTTTTCATTGGTAGTTGGTTTTTTTCCCTTTTCAAATGACTGTTTAAAGCCTAAATTAAAGATTTATATAAATGTACATCATATTGTATGAACAGTTTATTCCTAACTGGCAATGCAATACAAACATTAACCTTTCTTAAGTGAAAGGTGCGTTTAATTTTTTAAGTCTGCCCTACTATATAAAGCAAACATATAAAATGTACAACACACTAATATACCTTCACAATTTTAGCTAATTAAGCAATGTGAGAATTATTTTATGGAGACCAGGGCTCCACTTTGTATCCTCCCAGCAGCTGAATGGTCTCCAACAGCAGATACCGGGAGAAGAGCCTACAGAAAGGGCAAAGGACGCCCTGAAACTTCCTGAAGAGTGAGGGAAGATTCAACAGTGACTTCCCAAATGTACACGCAACTCTTACGATTTTCTTCTGCATAACTGCCATGTCACACTGTGAGCTTTGAGCATCTACATCAACCCACGCAAACACTGAGACCCAAATGTCCCCTGCCCATCACATGCAGTACTGTCTGATCTTCACTAGTGTGAGGCACCACCTCACAGCCTCATCCCTGCCCTTCTGAACTTGGAGGACAAAATGAGCAAGTCACTTCCCATTTACTCTCCACTTGACATTTTCCAGTCATTTTCACTCCTTTACATTTACTACGTCTAGAATTGAAGGCAACAAGAACCTAAAGTTTTCCTTTATGAGACCACCACAACTACTAGGCAGGGCTTATAGTAACACAAAAATTAGAGTATAAGAGTGGGAGTCACTGCTTTCAATCAGATTAAAAAAAAGGCTGAACTTATTGCAATTGCCCAATAGCAGAAGCCAATTAAAGAAGTCTAATGAACAACACAGTCCAAGAACAAAACCTTGGACAAAGCACCAAATGTTGATCAGATCTCCCAAAGTGAGCCTATGGAAACAGGCCTGATGCCACAAAGCACAGAATGCTCACTGACCAAAGCACGAGGCCACGCTTAAATGTTGAGAACATGAATATTTCTGTGAAAGCTGGAGCAGAAGCCTCTACACTTTGCTCCATCAGAACAGTGAGTAATTAATAACATCAAACCCACTGGTTGCATCTGAACGTTGCCCCTTTTCACTGAGGGAGCTGCAGGTGCTCAGACATTTCAGAACAAGACTCCTGCTTTTGCTAAACCTGCCAAATTTAAAGTATCATTTTGAAGTAGTTTTGCATTTCTTCAGTCACATTTCTTCAGAAATATCTTTACTTCTAGGGACTTAAAGCTCTCAACCACAGTTTTGCATACCCTGAGCCGTATCAATTCCGTACATCTGGTTCTGATCAGTGCTTCACGTTTTATCAACTGTAGGTTTAAAGAGCACAACAGTCTCAGAGGTACACAGGGGTTAAACAGGTTAGAAGCGTGGTTTGGAGCACAATTTCAACCAGAAAAATCAATAAATAAATATACTATTTAATTTCGTGAAAGCTGTGATTTCAGCTTCTGAGCTATAGTGCCACAGCGAAGGGCAGGAGGGTAGTGCAGAGTTGTAAACACACCTCCTATTTTCTTAACCATCTCTTAGAAACAGTGCTAGTCAAACACTGGAAAGTGTGTCCATTAACAGAATTTTCTGTACTTTTAAAGTATAATTTTGGAACATTTACAACTGACTATTCTTTTTCTTATTAAAATATCTGTTGCCTTAGACATCTGTGAATATGGCACATTTGACTATAATCAAACTGCACACATAAGCACACAAAACTAGAAAATTAGAAATAGATGAAGAATCTGGTCTTTTTAAAAGCTGTAAGTGTTTCTGTTATATTTCTTTGTCAAATAAGTTTTTCTATGCTTTTACATATGAAATTGTAAACGTGAGCACATTTGTACAGAATGCTAAAATTAAAAGTTCAAAGAGGGAACACTCATAATGTAGTATTTGCAGGACAAAATTATCTAAGCTATCTTGTAATCCTAAGAAACAATTTACTCCACCCAAAATTTGTTTTCAGTCTCAAAAGTCCAATTAATAATTTTAATATAAATGGTATGCTGTTCACCTTCTTCTATGTAACTTTTGGATATATTAGCGTGCCAGCTAAGTATACAGAGATAAGACACTGTGTAAATAAAAGTAGCTAACAATTCCACCACCCTCCAAAACAAAAAAAAAAAAACCAAAAAAACCCACTAGAACATGGGGCTGGGAGGGGGGTGCAATCTGCAATGAAAACACTAAACAGCAATGATCCCACTATGATTTTGATTCTGGGCTTGAGACTCTCAGAATGTGCTAAGCCATTCCACAAAGCTCATTTTTCTTACAGGAAGTGATCTAATATAAAAAGTACTTTACAATTTTCAATCAACAGAAATACAGATATGAATGTATTAAGCTAATATCTATAAAGCAAGGCATTAGATCACTTCCTGACAACGTGTATCTAAAATCGACATTTGTTACTGCACAAAAGCATGCTTCTACAGCATTAGTTGAGAAAAGAACTCGGTATTTTTACAGAGTGGGTATATTGGCTCTGCTGCCTGTGTAATCATTGCTGATGCATAATCCCCTCCCTGCCACTCCCCTGCATGTCACCCTCACGTCCCTTTCTCACAGCTCCAGCACATTTCAGTACATGCTGTTAGTTACCAAACAAGCACTATTTTTCAAATTGGGCAGACTCTGAAATCTTTCTATGGTAAAACCAAAACTTGTTTAGACAGTCCAGTAGCTACTTTAAGAAGGTCTTTTGATGGAGAGGAAGGAAGGGGTCCTTTCTGAGGGGAGGGAGAAATAGAAAGCAATGGGGGCTGTTTGTTTTTCAAAGCAGCATGACAAAAACATCCTTCTCAAGAAAAAACGAGGCCTTCATCAACAGGGTGTCAGTGGGAGAGAAGGGGACAGGCCTGGCAGTAATGGAAAGTCTGGTCCATAACAGGAGGCTCACGGGCTCACAGAACATCAAATATTTCTAACAAGCAAATGTGCTTGGTTTGTTTCGTCCCTGGTCTGTAACCTGGAGTTTGACTGAACTGAGAACCATTAACAGCACACTGAGTGTCCTGACACCTGGAAGCCTGTAAATGTTGCAAGAAAAGCCAGTCATGGCAAACACCAGGCAGACACCCAGGAGCAGGGAAGAGAGAGAAACTGCAGCGAGGGCTCCGAGGGCCGCCCCAGCCGCGCAGGCAGGCAGGCGGCCACGCGCCATTGACTCGCCGGGTTTTGCTCCGTACTCAAAGTTTCTCGCTGAACAATCCCAACCACAAAGCAAGCTGTAATCTAAAAATCATGCCACAACTCGCTTTAATATGTTGAACCAAAACTGCGATGACTAAGAAATAAAGCCAATGTTGCTGAACTGGCTACGTCTGCCTTTTCTGCAACATGCATAAATGTAGGCTGATCATTATCATTTAAGATGGAACCTGAAGTTTTTCCCTTCACTATTAAATTCTGTTTGTGAACCACAAGAGGCACAAACATGGATTTCTGTTTAAGTTCTTATTTAAATACTATTTTTTTAAACTTACTGTTTACAAGAGATTTTCCAGTGGAGCAAAAGCTGAACTAGAGTAAGGTTAATGACACGATGGCTCACTGCTGTCTCCTACCATTATTCAGCTGTCTTTGGTGGTTTCTTGAGCTCTAAAACACTGATATTCACCTCAGATAAGCATGTAAAGAGACAGCTACCAACATTATAAAGCAAACTTCTAAACATTATAAAGACAATGCAAGGGAAAAACTAAACAAAGAAAACAGAAATCCAGTCCAACTAGGTATGAACCTGACTCAAAAGAAACCACCTAAGCTTACAGACACTTTCTGAAGAAATAGGTGAGTCCAAACTATCTCAACTGCAGAGTGAGCAATTTCCCACCTATCACAAGTGACTTAACAACCTAATAACTTTGTGCCTCTCCCACCCAAAGACTTTTCCCAGTAAGTACAGTCTTGCAGCATATTACAAGTGAGATTTTTCTGGTTCTTTGAGAAGTTCAGTGATTACCAGCCACTAAACAACTTAGTAAATCATACTACTACTCTGCACAGGAATTAACAGCGTTAGTCTATAAGCCTTGAATATGGAAATTTCACACTTGCTTAGGGAATTTTTCCCATAATTAACAGTTTATCCAGGGAACTCGCTCCCTAAATGTTGCACATACACTACACGTAAGTGTTATGTAAAACAACATTCAGCAAGACTTACAAAATAGCAACAAAAATAAAGGCTGTACTTATGAATGGTCTAAGTTAGATGCAAACTCCAGATGGAATGGGATCTCCAGAGTTTAAAAATATCATCACTCCAGGAAGGAAGTTTAGTTCCAGTGGAACTAAGTGTAAACTAAGTGTACATCAGTGTAAACTCTGCTCAGGTCAAACTTTCCCAACCAAAAGCCACAGTAACTTCATCCTCAACAATTTACTGCTAGAAGAAAAGCTGGAGTGCCATCAAATGGTTCATCACTTTACTATGCATTAAAGTACATTAATAAATGTATTCTTTATTTTGTATTACATTGAATACCATTAAAATGATAATGTTCATTCTTCTGAGTATGTTCTGGTGACAGAGCTTAAAATCATGCTGGCCTTGTTTTCAGTCTTTTTAAATCACAGCAGCCATCTTTTTCTGCCATCTGTTTAAAACCAATTTAATGAGACAGGAAAAATCATATTTTGTTGCTTTATCCCATATGAGATTCTGAAACCAAACAGGACTGTGTTTATCTTAGTCTATTTTTCCTAATGTGAGTTGCAAACTCTCTGTATTCTATTGCATAAGAGCGTGATGACCTTGTGGACTTGGGAGATTTTTTTTAGATGTTCTACCACAGAACATAACATATACATAATTTAAAATATTTATGACTTTAGTTCTATTTTTCTTTAGGCAAAAATATAAGTTAAAATTATCTGCCAAAGTACTACACTTCAACTACAAGTGAGCCTTTCATTTCTTTATATGCTCAGTTTCATTACAGAATGAACAAACAAGCAGTAGACATTTGCTTATAACCACAGAACACCTTAAGATTTAGAACTAATGTATTTGGATTTTTTTCACCGTAACTCTCATTCTTAAATTATTTAAGGTAACATTCAAGGTAACAAGCAGACCTTGCTTTAAATCTCAAGTGTGAAGCCGTGTTGAGCTGAGCACCAGTCGTTCTACAGCCACCAACAAATACTCATTCTTAAATTTGTTCCCCTTACTGAACATCTTGAAATAGTGATTTATTTTCTCTTCCCCACATACCTATGGTTTCTGGCAGGTCCAGGAGCTCATTGTGCTGCAAGTCAAGGTTGGTGATCTGCGTGCAGCTTCCAATCTCTTCTGGAAGATGTTCAAGCTGATTGTGCGCTACATCCAGCGTTATGAGGTTACACAACTCACCTAAAAGCACACGGGAAAACCAAAACATAAAGGACTTTAATGTACAGCTCTCGACAATGACCTCCACACAGAGATTAATGGAATCAGACAGATTTTGGGATAAGCTGAAAAAAAGCTGATGCTACCATAAAGTTATACATATAAAATAAGGTATTACAGGATCATAATTTCATCAGTGAGATCCAAAGCCTGACCAACAATTTTGAAAAGCTCAGATAAAGCTTTAATAGATTCTCCACAGAAATGTTATTTATTGATTGATTTTATTCTGACAGTTCAATCTGTGGAATACAAGTAGAAAACTTGCATATTACTCTTGTTTCAGGCTGACCAGAAGTTTAAAACATCACTAAATAAATGAATTGTATTAATTTATGAGAAATTAAGATCCATTTTTATATCATTAATTACTTTCAGGCACAAAATAAACAATTAAGAGACGGCAAAATTATTTGGCTGACAACCTAGATAATCCAAAGTCCTGAACGCTATTTTTAAATATTTTCAGTCACAAAAAAGACAAGATAAGTAAAGTGTATGCACGCAGACCTACAGCAAATAAAAGTTTGAAATAAAAGGCTTATCTGTTACGCATTAAAAAAGTTTGGATTTGCTTGGAGTTTAGAGCCACTTTAAACAGAACTGATTCATTTCTGACTTTTATAAATTAATTTAAAAGCACAGCTAGGAACAGCTCTCTGAACAGTAGTTTCACCTATTTTTAAGTCAAACACACTGTGTTCTGAGCAAAAGATTGTTGGGTTTGAAAAAAAGAAATAACCAACTGTGTGCATGGATACAGGTGCACGTATTCACATTTTTTGCATCTGATGGAGGTGAAATTAATGCGTACGATTTGAACAGCTCTCTCCAGCACAGATGAGGTCACTGCATTTGTATATTAGAGCATGACTCAGTGAGTAACCAATTTGGAAGAGTAGCAAATTCCTTTGGAGGAGCAAATGTCTATTTTTAAGCTTCAGCATTGTATCTTTGACACAAGGATTTTCTCAACAGGCCTGCAGGATTATCCTGGGCAAGTTCTGACGTGTAGAGTGTCTACTCATTAGGTCAGCAGATAATCATAACTGGTGATTTAATAAATCATAAAATACTATGAATTCAGACTCTGTACAGAGTTCAGACGTCATGTAGCCACAATACTCACCATATATCATGGAAAAATTGTGAAAGGCCAAGAAAAAAGTCAACCTCAAAGCTTCATTATTCTGTTTTTCTTAAGATTGTTAATGTATAATGTAGATATGTTAATGCATCTTATTTTCTACACTAACCTACCCTAAATGGGATGTTTTTCTAGAAACTAAGAAGATGGAAATGTAAAGCTGGTGCTTAAGCAGCTATGCCATCACTGTGCTTGTCCCCTCTCTTACATCAGCAATCGAGTGTAGTCCAGGCAACCAGAGGAGGCAACAGATAAATGTGCTGTATCCAGCACAGCATAACCCACACACGTCAATGCCACCACCATGCAGAAGAAAGCAAATGTAAGAAAAAAAACTGAGCAAGAGTTAATGGTCTGTGGCAATGGCATCTTTATTATTCATGGAATAAGTGGGCAAAGTGCAGAATGCAATAGGAGGAAGAAAAGCTTGATGTAGACTTAAACATCCCTCCCTTTAAACAAACAAAAAAAGAGTCTCACAAAACTTTACTAAGGTAACTGAAAAACCTCCACACACTTTGGGCCAGTAGTTTCCACTTCATGATTGCTGTTTTCATTTGTTTTTACTTCAGACCTTAACCAGTGATGTCAAGTTTGAAATATGGCATAAATTCCATTTCATCTTGCTGAGTTCTCATTTACTTGACTCTTCCCACTCTACATCTGCTGAAGTCAAAGCAATACTTGGGCGTTTTGCAGCAACATGTGCTGCACTTCATTTTTGCACCTGCTGATATCTTCGACAACAGCAAGCTAAATGTTTGAAACAAACATCTTACTACCTAATCCTGAGGAGGAAAAATAATGAAAAGTAATGCCTATGTCTCTCTAGAAAATTAAGGGCAACCAAACACTTTAGTTTAATTTGGATAGCCATATTAGTATTTCTACATTAAAGATGCAGGCATTATTTTAAAAAGCAACACTGGTAAGCATTTAATAAAAATACTGAATTTTAAAACAGATTGAGGACTGCCCAACAAATTTTAGACTTTAGAGCAGGAATCAAAAGTTAAAGCCCTATCACGAAGTATAGTGACTTAAAGAAAGGAATTCAAGAGATAAAGAAATATTCAGCTTTTAATTCACATTGCTCAGTAAGGAATCTTATTCTTGGACATAAAGATACTTATAGTTTGACAGCATTTCATCAAAACAGGTTTATGGCCCCCTCTAAGGATAGGAGAGGGGAGACGAAATGCTGTTGGCACTAAATTTTTTTCAATACTCTAACTTGAATTACCAAGACACAACAGAGAGCATGCAAGTCAACAAAAATCACTCAAGGTATGTTTTTCCTGTTGCTCTCCATGATGTATGACAAAAAAAACTTACATCCAATATGTTTAACAAGGTGAAAAACTTTTGGGTGATGTGATAGAGACTCAGATCACAGAAGTGAAGAGCATGAACCCAGTCTATCAACTTAAACAGCCCATTTGAGATAGAAATGGAAGAAAGTCTCGGAATTACTTCGTAACCCTAACAGTACACATATAAAGAGATAAACTCAGAAACTAAAGATCAAGTCCAGCTCGTTAGTGAATGGCCTACAGGGAGACCAAACCCACATCTTGGGGTCATGAGCACCATGCCCTAATTGACTGAGCTAAATTATTTTTTTTACATTTTCACATGCAAAGGCATACAGAGGACCAACTGTGGCCTGAGAACTAAAATACTGAGTGCCCAAGTTCATGTGAGACCCAACATGGTGCACAAATGGAAAGGCCCTTCAGAGCACCTCGCAGATTGAGGGCTGTTATTGCATTTGGGGCTTGAACACCTACTATGAGGTAAAAGGAAGAGCAACTAGGGATGGTAAGACTTACTAGGGAGACTTTAGAGAATGGGAAAGGGAGAAATCAATGTAGCTTAGACGGGCAAGTGTAGGAAAATAGAGGAATAAGGAAATAAAAGGATCTGGTCCCTCACAAACCAATGCTGGTAATGTCCTGTGACCAACCAGCACCACCTGGCCTGTCTTCTCTTTAAGCTCTATTTTCCTGGGTGAGAAGCTCTCTGTTCTGAGGTCTGAGTCCAGCAACAGCACAGGTAATGTGACCAGCACTACTGAACACATCCCAGGCCGTGGCAAGCACAGCCACCGGAGCAGCAGCCACACACCAGGGGCAGCTCCCGGCCCAGCTGAGTGACCACACTGACCTCGCCGTGAATGGCCACACTGTGCACAGCACTGCTCACAACAGCAGCTCTGTCAGGAGTTACACCAGCACAAACACATGGCATGAGCAGTCAACACAACAAGTAATGATCTCCAAATACAAAGAGGCCAAACTGGAGGCCATCTGCATAATGCTCTTCCTAGGAGCTGATGTTTCAGTGAGTGAAAGTGTCCTCCCTTATTGCATGAACAGTGGCAGCTGTCCTGAGGAAATGGTTCTCAAAAAAAAAAAAAGTGAAAATAGGTTTCACCAAGATACAACTGAAATCTGTCATGTTTGCTTTGCCCGGTTAAGAAGCATATGTCAAAATCAAAAAGAAAGTTTTCCTAAAGCAAAGATTTGTTCAGGTCCAAAAAGAAAAATGGCTAATGAGTAAGGAGCTCATGATCTTATTAATAGTAAAAAAACAACATTTGCAATTTTTTTGTGTACTACATAAAATTTGCTAAAACATGTTTTTATCTTGATTTAACAGAAATAAGTCAGCTAGAAATGTGCAGCAGATCAAAATCAGCCTTAACCAGAAAGCAATTTCCTGAAGAAAAACCCATTTCTTTTCATCATGTGGACAACTCCTGCTGTCCAAAAAAATGCTGTTCAATAAATACTGTAAAGTACTATTCAAACACCCAAAATCCCTACAATAAGGCAAGAACTGCTATATAGGGAAATACGAACCACAAGTCAAATGAACTAACTCTTTTTGCCACAATTAATGCCCAAAACAGGTAAGTTCTAAGCTCACAGTAGTGAATAAAGGATTCTCTATAGACTACTTGCAACTACATTGAAGGGATAAGCACCCTCACAACAACTAAAAAATAAACTAGGAAGGTGCTAGGGTTTGGAGTTAGTTGTTTTTTGGGGGAGAAGTTTTTTGCCCTTTTTTTTTTTTAAACTATATTGCACGGTGATTGCAAAGGGAAAAAAAAGCAATTAAAGCTCAAAGTCTGCTAAGAAAGCAGACAGGAATTCCATGTACTAGCTGGCTTGACAATAAAAGATTTTAAAGTATGAGTAATGCCCATTTGAAAAACATAAAACAGTTTCTCTATAAATAACCTTCACAAAACAGTCAGTTACACCCTAACATGTAGTTTTCAAAAATGTTAAAAGGCTCTAAAAAAAATTACAGAATTCAAATGCATTTTTCAGAGAAGAAAGTCTGTGAAGACTCCAACCACCTTCCATTTAAAAAAACTTGTTAAAAATATAGCTAAGCATTCACCTCAACAATCCTTAAAAAGGTGGAGTGAGCTATCACCTCGCTGTTGTTCTCATACACACAAAGAATAAATGCTATAGTATGACAATGCCAAATACACCTGCTTTAAAAAAAAACCAGCACAATGCAATGACTAATATTTTCAGCATAATGAGGCAGAATTATAGCCCCATTTCATGGGCCAACTTTGAAATCCTATAATGACAAGAGGGCCAGGTTACATGCCCTGACTTACAAAACTCCAAAAGTTCTTTTTGGCCATTTAAAACACAAACTACAGCTTCATCAAAAAACACTGAAGTACACACAAATTAACAGTTGGAGAGAGTATATAGGTCAATGGTAAAGAGGCTTCAGTGTCTCCAATCACTAATTCAGTCAGTGGGCACCACTCTTGGATGGCAAACACAATTTGCAATGTAGCCTGTTTTCCACTGGATTAACAACATGCCTGCCCATGCTTAAGCAGATTGAACATTATGAAATCCTTCACATGATAAATCCTGGACCAGATGACACAGCAAGAGGATCAAGACTCTTATGGAAAGTAGAAGGAAGAGGAGAATGCAAATATTAGTGGGACTTTGGGCTGGCATGTCAGAACATTGGTTGTAAGCTAATTTTAAGTATTAATTAACCAAAATCAGCAATGCTGGGAACAAGTTACAAACAGTTTCCAAAACTTTCATAGTTATTCATCTTTCACTTGGCTCTCTGCTGGCAAAGGAAAAAATAAAGAGAATTTCCACTACAAAAAGTCTTTGGGACAAGTTTCCTGATTTTAGAATAAAAATTAAAAACAATTTTACAGTTTTGGAATATTTTGCCTCTGTCTCTATGAGACCCAAGTACATCACAGTGACAGACAGCCTGAGCTCTTTGTTCTGCATTACCAACTGCCAAAAGAACAGGTAAGCAGTCAGAGCTATTCTGAATTATTACTGCAGAACTGTAACTTACACAGAAGAGTTACCGAGAAGAAAGAATGCAATTTTAATATGGTCATGTGTGGCTTAGTGACTTAACTGTTTTACCAAAGTTAAAATATTCATATAAGTAAGAAATAAGCACAGTGATATTATTCACAATTTGCAGAATGCACACTAGGATCTAGTTGTGGGAACCACTCAAAAACACAGAAGTAAAGCTCAACTGAAAAGACTCACAATCTGCTCTAAAACAAGCTTCAACAAGACACAACGGCAAACTTTTTATTTATTGCTTACAACTAAAAGCAACAAACACCAATAAAATTAAAAACATGTTCAAACAAAATCCCAAACATGCAAAATGTAGAAAAACGTCTTAGCAAGGGCTCAAGTCAGGATTTGAAGTGGACAGCAGAACGTCATCTGACTGCCAAGACAAAGGCAAAGTCTTGCACCTAGCAGGGAATAACCCTGTAAAGAGAGACAACCTTGCACCAGGAGGTGAGAAACAGTTCTGCAGGGAAGGATCAGGGGCTCCTGGTGATGCTGAACCTGGGGTAACATCAGTATCCCATCCATTCTGAGCGTGCAACAAGCTCTCAAATAATAAAGGCTAACCACCTTCCAGGCTGCATTAGCAAGGGCAGCCTGAGGGAAGTGATTTTTTTTTCCCTCTTTTCAGTACTTAGAAAAGTATTCAAACAGTTAAAATAATTGCAGCATTNAAAAAAAAAAAGAAGAAAAAGAAAAAAACCCCCCACAACCTGGACTTCTAACAGGCTGTCAGTATCCACTGGAATTATACTTGGGGCATCATCCCAGTAAGCCCTGCAAGTAGATCAAAAAGGCAGGACTTCTTTATCGTTATCGTAAAGCCAGTCTGAAGAAAATGTAATCAGGAGGAATTTGACTAGCTGACAAGACAAAACTGCATCTCCACAAGAGCTTTCACAAGAATCAGAACCCAGATACTAAACCTGAAGCTGGTCAAAAGGAGATCTTTACTTTTCCTGCAGCTCAAGAAAACCACCAGAACTGGATCAAAGAAGCAGCCATTATCTCTAACTTCTAGAAAGCAGCACACATGCTCCAATGCATATATTTATTGCACTCCTGTTCACAACTTCATGCTTTTATCACATTAAAATACAAATAAATAAAAGTATTCTCAACCATTGTTTGCAGACATTAGCACACCAATTAAGCCCAGAAACACAATTTTTTTTTCCCTTCAAATTGCTGAAACACAGGAAGGTGTTCTTAGATACAAATAATGTAAACAAACATTTCTCTATATTGTCAGGTCTGCTTAAAAAAAAAAAAAGGGGGAAATGAAATTCAGAGCATCACTGAAAAGCTTTGCAACTAATGAGTCGTTTAACAAGGAGGTACCACATTCAGCATGGAGTGAGTAGACCTGAACTAATGTGGCTGCACACATCTGGTCCACTGCCTATACTACTGAAAACAAAACAGGTGCAAGTGTTATGAAAAAGAGTTTCGAAGCAGTGAAGAAATCACAAATGATCTAAATATTGGGTAGATGGGGGAAGAAAAGAACAGAAGAGAGTCTCAAAGACATTCCTGGTCTGGTGTAGGCAGATTCCCCGAACTACATTCTAAAAATATTTCCCTTGCAGAACAGCCCTGACCAGATTCTCCACAGAAAAAGAGTTGCATTCACAGACAGAAAACACAATATTTGGAGTCTCAAGAAACTTGCAGAAACTATGTAAATATAATTTCAACCACGTTGAAAATATTATTTCTATTTGAGTTGTGTATGCTAACATGACAAAAATATTCAAAACTGGTGAGAGATGCAACCTTGTCTTTGCAAAGAAAATATTATCGACTTGACTGTGCAAAACAATTCCTTTAACACAACATGGAGGAATGCAATAAAACTCCAAATATAAGAAATTCAAAAGGCTTGCTTAAGTAACAGCCTGCAAACTGAAACATTTGCTTGGCCTCATCCCAAGACAATTCCTCTGGTTTTCATCCTTCTCATGCTGACTGCCTGACTCACCAAAGCATTCACATTCTTCCACTCTGATCTTCCACTTTTTGATCTCAGTGGAATGGACAATTTACCAGATAAGGAGATGAAGCTGGTGTTCACCTTGTGAACTGATCCCCACTATTATCCCTCCAGACTGTCTTTTGGCAAAGTCTTCATGTGGAAACCTTTCCGTTAAGGTTTTATTCCATGGATGCCACCAGAAATCGAACAGTCAGGTGAACAGGTAAGTTCTGCCTTCCACTTGGGGGGGGTGTGTGTGTATATGTGTAACAGTGACCTTTATGGTCAGGAACAAGATTCAAAGCAAACTTGGGGACCTTGCTAAAGATGAAAGGCATTTATAGGAGTTTAAAGGGAAAAGCCTTTGGAAGAGAGTGTCCTGAGAATTACTAAAGAAACAAGCTGCACCAGACTCAGGAAATCCCCGATATGAAAATAGCTGGACGTGTGCAACGAGTCAGGTTAAGCCTCATATATAAACTTATTCTGTTTCTATGCATGTTTGTTTCAGAGGGCATCTTGCCCTGTATCCTGGTTCTGACTCTAGCCCTAGGCAATTTATCACCACTGTTAGGTATGATGCAATTTGTAAGAAAGAACATAGAGTAGCTTTACTGTCAAGAAAATCCCATCAATGGATCTTCACCACTATACATAAAAGCATTACAAAAAATTGTATCAGGAAGGTGCAGCTGAGCTAACAGCACCAGGATTCCAATAAGCTACACCAGGTTCTGTGGTACAAGACATGGAAAGCAGCGGGAAAGGAAGACTAAAATCCTGAAAACGTAATTTGATGCATTTTTAAGAGCTCCCTGCAGACAGCAATCCACTGTTCCTCAGAGCACCTGCATTGCATTTGACATGCTTACATACAATAAGAGCAACCCTACCTGAGAGGCTTCAGTGAGCTGCAGTGAGCCCACAGCCGATCCCACAGCTCACTGTGGGCCCAGTGTGGTCCTGCTCTCCCTGTTCCAGTTCATGCTCTCCCACTCCTCCTCCTACACCAGCTCCAGGCTGATCTGAAACTACACTGATTTCAACTAACCAAATAGACAACAAAAGTAGCATCTGGGAAGCTGCCAGGAGGGGAGTGGATACTGCCAATTTCGGTATCACAGTGCCGTTATACATCAGTGTATCCATTTCATGAAGACCCCCACTAATTCACCTGCAGAGCTTCTGGCTAAACATTGAAAAAAAAAAAAACCCAAACCAAAACAAACTATTTAAGTATTTTTACATCTTATTCAAACAAATATGTTTATATTTGAAAATACAACATACCAAGACTTCAGCTTACTATGAAGTCGACTGAAGTAATTTCAAATTGCATTAAAAATGTAGAAGCAATATGAATGTTGCTAGGAAAGTGTTAAGAGAAGTCTGATAAATACAAGCAGAACTAGTATGTACCTACCTATAATAAAGTTTATCTATAATAAAGCAACTGGATGCAATGGAATGAGAGGTGCTTAATTCTGGGGGGGGAGAAAGATCAGAAACACACACATCTGTTTACTAACTATAGATAATAACGCTTCCTCTTTCTCACTAAAATGTTTGTTTTAAATGCAAAGCAACCTTTCCTCAAGTGCAGTCACCTAATTAAAGTTTGCATTGTTTAACTACTGAAGACAGTTCAAAGTCCAAAATAGAACCTCAGCTTATTTCCCAGCAGCTCAGAGCTGGCAGGTTCAACTCTTCCAGGTTTTCCACAAAACAACACCCTAAATAGGTCAATTGTAAAGCAGTTTCCAGGACCACCTGAGAATAAATGTAGGCAACAGAGGGAAAGTGCTGCATCTAAGAACAATGGAACATCACTGGCACAAAAATCAACTACTCAAAGACATACTGGGTGTTGGAAGGAAGGTCTTAATTATCAGAGCACTTAAAAGCCCCTACATTCAATTTATTTCAATGAGACTAGAAGGAAAATAAACTTTATTTTATTAGGCTGGAGACCAAAGATTCCTAGAAAAGCAATGGGATGACTGCTCACAAATCAGGTGACCCTTTATTTTAAACCAACAAGGTCCTAAAGTTGGAATGCCATTTATTCTTGTAAAAAAATGGAAATTTTTGTTTAGTAACAGTGAAAGCCATCGCAAGTGTGTAGCACCTGGGTAAGACTTAAAGCCACCCCTCTTTGAGGGAACAATAGCAACATTTTTCAAACTGAAGTCTGTATCTTTAATTTTCTTTTTGTCCAGACCAACCTTTTGTAGCACATGTACTTTCAAAAGACAGTGAAGAAAACCCAGGATTCTTTGCACAGTGTGCACCAGATCAGCAAGATGAGCACATCATAGTTAACTACTGCAAGACTCTTCCTTGCTGGACAAGTCAGCAGGTTACAGAAGCTTTGAATTTTTAAAAATACGAACAAGCACACTAGCATGCCATTGTGAGCTTTAGGCCTCAGAACAATGGGGCATTTTTGAAAAGAATTTGAAATGCTCCGCATGATATTGCTTTGTAAAAGATAATGGCTTCATTTTACTTCCCGCTCTGCAGCAACAAAACTTTCTGTTATTTACAAGCTGATAATATGAGTGCTTGCTAGTTTATAGTATTTAGATACTGTATTATAAAACATACAAGGGATTAAAAGCATTGATTTAAAAGGGAAGGGGTTTTTTGAAGTGCATATATGAAATGTAGAGACATAATGTTTAAAAAAACAGAAATTCCATTGGAAAGTCAGAAACAGTTCTCAGTAGTTTCATTTTTCAGCTGTGTTTTCAACTCAATTATCTCATAAAAGAAATAATGTGAAAGTGAGTCAAAAATCAATTACAGAAGTTAAACTATCTTATCTGGTTTTACTCTGATGAAAAAGATTTTTACGTGCTTGTACTATGAGTCTTGGCAGTTTACATTATTTGTGTTACTTAAACACCAATTAATGTTATTTTTCACCCGATTCAATTTCAGGCACTCTAGAAAAATTTACTTGGAGTAAAAAAGGATGTTGTTGAACGTGGTTGTGAAATGATGGTTTCCCTTTGAAATTCCTCATAAGGGTGACAGTTGTCTTGCATTTGTGCTTCTGAAAGGCCTTCCACAACGAGGTGCTGACCCGTAACAAGGAACATGAGCATTTTCACAATTCAAATAAAGGCAGGACAAACCGCTGGATACAAAGACAGAAGTAAAGTAGTTAATGTTCTCAAGCTAGGGTTTCACAGAGAACTGAGAACACTGCCTGTACACATATCAAGACAATAAAAGAAATTACAAAAGAAACAAACAAGTCACATGTTTGTGACAAGTACCTACTAATTTTCCCATGAAGCAGTTGCACATGATCTCTTTCAAGACTACAGTGAACAAACACATACACACATTACATTCTGAAATGTAAACCATATTCAACAAACAAAAGAAATAAAGAGGTTTCAGCAACAGCAATGTCTGCAGTATCAAACACTAAGAGAAGTTTTTAAAGCACAACACCAAACACTAGCATCCAACACCTCACAGAAGTTTTTTCTTCACACACTACTAGTATTAAATTTATGCAGCACTATCCCCAGTTGAACCTCAGAAGATGGCTCTTTGCTAGATTAACTAATAACTGATCCACAAACACAACCAGGTGCAATATTGACAACCGTATAACAGCTAAATTGGCCACAATTTCTTCAATGAATGTAGAAACACACAGTATGCTGGGTTTTCTGTAAACATCAGCCCCATGGTTTCCAGTATGAGTTGCTGATCAGCAAAAAATTCAACAAGACTGTTGAACTTAAACTGAAGTGTCAAAATAGGTGAAAATTGTAATTCCTTCGTTCTCCCAGGGGAAATTTGAAGGATTGCTGAGATGCTCATGACAACTCAAAAATCACGTGGATCAGAAAACACACCCCATCAACCATTTCACTTCTGCCCAGCAAAAAGTGTTCCTGTGGCTCCAGCAGAATCCATCCCCAGCAGCTGCCCCAGGTGGCCAAAGGCTCAGACCAACAGCTGGCATCACCACTGCATTTCTTCACTCCTGTTGGCAGGGACAGAGCTCTCTGTACTCGGCATTGCTGGTACCTGGATCTGCAGTTTCAGGCACGACCAGGAGTTCTCGCCATCACAAACATGTTATCTTATGTATCTTTCATATCAACGTGCAAGATAAAAAGCAAACACAGCTGGCTTGAGAAAGATCTATCAGGTATACAAACAAGAGCATTTCCCAAGCTTTGCAAAATTAGTGACCATAGGGGCCACTTCAGTAGGAACACACTCGCAGACTAGCTTGGACAACAGGAAAAAGTCCCACGGCAGCTTTTGGAAAGGGGGCATGGGAATTATTGCTCACAGGGATACAAGGGCTTTCACAAGGTTTTTTTTCACATTTGAAGAAAGTCAAAGCAGTTTCTTAACTGCATGAAGTTTATGTTCCCCCGTGCCCTAAAAAGGCTAAACTATACTTGCATTTTAAAAATTGGTGATATATAGAAAAAAACCTACTCATGAACAGAATCACACTTTTATAGGATACACACATTGTTCAAATATTGCTTGAGTGCACACAGTGTTATAAAGACATATTTTCCACGAAGCAGAATGCATTAGGAACAACACAGAAGTTCTTGCTATACAGCTTGTCCAGCACATTTTGTGTAATAAACCATTGAAATTAATAACGCACTTTCACACTAGTTCACCATCTTTCAAACTTTTCTAACAATGTTTGGAAAAACAAACACTATTCATTACAAAGTCATAAGAACCATCAGCCATGTGTACAACATTTGGTCACTTCAGAGTCCGTGCAGTAATATATTCATGACCTATAAAAAGCAGACACCTGCACAAATCATTAAACTAGATTATTAACTGTTACAGCACCCAACAGCTTGCTCATGTTAATAGCATATGGCCACCTATTCCACCTGGTATAATTGGGGTCACACCCCTCTATAACATGCCCATAATGTGTTTATAACTTGGAACAGTTCATAAACAATTTATAAAAATTCTCAAAATAAACAATGCCCCTGTATCTCTTTTTTTAAACCATCTGGGCTCTCAAGACACAATATGTGAAAGTATAAAGCAAAGACGAAAACAAGATACATCTGATTTTAAGATGACAGATGAAGAAAAAGGGCTTTTGTTGTTTAAATATATATATATACAAGGTATTGACTATTCTCAAGCTGATAGTGGAACAGTATGATCAAGACCATCATTTTATGTAGTTTCAAATGAAGTGCAGTTGGAAAAGTGACAGTTTATGTATAATTAACTGAATGCAAAAACAGCATCACACTTTCAGTCAGCATAATCACTTACCAATTTCAGCAGGTAGTTGCTTGATTTTGTTCTCTCGTATGCTAAGCATGGTGAGTTTTGACAAGTTTTTGATATCCTTTTCCACAGTAGTTATACGATTAAAGCGTAGGTACAGAGTGGCAAGGGAGCTTAGCCTGTACACCACCGAGGGGATTTCTCTCAGTTTGTTATGCCGCAGGTCAAGCATGCGCAGTTTCTTCAAGTTATCAAGAGAGTCAGGCAAACTGGTGAGTGAGTTCTCACTCAGAGCCAGTGTCACCAGGTTCACAAGACAGCCCACCTCCGCCGGTAGGCACTGCAGTTTGTTACTGTATAAATAAAGTTCTGTCAACTGCGTTAGCTCTTTGATAGCTGATGGAAGCAAGTGTATAGACCTCTTGGACAAGTCCAAGCGCATAGAATTCTCTTCCCGGCATTTATTTAGCTCTTTGATCACTTCAGCATTGCTGGATTTTTTGCGAGTACCTGTGGCAGGATTAGGTCTTTTTATCGTATTGTCCACCGAAAAAGCTACCCCAGGCTGCGTGCTACTGGAGTCCTTCTTTCCATCTTTGGCATCTTTCCCTTTGGTCTTAGGCTCCTTTTCTTTGCTCTCTTTCCCAAACCCTCCAGAGGCCTTAGCCTCCTTCTCCCTTTCTTTTGACGATTGGACTTTTGGATCCTTCTCTTTACAGTCCTTTTCTTTTCCTAGATTACTGCTCATGGTGACTCAACGTTCAGCAAGCACCACATGAAATCTGCTTCTGAAGTCCACAAGAACAATTCAATGCTGAGGCAACAAGGATCCTTAAAACACGCAAGCGTTGAATCCAGGGAGGAGCTTCAGAGGTGTGACACCCATTTGCTACATATTGGTTCTGAAGGCACTCTTTCCTAATCCTGCTACCAGCAGATTCAGCTGTAGAGATCAGGTCAAATGCTCTGTATTAGTATTTCTGGAACATAGAGAAGAGAAGCCAAAGTTAGTGTAAATATAAAACTTCCAGTTAAATATTGAGTTTTTCTCAAGCCTGTGCTCACTAACTCAGGTTAATGATTTGTTCTTCTGTTCAAATGTCAATGAAAAACCCAAGGCTAAACCAAAAATACTACACATATTGCTCACAAGACCCACTGTAGTATAAAAACTGTATTAATTAGTATACGTGAGGGAAGAAAAATTATAATTCTTAAACATAAAACTGCCTTCAGTACTACATTTGAGTTACCATCTTGTGTCTTACCTAGTTCTTAAATAATCCCTGGTCATCAACATGTATATTCTCTTCCCTCAATGCCCAATCAGCCGACACATACCTGCTATAATTTTAAGTGCCTGCCTCCTCAAACAAACCCGTACAGGCTTATTCTTTCAGCACAAAAGAATCTCAGTTCAATCTACAGTAAAATCTAATATGCTACAGTAACACAAACACTTTGCCTTGAGACATTTCTTCTGACCAGCTCTGAACCACAGGTCTCTGCTTTTAATGTGGAGCAGAACGTTCTCACCAGCTTCACATGCTTTGAAGAACCAAGCACAAGGATTTTTAAAATATACCTATGAAAAATCAGCCAAAAGCCCAGAAGAAACAATATATTATGCTTCAAGGTAAGTAAAATTATGAAGGAATTTCTCTTGAAAGAAGGACACAATATATCTTTACCATATCTTGAACTTTCCCCCTCAATGACTACAATGCAACCTAATAAGTGAACAGATGTCTGAAATCTATAAAGGTCCATTTACATTTTTATAAAATCATCACACATCATGGAAAGTAACTTTTCTTCATGTTTCAATTCAAAACACACGACATGCCCAAGAACCTCATGATTGTGAGTAATGTGAAAAGGTTTTTGAATGTATCTTTGTGGAAGAAAAAGAAACAATCAAAGGCAACAATAATTTTATGTCTCCATATTAGTCCACCTTTTAGCTTTGATATGCAGTATCCACTACTGAAGAGAGGTCCCTTGTTTCCCAGCCACCTTGCTTAAATACTCTTAAAACCTCACAAGAGCTGTATCACCGTCCAGGCATTCCAACTTCTGCACAAGTTCATAAAACTTGTAATCAAAATCAATTAAATAATATTTTGTATAGTTAAGCCATCAGCAAGTACTATAAATACAAACTTTTTTAGCAGAGCTCAAATAATCATTTTTAACTGTGGTCATGCTGTGTACGCTTACCTTCAAATACAAAAATGTACACGGAGAACACAAAGCTGCACATTTTGCTCTGTATATATATTCATTCATATTTTTTTGAAAAGATAAAGAAAATCTATTTTAAAATGATCAGAAGGACAAGGCACTTTACCCCAGCTGCAAATCTAGATGTTTAGTAACAACACTCAAAAGAAAACCTGCCTCAGGAGGTGCCTTACAGTCCTTCACCAATTCATTACTGCTGCAGCATCACCAAGTATTCTACAAACACTGTAATAGCAAAAAAAGAAAAAAAAAAAAAACCCAAA